>JAXLNO010000755.1:0-37770 GCA_038087875.1 Malacoraja senta
TGCTATCCAGTCAAATGAGAGACTCTACATAATTACAGCCGTCCACAGTGTACAGAATAAAATGTACAATATTTTGTACAAGATAAAGTCCGATTAAAGAAAGTTCAAAGGTCCCCAATGAGGTAGATGGGAACTCGGGACCTTATTCTAGCTGGTGAAAGGACGGTTCAGTTGCCTGATAACAGCTGGGAAGAGACTGTACCTGAATCTCGAGGTGTGCGTTTTCACCTCTTTCCTGATGGGAGAGAGAGAAAAGTAGTAAAAAGTAGTAAAATCCACCTTATCTAAGCAACATGATTTTATATCCTTGTATAAGGTCACCTTCTCGGCCTCCAACCACAAAAAAGTTCCACCTTATCTAACCTCTCCTTCTAACTCAAACTCTCCTATAGTGACATTTCACCAAGCTGGTTCTTGGGATGTCAGGTCTGTTATATGAGGTGAGGTTGAGTAGGCCAGGCCTATGAAGTTTAGAAGAATGATACACGCACCATTCTCACAGGTGAATATAGTTGGGATGCTTTCCTTTGGCTGATAGAGTCTGGAACTGGGAGGGAGAGGAGGGGTTGTCACATACCAAACCTATGCAGGACTGAAAGGAGGAAAAGATTATTTAATTGAAAGGTTGATGAACCTTTGGAATTCAGCACAACGTCAATGAACAGAAGAAGCTCAGACATTGATTGCCTTCAGAACTAAGATCAATATTTTTTTTTTGTACATGAGAGACGATTCGAGAGATATTTGTTTCGTACATGTAAATGGTGCTGACAGAAAATATCAGCAGTGATGTTGAATTGGAGAACAAGTTTGAGGAGTCCAGTCAGGGATAGGGTCTGAGATTAGATCCTTGGATGGCAGGAGGCAAGAGGGTGTTTTTTGGTTATAATGCAGCTAGATGATTATAATCCTCCTTTGCATGCCATTTGAGAGCAGACATGCTCTCATCAACCATGTCAAAGACTGCAGAAAGATCGCGATAAACAAAAATATGATTTTTTCTCCAATTCATGAAAGGTGACTTAATGACTATGATTAATTGTTTACACACTGTGTGGCAGGGCATACATAGAACATGGAAGAATACAGCATGGGAACAGGCCCTTTGGTCCACAATATCTGTGCTGAACATATTGCCAAGACCAACTCCTATCTGCCTGCATGTGATCCATATGCCTCCATTCTCTGCATATCCATGTGCCTATCTAAGTCTCGTAAATGCCACCATCATATCTGCCTCCACCACCACCTCGGCAACTCTTTCCAGGCACTCACCACTAAAATATGATTGGATAGATTTAAACAAGTGTATGAATGTGGACTTGAATTTAGGAAGCAAAACTGTGTTGAAAATAGTGAAGTGCAAAAAACTGGAGAATGTACTTGTTTGCAATGTGGATGGGCTGCATTGATTTTTTTAAAGAAAGGTATTTGACCACAGATATGAAAATGATGGGACAGTAACCAAGAGGTTGGTACAAATTACTGCTTGCATATGGTGGATGGAGAATACAGTTTATGTTCATAAGATATAGGAGCAGAATTAGACCATTTGGCCCATCAAGTCTACGCCACCAATTAATCATGGCTGATCTATCTTTCTTTCTCAACCCCATTCTCCTACTTTCTCCCCATGACCGCTGACACCCATATTAATTAAGAAAGCATGAGGGAAGATGATATTTATTAAAAGGCCATTGGGGAAAAAGGTATAGGAGCCTGAAAACTAACATCCAGTTTCAGCAGCAGCTTCTTCCCTACAACCAACACGTTGCTCATTACTACAAGCTCTGAAATTCATAGACTGCTTTTGTCAGCATTAATATTGTATTGGTTTTTAAATATACTGAAATTCTTTTTTTGCTGTTTATTATGGTAGTTACAGAGTACTATGTTTACATATCTGTGTAGGAAGCAAGCTGGTTAAAACCGAAGATTGTCACAAAAAGTTGGAGTAACGCAGCGGGACAGGCAGCATCTCTGGAGAGAAGGCTTTCTGAAAGTCTAGATACACTGCATCCACTGGCTCCCCTTCATCCATTTTACTTGTCACATCCTCAAAAAATTCCAGAAGATTAGTCAAGCATAATTTTCCTTTCATAAATCCATGCTGACTTGGACTAATCCTTTTACTGCTACCCAAATGCCCCATTATTACCTCTATAATAATTGACTCCAGCATCTTTCCCGCCACCGAAGTCAGGCTAACTGGTCTGTAATTCCCCGTTTTCTCTCTCCTTTCTTGAAAAGTGGGATAACATTAGCTATCCTCCAATCCATAGGAACTGATCCTGAATCTATTGAACATTGGAAAATAATCACCAATGCGTCCACTATTTCTAGAGCTACCTCCCAGAGGATCCTGGGATGCCGTCCATCAGGCCCCGGGGATTTATCATCCTTCAGTCCCATTAGCCTACCCAATACTATTTCTCGCCTGAAATGAAAATTTCTTTCAGTCCCTCGACCCCCTTAGATCCTCTGTCCTCCAGTACTTCTGGGAGATTGTTTGTGTCTTCCTTAGTGAAGACAGATCCGAAGTACCTGTTCAACTCTTCTGCCATTTCCTTGTTCCCCATAATAATTTCACCCGTGTCTGCCTTCAAGGGACTCACATTTGACTTTGCTACTCTTTTTCCCTTAACATATCTAAAGAAGCTTTTACTGTCCTTCTTTATATTCCTGGCCAGCTTCCCTTCGTACTTCCTCTTTTCAGCCCGTATTGCTCGTTTTGTTTCCTTCAGTTGTCCTATGAAAGGTCCCAGCACAAATCCCAGCATAACACCTCCGGCCATAGTCCTCCAGGTGGAATAGTAACTTTTCCACCTCTACCCATTGTGTTCCATAGGTAAATCAGTTCTAAATTGAAACTATCAAGTCACCGTAATAATAATAATAATAATAATAGATTTTATTTATATAGCGCTTTTCAGGACTCAAAGTCGCTTTACAATTGAGTCAGGAATAAACAAAACAAAATAGAGCAGTAAGACAGAGGGGAGGGGAACATGGGACTAAGGGTATGCAGAGGTGAAGAGATGGGTCTTGAGGCGGGACTAGAAGATGGTGCGGGACTCAGAATTTCGGACCGGTTGTGGGAGGGAATTCCAGAGCCTGGGAGCTGCCCTGGAGAAGGCTCTGCCTCCAAAAGTGCAGAGGTTTGATTTCGGAGTGGAGAGGAGACCAGCTGATGTGGATCTGAGGGACCGTGAGGGTTGGTAGGGGGAGAGGAGGTCAATGAGATAAGGGGGGGGGGCAGGTTGTTGAGGGCTTTGTAGGTGAGGACCAGGATTTTGTAGGTGATCCGGTGGGAAATGGGAAGCCAGTGAAGTTCTTTGAGAACTGGGGTGATGTGGTGCCAGGATTTGGTGTGGGTAATGAGTCGAGCGGCTGCATTTTGGACCAGTTGGAGTCGGTTGATGCTGCTGGAATTGATTCCGAAAAGAAGGGAGTTACAGTAGTCCAGTCGGGAGGAGATGAAGGCATGGATGTCTTTCAGCAGCGGGGGGTGTGAGAGAGGATCTGATTTTTGCAATGTTGCGGAGGTGAAAAAATGATGTTTTGACAACATGGCGGATGTGAGGCTCAAGGGAGAGGGTTGAGTCAAGGATCACGCCAAGGTTGCGTGCCTGAGGAGATGGGGAGACAGTGGTGCCGTCGATAGTGAGAGTGGGGTTGTTAATTTTAGTGAGTGTTGATTTGGAGCCAATGAGGAGAAATTCTGTTTTACTACTGTTTAATTTAAGGAAGTTGAGTTGCATCGAAGATTTGATGGCTGATAGGCAGGAGTTGATATGGGAGAGAGGGGGGTGGTGGGGGGACTTGGTGCATTACACCGTAGATGTAATGCACCTTAATCTTCAGGATCAGTCTATCCTGCCATCCTGCCATCTGGGAAGAGGTACAGGAGCATTAGGTGCAAAACCAGCAGGATGCTCCTCAGCTTCTTCCCGCAGGTTATAAGACTGATAAACGGACTTTGCCTCCTGCCAAAGTATCGTGCACCAACCACCAACCTGGACACACGGCAGCAGAGCCACTGTCGTGCCGCTGCCGATCGGAACGCCTGTTGATGTTTAGTAGAGAGTAGAGTGTTAATTTGTTCATGATATATGTATTTTTACTTCTATTTATTTTTTACTGCACACTGAAATGGACACTGGTTGAGGAACGTTTTTTTGTTTCCTCTGGGTATGTGAATACTCAGGAAATGACAATAAAGATATACAATACAATCATGATCGACCTTGTCAAATGCCATAAGGTCCATCTAGACACCATTCACTATCCTATCCTCATCAATCTATGTCACCTCAAAAAAACGAAATTGTTTGTAAAACATGACCTGCCCCGCACAAAGCCATGCTGAATGTTCCTAATTATTCCTTACTCCAAACGTGAGTAAATCCTATCTCCAAGAATTCTCTCCAATAGCTTTCTTACTATTAAGCGAGATTCACCAGCCTATAATTTACTGGATATCCCTGTTTTCCTCCTTTAAGGCACAACACCGATTAGTCTCCACTGATGTTGCTGTTTCATCTCTCCATAATTATCAACATAACCCTTTATTTCCTCCATTTGCTTCTCAAGCCTTTTCTGTAATTTATGCATATTATCTATTTTGATTATTCACTGCAACAGCAAATATCACATTTTTGGGTAAACTGGCAATGGAGATAAACTCTGCATTGAATAGTAGTGACATTATGACTGCTGATATGGATCGAGAATTTTTTTTTGCACTATGTGACACATGTGCAGAGTGGGAAATTCAAAAAATTATTATGATGCTAATCTATGTTTGCATGATAGCGATCCGGTTATTTACTTGAGAGGTCATATTGAAATTGGCGCTTTCTTTGTTTCTGACTATAGTTTCACAATGTTCAAACATTTTCTTCTGCATATAGAAATATTTTGTGCGTTATCCTTTCCATTTATCTATGAGCATGTTCTCAGTCGTCAAATCTGGTGTACCTTCAGGCTTTGGAACAAGTTTAAACAAAACTTGCATGGAAATGTGAGAGTTGAGCGTTATATATCATGATAACGTTGAATGTGATAATTGGATAGAGCCCTGGCAACTCGATCTGAACCCTAGGGACCATACTGTGTGTCAGGGTTAACTATTAACAAAATTGTAAGGCTTTGGCTTGGGTTTGGAATGATAATTTGGTCGTGCTTTAATTTTCCATTCAAGTAAACCTCTAACTGTGGCTTTTGTAATAGTATCAAAACGTGACAATGATTCAATTTTAAATTTTAGTAACTGAACTTTTGTTTAATTTGCAGATTAACTGGACAATTCGGATATCTTACTGATGGTCCAGGGAACTATAAATACAAGACAAAGTGTACATGGCTTATTGAAGGACAGTGAGTATTTTGGTCTTTTCCATTCATCCTAGAAAGTCTGGTTTTGCAAGGGAGTTTTTCCCCCCATAATGGAGCCTGTATCAAATGTTGTCATCTGCTCAGAGGAGTCATATTTAAGCATCTGCAGTCACTCTAGCTATTACGGAAGTGTTTGAGCAGCTCTGATAACTGCTTGTTCCCCTGGTGTTCAGCTGATGTTCGTGGAAAAGGCTTTGAATTTGAATTGGAACTTATACGAGGAAGTGATAGGACTATTAACAGCTACAAAGCTGTTTCCTACTACATTTTGTGCAGCTATCATCACCTAACAGATGTACCATTGCCCACTATCTCCCTTTCTGGAATCCCCCATTCTATGATCTGTCAAAGCAATACTGGAGAAGCCATAGAATCGGTATTCATTCCAGTGAAGTCCATTGCACTACTTCTTTATACAAAAGAAAACAAGAACAGCGTGATTGAGAGCGGCAATTTGGGTGTCTTTATTTAAGCAGGGCTGGTGAGTCAGAGGGTGGTGAATGCCACAGAAGGCTTTAAAGGTCATCAGTGGATATTTTTAAGGCAGAGATAGATAGATTTTTCATTAATATAGGTGGCAGGAGAATGGGGTTAGGAGGGAGAGATAGATCAGCCATGATTAAATGGTGGAGTAGACTTGATGGGCCGAATGGCCTAAATCTATCACTTATGACCATATGGCTCCAAAGAAAAACCTGGGAACTGTGGACCAGTAAGTCAGACATCAGTGGTACATGAGTTACCGGAGAGGGTTCTGAGGGACAAGAGCCAAAGCTCTTTTTAGGGACAATGCTCGTCATTGCACGTGACAATAAACTAAACTGAAACTAAAACTGAGATAGATATATTTGGAAACACCGGGATTAATTGAGGTGAATCAGCACGGCTTTGTGCGTGAAAGATTGCGTCCACAAGTATATTTGAGTTGCTTTATGGAAGTAACCACAAATGTTTGAGGGCAGGGCCGTAGACCTAGTATGTTTGGACTTCACCAAGCTTTTGATATTGTTCTGTGTAATAGGTTACTCTGTAGGGTTAGATTGCATGGGATCGAGGGAAAGCCAGATAATTGGATACACAATTGGCTTCATGGTAGGAAGGAGAGAGTGATGGTGGGAGGTTGTTTTCCAAACTGGAGGTCTGCAATGAGCGGTGTACTTCCAGGATTAGTACTGGTCCCATTGCTGTTGTCATCTGTCGCCTATTTGATGCGAATGAACGATGCCTGGTTGGAAAAATTGCAGATGACGCAGAAATGGATAGTCTGGTATACAGTGAAGGTTATCAAGTTCAGAAGTCACAGGAGCAGAATTAGGCCATTTGGCCCATCAAGTCTACTCCGCCATTGAATCATGGCTGATCTATATTTCCCCCTCAACCCCATTCTCCTGCCTTCTTCCCATAATCCCTGGCACCCGTACTAATCAAGAATCTGTCAATTTCCGCCTTAAAAATATCTAATGACGGCCTCCGCAACCTTCTGTGGCAATGAATTCCACAGATTTGCCACCCTCTCTTAAATAAATTCCTTCTCATCTCCTTTCTAAACATACGGCCTTTTATTCTGTGGCAATGGCTTCAAGGCCCTAGATTCTCCCACTAGTGGAAATATCCTCTCCACATCCACTCTATCCAGGCCTTTCACTTTTTGCAGTGGGATAGTGAGTCAAGGAATAGGAAATGGAGTTTAATTTGGATAATTGCATGGACAAGCCAGGGGACCACAGACCAGTGAGTCTAACATCAGTGGTAGCTAAATTACTCATAGGGATTCTGAGAGACGGGATCTATATGCATTTGGAAAGGGAAGGACTGATTAGGGATTGTCAGCATATCTGTGTGCAATGGGAACCATGTCTCATGAACTTGATTGTGTTTTTTGAAGAGGTGACCAAGAGGATCGATGTGGGCAGTTCAGTAGATGTTGTTTACATGGAATTCAGTGAGGCCTTTGACAAGATACCGCATGGTAGGCTGGTCTAGAAGGTTTGAACACATGGGATCCAAGGCGAGCGAGCCAATTGGATACAAAATTTGTTGGAAGGTGCTGGTGGAATGCTGGTATTCAGACTACACCAGTAACAAGTGGTACGTCAGAATCAATGCTTCACTACATCGATTGATAGATAAATAAACAAACATATAGGTAAACATACATACTTCAATACATGCACACATTAACACGTGTACACAAACATCTGCAAACACGTGCAAACGCAAGATCACGCATGCGTTCACACACAATTTGGATGAGAACGCGAGATCTCAAACCTCATTGTTAGTAAGTTTGCAGGCAGCACTAGAATTGCTGGTATAGTGGATAGCGAAGGTTATTTAAAATGAGATTTTGATCAACTGCACCAATGTAAACGCATAAATGCGCATGTGCGTGTAAATGCATGCACACGGAGGCACTCACACACAATTTGGATGTGAATGTTGGTAGCAAGGTTAGTAAGTTTGCAAGCGATGCTAAAATTGGTGGTATAATGGACAGTGAAGGATATCTAAGATGTGCGAGGCAAGTGTTTTTGCATTGAGGATGGTGGGGACCTGGAACGTGCTGCCAGAGGCAGATACCATAGTGGTGTTTAAGAGGCTTTTATATGCTTCTTCATATGCAGGGAATGGAAAATTCTGGTATCATGGGACTGACTGTATGGTGGCGCAGTGGTAGAGTTGCTGCCTCACAGAGCCAGAGACCTGGGTTTGATCCTGACTACGGGTGCTGTCTGCACGGAGTTTGTATGTTCTCTCCGTGACCGCGTGGGTTTTCTCCGGGTGTTCCGGTTTCCTCCCACACACTAAAGATGTGCTGGTTTATACATTAATTGGCTTTGGTAAAGGATTGTAAATTGTCCCTAGTGTGCAGGATAGTGCTAGTGTGCTGGTTGGTGTGGACTCAATGGGCCGAAAGGCCTGTTTCCACACTGTCCTAAGACGTACAGGTTTGTAGGTTAATTGGCTTGGTAAAAATTGAAAATTGTTCCCAGTACATGTAGAAAAGTGTTAATGTGCGGGGATCGCTGGTCGGCAAGGACTCGGTGAGCCGAGGGGTCTGATTCTGCACTGTATCACTAAAACTCAACTACTCTCCCCTTATCTTTATCTCTGGTTCAATCCTAATTGGCTGCAGTCCAATTCAGTTCATGATTTTAATTAATGTGTCTACGTTTTTCGTGATTTATTTTTGTCTCTTGACAATTCAATTTAATGGATACTCTTTAAATTGTTAACTTTTTTAACCCCTGTGTTGTCTCACTCATTGTTTGCTCCCTGCTGCTGTCAGTGCACTTAATATTTTTCCTTAGCCTCAATTGGCCTCGTATGTCTATGTTGAATCATGGAGTCTCATGTGTGTTAATTTTATATTTCCCCACAGACTCTCTTTCCTGCTCTCAAATCTCTTCTAAATGTTTTGCATTGGCGTTGAAAATTGTTGTTCACCAACATTGCTGCCTGCTTTGTCTTCCCAAGTTATTTATGCAGCCTCCCAAAATCAGCTTTTCTCTTTGTTGTCATATTCTGTCCTCTATCATAATTAAATATATAATGGCCACCATTACTTTGGACGTCGACTTATTCTTGTCATGAATATGATGAACATTCCTCACATTCCATTTTATTTGAATTTTCAGCAGCTGCTGTAATCGGCATCTTGCGTTTTCAGCAATTTTTCTCTTCTGTCTACTGCTCCATCAACACTCCCTGCCATTTATCCGTTTCATCTCTTCCAGACAAATCTATTATTATCTCTCGAGAACATGGCAAGGTAACGTTCGAACATGGCAAGGTGATGTTTCGGGTCGGAATGCTTCTTCAGACTTGATGATTTTGAAGACGGATCTCCCTTGATCAGTCTGAAGACGGGTCCCGACCAAAAATGTCAGCTATCCAGTTCAGTTCAGTTTAGTTTATTGCCATGTGTACCGAGGTACAGTGAAAAACTTTTGTTGCTGTATAACCAGTCAGTAGAAAGACAATACATGATTACAATTCAGCCATTCCCAGTGTCCAGACACATGATGAGAATAACGTTTAATGCAAGGTAAAGCCAGTAAAGTCCGATCAAAGATAGTCCGAGGGTTACCAATGAGGTAGATAGTAGTTCAGGACTGCTCTCTAGTTGTTGGTAGGATGGTTCAGTTGCCTGATAACAGCTGTGAAGAAACTGTCGCTGAATCTGAAGGTGTGCGTTTTCACACTTCTATACCTTTTTCCTGATGAGAGAGGGGAGAAGAGGGAGTGGCCAGGGTGTGACTTGTCCTTGATTATGCTGCTGGTCTTCTCGAGGCAGCGTGAGGTGTAAATGGAGTCAATGGAGGGGAGATTGGTTTGTGTAATGGTCTGGGCTGCGCCGACAGTTCATTGCAATGTCTTGCGGTCTTGGATGGAGCTGTTCCCAATCCAAGCCATGTCCTCAAGAGATGTTTGCAGGTGCCTGACCCACTGTGTTACTCCAGCATTTTTATTCTTTTTTGTAAACCAGCATCTACACTTCCTTGACTCTAAATCTATAAATATGAAGCATTCAGCTTTTCTTGGATGTCACCCACAGCATTTGTATGATCTGGACAATCTTGGTCT
Organism: Malacoraja senta; assembly: GCA_038087875.1. Lineage (NCBI taxonomy): Eukaryota > Metazoa > Chordata > Chondrichthyes > Rajiformes > Rajidae > Malacoraja > Malacoraja senta. Next base: position 9,985 of record JAXLNO010000755.1, read on the forward strand.
CAACCCAATGACAAACATTGCTTTTGCTTTTTCCACCCATCCCCCTCTCGGCAACTTAAAATAAGTTTTTTTAAATCACTATTTTGATAAAAAAGTTATAGACCTGAAGGTTAATTCTGTTTCCTGTTGCTTCCTGACCTGCTGAATGTCTTCAGAAATACACCTCTCCCCAATCGCACGAGATGTAACACCTGTCCCTATACCACCCCCCTCAACTCTGTCCAAGGACCCCTTCAGTCTTTTCAGGTGTGGAAGAGGTTTTCTTGCAGTTCCTCCAACCTCATCTACTGTATCCGCTGTTCCAGGTGTGGACTCCTGTATATCGGCAAGACCAAGCGCAGGCTCGGTGATCGTTTCGCTGAACACCTCCACTCAGTCCGTCAAAACCTACCTGATCTCCCAGTTGCTCAGCACTTTAACTCCCCCTCCCATTCTCACACTGACCTTTCTGTCCTGGGCCTCCTGCATTGTCAGAGTGAGGCCCAGCGTAAATTGGAGGAACAGTACCTCATATTTCGCTTGGGCGGCTTACAGTATGAACATTGACTTCTCTAACTTCAAGTAACCCTTGCTTTCCCTCTCTCTCCATCCCTCCCCCTTCCCAATTCTCCAGCCAGTCTTACTGTCTCCGACTACATTTTATCTCTGTTTGCTTTGTTATTACCTTCTCCCAGCTAACAATGATCTATTCTTCATTTTCCTTGATCACCATTCCCTTTGTCCTGTTTTCACACCTTACATTTCTTTATCTATACACTTCCTTATCTATGTACCTCCCTCTCCCCTGACATCAGTCTGAAGAAGGGTCTCGACCCAAAATGTCGCCCATTCCTTCTCCCCAGAGATGCTGCCTATCCCGCTGAGTTACTCCAGCATTTTGTGTCAAATGTCTTCAGAACTTTGTTTGTTTTCAGAATTTTAGTAACTTCATTTTATTTTCCAATTGCTTTGGTTCATTCCATGTTAATTAATCTCTTGTGCGTTTTCTTCATTATTGGGATTTTTATATAATTATTAGAAAGCAGTTCTATATACTTCATTGGAACTTAATTCTCTTATCCCCTTTATCTGCTTTTGTTGAATTAATAATAGGCTAGTTGAAAGCCTCTGACTATTCTTTGTTTCATTCATTTCATTTGTCTGCATATTACTTTTGCCACTTTTGCAAATGCACTTTTTAAAAATCTATGCTTTCTCTGTAGCTTTAACACTATATCTGTACTCTATTTTCCCTTCTGCACAACCTAATATACTCATATATGATATGGTCAGGGGGCGCCGCACGATGGCTGCCTCGCCAACGGTCCGTCTTTGTCTTTTTCCTTCTTTGTGTTTTTAGTTTGTTGTAAAATGTATGTTTTAGTTTATCTTTAGTTTTTAGTATTATGTTATCTCTTTCCTCAACGGAGATGCGACTTTTTCCATGTCATCTCCGTCTGCACTGCAGCCTAACATTGTGGCATTGGCGGCCTCTTACTGGGACATATCCCCGGAGCCTGCGGACTTTAACGTCTTGGGGCGGGTGGTCCCTTTGCCAGGGGTCAGCCTTTGTTTGGTGCTCCAACCTGCGGGAGCTGTGGACTTTAACATCGTGAAGCTCGCTGACCCTGGTTTAGGACCGAATTCGAGAACTCGACGAGGGAGCTCGATCGCGGTTGCGGATGGTTCGATTCCCCCGACTGCGGGAGGAAAGGAAGTGGGAATGTGGAGGAGCCGCTGTGGTGGCTGTTTATGTCAAATTTTGTGTAGTTATGTGTCTTGTTGCTTGTTTGGTATGACTGTATGGCAAACCAAATTCCTCGTATGTTGCAAAACATACTGGGCTAATAAATTACGATTATGATTATGATTATTAGGATAGCATGCAAAACAAGTTTTTTTTACTGTATCTCAATATACGTAATAATAATAAACTAATGCCAACACCATTGAAATTGGTAACCTGTGAAATGATTGGGACAGTGACCATGTGGGTTTTCTCCAGGTGCTCCGGTTTCCTCCTACAGTCCAGAGACACACAGGTTTGTAGGTTAATTGGCTTTGGTAAAGATTGTAAATTGTCCCTAATGTGTAGGATAGTGCTAGTGTACGGGAAATCGCTGGTTGGCATGGACTCAGTGGGCCGAAATTTCCACGCTGTATCTCTAAAAGGGAAGTTGGGAAAAGGGGAAGTACAAAGAAATTTGGGGGTCCTTGTTCATCACTCACTGAAAGTAAGCATGTAGGTACAGCAGGCAGTGAAGAAAGTGAATATGCCATTCACTTTCTTCACTGCTGCCTGTTGGCCTTCATAACAAGAGGAGGAGTATAGGAGCAAAGAGGTCCTTCTGCAGTTGTACAGGGCCCTAGTGAGACCACACCTGGAGTATTGTGTGCAGTTTTGGTCTCCTAATTTGAGGAAGAACATTCTTGCTATTGAGGGAGTGCAGCGTAGGTTAATGAGGTTAATTCCTGGGACTGTCATATGTTGACAGAATGGAGAGGCTGGGCTTGTATACTCTGGAATTTAGGATGAGCGGGGATCTTGTTGAAACATGTAAGATTATTAAGGGATTGGACACGCTAGAGGCAGGAAACATGTTCCCGATGTTGGGGGAGTCCAGAACCAGGGGCCACAGTTTAAGAATAAGGGGTAGGCCATTTAGAACGGAGATGAGGAAAAACTTTTTCACCCAGAGTTGTGAATCTGTGGAATTCTCTGCCTCAGAAGGCAGTGGAAGCCAATTCTCTGGATGCTTTCAAGAGAGAGTTAGATAGAGCTCTTAAAGATAGCAAAGTCAGAGGATATGGTGAGAAGGCAAGAATGGGGTACTGATTGGGGATGATCTGCCATAATCACAGTGAATGGCGGTGCTGGCTTAAAGGGCCATAACCACAGTGAATGGCGGTGCTGGCTCCTTCACCTATTGTCTATTGCCTAAACAAAAAAAACTAAACAGTGTGAAATACTTATTCACAAACTGAGACTATTCTAACCTGAATTTGTTTTTGTACACAGGCCAAACACTATATTGAGGCTTCGATTCGTTCACTTTGCTACAGAGTGCAGCTGGGATCACTTATACGTGTATGATGGGGACTCTATTTACTCACCATTATTAGCTGTGTTCAGGTAAGAAGCATTGTTCGGCTAGATTTTTGATTACTTTGATTGTGGAATTTCCAGATCATTGGTTGACTAAAGCTACTGCACAGTTGTGTTGTACAATGAGCATCAAAAGCTGAAGCAATTAATTGATTGTCAGCACAGGGAAAATAATGGAATCAAACCTTCATGTAAAATTGGAGTTGAAAGATACATAAGGAGAAATTAATGATATTACATAATGGCCTAATGTTTGAGGCCATTAAAACTGACAACTAAATTACTAGTTGCTAATGTTTTGGTTAGTGGAGTTCCACTGCACTAAGTATGGTAGCTGTAAAGTATATTGGAGTTTAAAGATTTGTATTGTCAATCAACAGGTAATTGTTACATGTGTAAGAAGGAACTGCAGATGCTGGTTTAAACTGAGGATAGACACTAAAAGCTGGAGTAACTCAGCAGGACAGGCACTTCAAGAGGGTCTAAACCCGAAACTTCACCCATTCCTTCTCTCCAGAGATGCTGTCTGTCCCGCTGAGTTACTCCAGCTTTTTGTGTCTTATCTTAGGTAGTTGTTATAACCTGGCTCACAGCAGAATGAATATTGATTTCTCTAACTTCAAATTAACCTTGCATCCCCTGTCTCTCCGTCCCTCCCCCACACTAGTCATCATGCTATCTCACAGCCAACAATGGACCATTGTGTGCTCCACATTTACTTTATTATCGTTGTTATTTACATATCTTTCATTCATTTGTCCTAAGTACTGTCTATATCTCTCGTCCCCCTCACCCCTGATTTTCAATCTGAAGAAGGGTCTCTATCAGAATCGTCACCTATTCCTTTTCTCCAGCGACCTGCCTGACACTGAGTTACTCCAGTTTTTTGTCTCTGTCCGGTTTAAACCAAAAGCTGCAGTTCATCCCTGCACAACGGGTAGTTGTCGTTGGTTAAACTGCTGATTACTATATAAATAGCGTCAAGTTGGGAAAAGGGGAAGTACAACGCGATCTGGGGGCCCTTGTTCATCAGTCTATGAAAGTAAGCATGCAGGTACAGGAGGCAGTAAAGAAAGAGAATGGCATGTTGGCCTTTATAACAAGAGGAGTTGTATCAAAGAGGTCCTTCTGCAGTTGTACGGGGCTCTACTGAGACCACACCTGGAGTATTGTGTACAGTTTTGGTCCCCTAATTTGAGGAAGGACATTCTTGCAATTGAGGGAGTGCAGCGTAGGTTTACAAGGTTAATTCCCAGGATGGCGGGACTGTCATATGCTGAGAGAATGGAGCGGCTGGGCTTAAACACTCTGGAGTTTAGAAGGATGCGAGGGGATCTTATTGAAACATATAAGATTGTTAAGGGTTTGGACACGCAAGAGGCAGGAAACGTGTTCCCGATGTTGGGGGAGTCCAGAACCAGGGGCCACAGTTTAAGAATAAGGGGTAAGCCATTTAGCATGGAGATGAGGAAACACTTTTTCTCACAGAGAGTTGTGAGTTTGTGGAATTCTCTGCCTCAGAGGGCGGTGGAGGCCGGTTCTTTGTATACTTTCAAGAGAGCGTCGATTGGGCTTTTAAAAATAGAGGAGTCAGGGGATATGGGGAGAAGGCAGGAACGGGGTACTGATTGGGGATGATCAGCCATGATCACATTGAAAGGCGGTGCTGGCTCGAAGGGCCAAATGGCCTACTCCACCTATTATCTATTGTCATAACTCAACACCATGTGAGTCTTTGTCCAGCTTTCGCACGTTCCTTCAATTCATACAGCATAATTGGTATTAATTTCTTTATTACATTGTGAACATCAACTTTATTTCTGGAATGAGGGTATGATTGGAAAGGCCAAAATTCAATGCCCATCTCCCAGTTTGAATAGGTGGTTGTGATCTGCCTTGGACAATGAAGTTCTTGTTATGGAGATGCCTTTGCAGTGTTAGGGTTGTTAGCTGAAAGATTCTTCACCTACTCCTAACGAAGGAATGGTGACCCAATACACTGCAGGTGTCGGAAACTTGAGCAAAACACAAACAAACTGCTGGAGGAATTTAGCGGGTCAGGCAGCATCTGTGGAAGGAATGAGCAGAAGGCATTTCGGGTCGGGATTCTTCTTCATTTCCTCCACTGATGCTGCCTGACCTATTGCGTTCTGCCTGCAGTTTGTGTTTGGTATGATGAAGGAATGGTGCATTTTACCGACAGGGTGGTCCGTGACTTGGAGAAGAATCTGCATTCCTGTGTGTGCTCTGCTCTAATTGTTCATGGGATTGGAAATACCAGTTTCAGCATTGCAGTTGAAGAAGCTTTGGTGTAGAAGAGTGTTTAATTGTCATATGTATCGAAAACAGGACAATGAAATTCTTGCTTGTCACAGCATAACAGGCTTGTAAACACAGTGCTCACAAGTAACAACATAGACATAACAATTCCATCAAATGTAGAGAGTATAGGTTTGATATGTGGAACCCACAGGGTGGCACCGTGGCCCAGCGGTAGAGGCGCTGCCTTACAGCGCCAGAGACTCGGATTCGATCTTGACCACGGGTGCTGTTTGTGCATTTGTACGTTCTCTCCTTGACCTGCGTAGGTTTTTCTGCGTGCTGTAAAGTTCATTCCACATCATTGCCCGCAGACTTAACTCAACGGGTGGAACAGCTGCTATAGTCTGTGCCTCATAGTGCCAGAGACCCGTGTTCAATCCTGACCTTGTGTGCAAGCTGTGGAGCCTGTACGTTCTCCATGTGACCACATAGGTTTCCACTGCTCCTGTTTCCTCCCACATCCCAAAGGTATATGGGTTTCTAGGTTAATTAGCCATTGAAAATTGACCATGGTATGTAGAGGAGTCGATGAGAAAGTAGAATGCTGTACAATAGAATGAGTGTGAAAGTGTGATCAATGGTTGGCCTGGGCTCAGTGGGTTAAAGGTTCTGTTTCCTTGCTCTGTCACTCTCTAACCCATCTATATTTCTTTGTAACCTCCTATATCCTCTTAACTTACTATTCAACTTATATTTAAGAAATACTTATATTTCTACTTATATTTTGCTGATATCTTCAAATTGTATAAAACTAAGATTGTACTACTGATTCACATACACACCACTGGTATAAGTTCACGTTCATAAGTTATGGGAACAGAATATGGCCATTCGGCCCATCAAGTCTACTCTGCCATTCAATCATGGCTGAACTATCTATCGCTCTCAACCCCATTATCCTGCCTTCTCCCTATAACCCCTGACACCCAATATTGCCCTTTTTATTCCTAATCCCCCATCAGGGCTCGAAATTAGCGGTTGCCCGGGTGCCACTGACCACCCAAAGTGCCGCCGGGCAACCTAAACGGCGTGTCATTTTGCCCGGCTTGGCAACTTGGTTTATACCGAAGATAGACACAAAAAACTGGAGTAACTCCGTGGGTCTGGCAGCATCTCTGGAGAAAAGGAACGTGACGTTTTGTGTCGGCGACGGTTGTGGGAAAGATGCTAAGTGTGGCGTGACGGAGGGTCGGAGCGAATGTCGCGCCCCGCACAGCAGCAACGGCGGCTGCGGCTCCATCTCCTCCTCCTGCACCCAGCCCGGCCTGATAACGGCCGCTGCTGCCACTCCGCCAACGGCGCTTTTAAAACAAACCCTTAGAGGAGGGAGGAAGTAGGGAGGAGGGGAGGGGGGGGGGACTGAGGATAAAGCGCGGTGATTGGAGGAGGGAGACGTGCCAAAACACTCTTGGCAGACCTGCACTGCAGCCAGGATTGATCCCGGTCTCCGGCGCTGCAATCGCTGCCGAACCGCCACTGGACCATCCCCATCCCCACCTGAGAGCCCCCCCACGCCCGGGGGTGGCCAGAGACGTCAGGAGTCAGACGGGCGCGGTGCCCCCAGGCCCACAGCCAGCGCAGAGAAGCAGCGCTAAACCCAGCTCAACTCTGCCTGTCCCTACAGCCCTGTCTGGATTGAGACAGGCAGAGTTGAGCTGCATTTAGCGCTGGATTGAGCTGAAATTACCGTTCACATGGCCTCCGAAGCCTCGCGCGTGTGTGTGAGTGTGCGCATGCGCGCGCGGCCGCCAAGATATTCTGTCCCCCGGTCCCCTCCATATTTTGATAGCGATTTCCGTGCCTGTCAGGGACGGCCAAGGCAGCGATGATGCTGGTGTTGTCCAAGGAGCGCTGGCCTTCCTTCCCACCTCCTCTGCCCCTTCCTCTCTCTCTCTGTTGTACGCCCCCTCCACGCCCCATTATCCTGAGACCCCTCCTCTCCATCCCGCACTGATCCCCATTCACATCCCCACTGATCCCCCAAATAGCAAAAGGATTTGAGTATAAGAGCAGGGAGGTTCTACTGCAGTTGTACAGGGTCTTGGTGAGACCACACCTGGATTATTGCGTACAGTTTTGGTCTCCTAATCTGAGGAAAGACATTCTTGCCATAGAGGGAGTACAGAGAAGGTTCACCAGACTGATTCCTGGGATGGCAGGACTTTCATATGAGGAAAGACTGGATAGACTCGGATTGTACACGTTGGAATTCAGAAGACTGAGGGGGGATCTTATGGAAACTTACAAAATTCTTAAGGGGTTGGACAGGCTAGATGCAGGAAGATTATTCCCGATGTTGGGGAAGTCCAGAACTAGGGATCACAGTTTAAGGATAAGAGGGAAGACTTTTAGGACCGAGATGAGGAAATCATTTTTTACACAGAGAGTGGTGAATCTGTGGAATTCTCTGCCACAGAAGGTAGTTGAGGCCAGTTCATTGGCTATATTTAAGAGGGAGTTAGATGTGGCCCTTGTGGCTAAAGGGATCAGGGGGTATGGAGAGAAGGCAGGGATGGATACTGAGTTGGATGATCAGCCATGATCATATCAAATGGCGGTGCAGGCTCGAAGGGCCGAATAGCCTACTCCTGCACCTATTTTCTATGTTTCTATTCCTGCCTCTATTCAGTCCTCACTGACATCCCCTGTGCTCCCCTCCTCATCTACCCCCCCCCCATCTATTCATCCTGCACTGATCTCCCTATCCACCTCGCTTTGATTCTCCTGCCACTCCCCATCAATCCTACACTGGTCCCCCAATTCATCCTGTACTGACCCCACTTCCCATCCATCCTGCACTGCTCCTCCACTTCATCCTGCACTGATCCCCCTATCCATCCTGCACAGATCCCCCCATTCAACCCACTGTCATTCCCCGCGCTCTCCCCTCACAATTTTACCTACTCCAGCCAACACACACTAATTCCCCTGCCTCATCCATCCACCAATCTGCACCGATTGCTTTCTCAAGCCCCCCCCCACCACAATCTATCCATCCTGCATTGATCCACATACCCCCCCCCCCCCTCCCGACCCTAATGTGCTGGAAATGTCTTCAAGCTAACATTGACTGTTTGATAACGGAATGCAATCAAATATGTTTAATTCCCAATGTTATTATTTGTTTTAATCCATATAGATGGATTAATTAAATTGTGAACACGTGAAACATTAAAACCGCAGTGTTTGATTGTCACTGCTACCGTTTACACGTTATTACAGAATTCATTTCAATGGCAAATCAATGCTCTTAATATGGAGTATCAGTACTGTAGTTATTTAATGAGCAACATTCACAACTAAATGTTGGATTTATCCAGGTTTTACTTCTACAGTCAGTCATATACACCACAAATTTGGTCAGGAGATATTTCAGTTGAAATTTTAATGTTAATTCTGAAGTGGGAATGATAGAAAACGCGTTTATCAACAATTTAAAAAAAAATTGTTGCTTACAAACTAGGTATCTTCATTGCTGTTCACAACACATACATCTAATCTGAATGTCCGGTAATGTGGCGTCTTGACACCTTTAAATATATTACAAAAAGAACATTTGCTGCATTTATGTCCTTTGGCCATCTCTTGTTAGTTAGGTATGGAGGGTTATGGTCTGAGTGCAGGTAGATGGGACTAGGGGGAAGTAAAAAAAAATAAAGTGGTCGGCGCGGACTTGAAGGGCCGAGATGGCCTGTTTCCGTGCTGTTATGGTTATATGGTTATATATGGTTATAGTGTAATGTTTAACATGTCAGATGGGTATAGTCAGTTTTAACAGCTATTATCATAAAATGCCTTCAGAAAATTCCTTGCAACCTGTATATTTTGTTGTGGATAAATTATGTGGGAAGCGAGAGTGTTTCTGTACCAATAGCAATAACGTACCATGCTATGGCCATGTCATGATAATTTTCGGTCCTTCACAGAAAACATGCTTGCATCAATCTGTAGTGTGCATGGTTAAGCATATATGTTATAAAGGTCCAGGATTTATTGACACAGGTTGATCATACGCTGAATAATTCAACCACATTTTTGTTTGGAAGTGGAAAGAAATAATAAAAATTACATAAATTGCAATGTGTAAAAAGAGTTGAGATACTGTATTATAATTTTGCTGCATGTCATTGTGGTATATATCATGTCTTGATTGGTGAATATGTTAGTTTGTGACTTTATTTGAAGCAGAAATAATATATGAATGCTTCATTGAGCATAATTCCGACTGGTAACTACGCACTTCGTCCGAGCACGCGTCATGCAAGCCATCTTAAATAACCACCTAAACTGTCATTTGGCAACCTAAAAAGCTGCCAAAAAAGTTAAGCGAGAGCCCTGCCCATCCAATCCACCATGTTGCCTTCTAAATGGTAAGCACTTTGGGATCTGGGACAAGGCCCATCCTGAACAGCCCTTCAGCAGAAGGGATGAGTCACTTGCATAAGGAGGCGCAAGGATGTTAAGCTTGCTGGTTTGGTTTAGTTTAGAGACACAGCATGAAAACAGGCCTTTCGGCCCACCAAGTCCGCACTGACCAGCGATCCCCTTACACTAACACTATCCTGCACTCTAGGGACAATTTACAATTGTTACAGAAGCCAATTAACCCACAAACCTGAACGTCTTTGAAGTGTGGGAGGGAATCGGAGCACCCGGGGAAAACACATGTGGTCACTGGGAGAATGTACTAACTGCATTCGTGCCTCTGGCGCTGTAAGGCAGCAACTCTATTGCACTGCCACCATGCCACCCTGTTCTGTATGGTTATTTGCTTTCTGCATCCCTTTTTGAGTAAAGCGATTTCATTTATAGTTTTCAGTCTAAGTGAAACTTGCATGAATCTAGATAATTCAGGCCAATTAAAAGCAACATTGTCAATTTTAAGACCTTGACATGAAGTTCATCAGGAACTGGCTACTTCCTTCCTCCCTTACAATGATCAATTTGCAGCTATTTCTGGGATGTTACGTATCTTTTTCTGTGAAGACCAATGGAACAAGCTGCCAGCAGAGTTAGTTGAGGCAGGTACCATAACATTTAAAAGACATTTAGGTACAGGAATAGGAAAGGTTTAGGGGTGTGGAAACTTTAGGATGAAGAAAGACACAAAAAGCTGGAGTAACTCAGCGGGACAGGCAGCATCTCTGGAGAGAAGGAATGGGTGACGTTTCAGGTCGAGACCCTTCTTCAGAGTTCAGAACCCGAGTTACTCCAGCTTTTTGTGTCTACCTTTGATTTAAACCAGCATCTGCAGTTCTTTCTTACACAAGCTTTAGTCTGACATGGGTTAAGATAGCTGTAGAGCTCAAGGATCTTTGGACATCCTTTGGTGTACAACACAAGGTTCTTGAAAGACGTCCTTTGGCGTGCAGCACTAGGATCTTGATAGACATCCTTTGCCATGCAATGCAAGGTTCTTGATAGCCACCCTTTGACGTACAGCTAGCTATAACCTGTAGCACAAGGTTCTTGATCATCATCCTTACTAAAATTGAATACAAATAAAGGATTGAATAGCATGCCATTTGATCTGCATTAGTGTTATTGGTATTTGTATTAGTGTTTTTGAGAATGTAGTGTGATTGATGACGATAAATTAGAGAGTGGGATTTCAGAGTTGTACAGTAACTGGCACTGTGCTGCTCTCATTGTGCACAAGGAAATAAAGTGTGTCTGGAAAACGAATGCAAGGTGTCACAGTGCAGTTGATTGGCGACGACAGACGTGTATGGGTGTAACTGGGCAGGTGGTTCGAGCTTAGATAGGCATCTTGGTCGGCATGGGCAAGTTAGGCCCAATAACCTGTTTCCATTCTGTATGACTTCATGACTCGTGCAAAATACCTGTTTAATTCTTCCACCATCTCCTTGTTTTCCTTCATCAATTTCCACTATAATTTAATGCAGGACTACCAGTCATTTTGTTAACTTTTAAAAAATATCCAAGGAAACCTTGGTTTGGCAATTCTTGCTACCTTTTCCTGTATTCCATTTATTCCTTATCAATTAATTCGTTGCTTTTTATATATATTCTTAGTAATCTCTTGACCTCTGTTTTTTATGCAATTGTGCATTTCTGCCTGCCTTTAACTTTTTTCAGTTTCAAGGTTTCGAGGTCAGTTTATTGTCACATGTACCAATTAAGGTACGGTGAAATTTGAGTTACCGTACAGCCACACTAAGTGAAAAGCAACAAGACACACGACCACATAAAAGTTAACATAAACATCCACCGCAGTGGATTCCACATTCCTCAGTGTGATGGAAGGCAATAAAGTTCAAACTTCTTCCTCTTTGTTTACTAAGAATGCTGTAATAGCCTTTTAGAAACATAGAAAATAGGTGCAGGAGGAGGCCATTCGGCCCTTCGAGCCAGCACCGCCATTCATTGTGATCATGGCTGATCGTCCCCAATCAATAACCTGTGCCTGCCTTCTCCCCATATCCCTTGATTCCACCAGCCCCTAGAGCTCTATCTAACTCTCTCTTAAATTCATCCAGTGATCTGGCCTCCACTACCCTCTGCGTCAGGGAATTCCACAAATTCACAACTCTGTGTGAAAACGTGTTTTCTCACCTCTTAAATGGCCTCCCCTTTATTCTAAGACTGTGGCCCCTGGTTCTGGACTCGCCCAACATTGGGAACATTTTTCTTGCATCTAGCTTGTCCAGTCCTTTCTCGTTGTATTATATCTATTCTATTCTATGCATTCAGAAAAATCCCCTGAAATGTTTGCCTGTGCATCTCAATTGACTGATCACTTTACCTTATTAGCCCACAATCTCCCGGTTGCCAAACACTTACACCCTTCCCCCCAATCCCACGCTGACCTTTCTATCCTGGACCTCCTCCACTGCCAGAATCAGGCCACATGCACATTGGAGGAACAGCACCTCATATTTCACTTGAGCACTTGGGCAGCTTACGGTGTATGAATATTGAGATATTAAATAACCCATGCATCCCCTCTTTCTCCCCGTCCCTCCCCCACCCTAGTCATTGTAATGGTTTCACTGGTGAGTTTCATTGTTTGTATAACTTGTTTTCACCTACCTCATAGCTAACTGTGGACTGCTTCCTTGATCATTACGTTTTTGCTTATCTTTGATTTCTTTGTTCTATATCTCTCTATATCGCTGTCTATATCTCTTGTTGTCATTTCCCCAGACTCTCAGTCTGAAGATGTGTCTCGACCCAAAATGTCACCCATTCCTTCTGTCCAGAGATGCTGCCTGTCCCGTTGAGTTACTCCAGTGTTTTGTATCTGTCTTTGGTGTAAACCAGCATCTGCAGTTCCTTCCTACACCTTATTTACCAGTTCACCAGCTAACTCTACTTTGTGCTCTAATTGCCCTATTGAGCTATTTTTAATCTTGCCCTGTGTAACTATAAGTAATTATTAATTTGACGATGATGTAATTTCACAGTAATTATTACTTGCACAGTAATGCAGTCACTGAGTCACCCAGCATGGAAACAGGGCCTTCAGCGTCACGCATTCATGCCAACCAAGATGCCCCATCTAAGCCAGTCCCTTTTGCCTGCATTTGGCCCATAACTCTCAAAACATTTTCTATCCATGTACTTATGTTGTTATCGTTCCTGCCCCAACCCTTTCCTCCGGCAGTTGGTTCCGCATTAAAACTTTCCCCTCTCTCCATAAGCTTAGATTATAGAACAGTACAGCACAAGAACAGGCCCTTTGGCCCACAATGTCTGTGTCGAACATGATGCAATGACCAATTCTTATCTGCCTGTACATATTCCATATCTCTCCATTCCCTGAATCCATCCACCCATTTGCTTTGAAACTCATCCATGTGCTTTAGAAGTCACAAAGTCCATTCCAGCCAGCAGAGTTACAATTGAATGTGTGTCTGTATGTTGCAAGGAAGCAAATTTGTTTACACTAAGATCCCTAAGAAGTGTGAAAACGCATACCTTCAAATTTGGAGATAGCTTCTTCCCAGCTGTTATCAAGCAACTGAAGCATCCGACCAACAATTAAAGTGCAGTGCTGTACTATTATCTACCTCATTGGTGACCCTTGGACTATCTTTCATCGGACTTTACTGACTTTATCTTGTGCTAAACGTTATTCCCTTATCATGTATCTGTATTCGGTGAATGACTCGATGTTAATCATGTATTATCTTTCCACTGACAGGGTAGCACACGACAACAACCTTTCCCTGTACCTCGGTACACGTGACAATAAATTAAACAAAACCCTTGGAAGAAACTTTCCTAATTTGAAACCCTTGGTCTCCTAATTTGAGGAAGGACATCCTTGTGATTGAGGCAGTGCAGCGTAGGTTCACGAGATAGATTCCTGGGATGGCGGGACTGTCATATGAGGAAAGATTGAAAAGACTAGGCTTGTATTCACTGGAGTTTAGAAGGATGAGGGGGAATCTTATAGAAACATATAAAATTATAAAAGGACTGGACAAGCTAGATGCAGGAAAAATGTTCCCAATGTTGGGCGAGTCCAGAACCAGGGGCCACAGTCTTAGAATAAAGGGGAGGTCATTTAAGACTGAGGTGAGAAAAAACTTTTTCACCCAGAGAGTTGTAAATTTGTGGAATTCCCTGCCACAGAGGGCAGTGGAGGCCAAGTCACTTGATGGATTTAAGAGCTCTAGGGGCTAGTGGAATCAAGGGATATGGGGAGAAGGCAGGCACGGGTTATTGATTGGGGACGATCAGCCATGATCACAATGACTGGCGGTGCTGGCTCGAAGGGCCGAATGGGCTCCTCCTGCACCTATTTTCTATGTTTTCTATGAAACGGAGAAATGACCAGATGTTTTTTTTAATGTTGTTGCTTGAGAGGAGATTGTTGGCCAGGGCATTAGGTAGAACTGCACTCCTCTCTTTGAGATATTATTGTGTCATTGGCTGCTAGATGTTGGCAGATCATGGGTACTACGGGCATGGTTCAGGTGGTAAACCTCTCACTTCTGTGAGCTGAGGGTTGAAGTCCCCCTCCTGAGAGTTCAGTACCGGGTTTGCTTCTGCCACCAGTGTGAGACTGAGGAAGCACCACTCTGTTGGAAACACTGCCCTTTGAAGATTTAGTTTAGAGATACAGCGTGGAATCAGGCCCTTTGGCCCGTTGAGTCCACGCTGACCAGTGCTCCCCGCACGCTAATGCTATCCTGCACACTAGGGACAATTAATATTTATACCAAGCCTTTTAACCCACAAACCTGTATGTCTTTGGAGTGTCCGAGGCAACCGAGGATCCCAGAAAAAACCCACGTAGGTCATGGGGAGAAGATATAGACAAGCACCCGTAGTCAGGATCAAACCCGGGTCTCTGGCATTGTAAGGCAGCAACTCTACCGCTGCGTCACCGTGACTGTAAACCAATATTCCATCGAGATGTGGACTCTTATACATCGGCGAGACTAAACGTAGACTGGCCGATCGTTTCGCTGAACAACTTCGCTCAGTTCGCCTGAACCTACCTGATCTCCCGGTTGCTAAATATTTTAATTCTCCTTCTCATTCCCACACAGACCTTTCTGTCCGAAGTCTCCTCCATTTTCAGATTGAGGCTTAACTCAAATTAGATAAACAGCATTTCATATTTTGCTTAGAAACATAGAAAATAGGTGCAGGAAAAGGCCATTCGGCCCTTTGAGCCAGAACCGCCATTCAATATGATCATGGCTGATTATCTACAATCAGTACTCCGTTCCTGCTTTCTCCCCATATCCCTTGATTTCGTTAGCCCGAACTCTCTCTTGAATACATCCAATGAATTGGCCTCCACTGCCTTACAGCTCAGCAGTATAAATATTGATTTCTCTAACTTCAGGAATGCCCCGGCATTCCCTCTCTCTCTATCCCTCCCTCACCCAAGTCGCACTAGCTTTTCATTTTCACCCTACAAACAACTAACAATGTGTAGGAAGGAACTGCAGATGCTGGTTTAAACCGAAGATAGACACGAAAAGCTGGAGTAACTCAGTGGGACTGGCAGCATCTCTGGAGAGAAGGAATGGGTGATGTTTCGGGTCGAGACCCTTCTGCAAAAAGTAATGATGATAAAGGAAACAAGCCAGCTAACAATGGCCTGTTTCCTTTATCATCGTTACTTTTTTGCATATCTTTCATTCATTGTTCTTTATCTCTCTACATCATCGTCTATATCTCTCTCTTCCCCTTATCCCTAACCAGTCTGAAGAAGGAAGGCTCAACCAAAAACGTCACCCATTCCTTCTCTCCAGAGATGCTGCCTGTCCTGCCGAGTTACTCCAGCTTTTTGTGCCTATCTTCGGTTTAAACCAGCATCTTCAGTTCCTTCCTACACATTCCATCTTCCCTCTTGGTTAGATGTGAAAGGTCCAACATAGAGTCAAACAGCACCGAAACAGGCCCTTCGACTCAAATCGTCTATGCCAACCAACATGCTCCATTTAAGCTAGTCCCATTTGCCAGTAGAAACGCAAGGATGACCTTGTAAATCCGACCCAGTGCCGTCGCCAGGACAATGGGCCCTTTATGGCAAGGTTAAGACTACATTTTGAACAACTTTGGACTTGAATCACAATTGGCACTGGAAGCGTGGGGACACTTGTGTACTGCCTCAGTGTAATCTATGATTCTAATACTCTTGTGCTTGTGTGATTGTCCCTATGTAAAGTAAGATTTTTTACTGAACTGTATGCAAACAAATAATCTCACTGCACCCAGGTACATGTGACAATAAAGTACCATCGACATGCTTTTCCAAAGGTATAAGTATTTTTATTAGTCACATTCACATACACCCAGGTGTAGTGAAGTGAAATGCTTCTTGCCATTATGCAGCACACAAAAGAAGAGAATACAAACATAACACCAAGATAGTCTTAACACAAAGAACATCCCCCCACAATGGCTCCCACCATGAGGGAAGGCACAAAGTCCAGTCCCCAACCCCAGTTCACCCATAGTCGGGCCCATTGAGGCCTCCACAGTTGCCTCTACGGAGGCCCGATGTTCCAGGCCGTTCTCGCCGGGTGATGTTGCTCCGGCGTCGGGAGAGTCCTCCCAGCGGCCTGGGAACCCTGGAACGGCCGCTTCCGCACTGGGGGCCGCGGCTTCCGAAGCCAACAAAGTCACGCCGGTTGGAGCTCCACAACTGGCGATCTCATCTAGAGATCCCAGGCTCCCGATGTAAAGTTCAGTGCCGCCGCCCGCAGCTGGTCACTCCACAGTCCCGCAGCTCCGCGATGTTTTCTCCAGCGATCCTCAGCTCACCGGAGCTCCAGCGCGGCAACCCGGGCAAGGCACCGCCCGCTCCGCGATAGCGCTCCAGCGCTGTGCCGCCGCCGAAGCCAAGGTTCTGGGCAGTCCCCAACAGGAAACGCCGCTCCAGGCCCGCTGGTAGGCCGCGAGGACGGGTCGAAGCTGCAGCCCGGAGAAAAGCTGCCTCTCCGGCCAGGTAGGGACCCTGAAAGGTAGTTTCCCCCTTCCCCACTCCCCCACCCCCCACACAAAAATGTCTAGACCTCCAAAACAAACCACTTAACTAACTAAAATGTAGGGGGTATGGTATTTGTTACAGACAGATGAGATTAGTTCATCTTGGTGTCATGTTCGGCACAGACGTTGTGGGCTGAAGGACCTGTTCTGGCGTTGTAATTTTCTGTGTTCTACAAATAGAGAGCTATGAGAACCTGGCACAGATAGTGTGTGTAGGATGGTGTTAGTGTGCGGGGATTGCTAGTGGGCACGGATTTGGTGGGCCAAAGGGCCTGTTTCCGCGCTGTATCTCTAAACTAAGCTAAATTGTGCTGAATTTAAAATTAGGCACTCACAGGGCCAGCAGACACTATAATGGGGAATGCGGAAATGGCTGAAATATTAAACAACTAATTATTTTGTGGTGTTCTTTACATTAAACTGCACAAATTCACCAGAAATAGTAAGAAAGCAGGGGTTTATTGAGTGTGATGGAAATACTAATATCACTGAGAACAAAATATTAGAAAAAACTATTGACACTTTTGGACCTAATGGCTTGCATCCAATTCCCTTAATGAAGTGTGTGAGGGCATAGCAATGCCACAGGGAGTTAGAGCTGTGCTCAGCTGTTTACAATCTGTTAATTCTCACTGAAAGGACAGAATGCAGCGTATCCGACTGTATTGAGAGGATAAAGCCAGATGGAAAATTAAGCCTTTCAAAGAGCCTGCAAGGGCACATGGGCTAGTGAGAAAAGAGGGCAAGAAGGTGGCAAATGGGATTTAGAGTGAGAAAATGGGAAGGTGTTCACTTTTGGTACAAAAGGAAAACATAATTTGCTTGCAGCTGAGAAAGTAGTAAATACTGCAAATAGGTCTGGGTGTAGTGATGCATGAAGTACAAATAGAAACATTCATATTGGTAGCGGTGATCTTGAAGCTTAAGGTTGGAATCTACATATCGCGCTCCCCCGGAATAGCAGCCAACATAATCACAGTCTGAAGAAGGTGTTTCGGCCCGAAACTTGCCTATTTCCTTCGCTCCATAGATGCTGCTGCACCCGCTAAGTTTCTCCAGCACTTTTGTCTATAATCAAAGACTTGTCCATCCCAGTCATTCCTCCTCCTAAGATAGACATAAAATGATGTAGTAACTCAGCAGGACATGCAGCATCTCTGGAGAGAAGGAATGGGTGACATTTCAGGTTCTGTCCAATTCATTTCTACCCCATTGTGGATATTGTACAGGAATTGTGTAGGATGAAACTGTAGATGCTGGTTTACACAGAATACAGACGAAATGCTGGAGTAACTCAGTGGAACAGGCAGCCTCTCTGGATCCTTCTATCCAGAGATGCTGCCTGTCCCGCATAGTTGCTCCAGCATTTTGTGTCTATCTTTTGTGTAAGAACTGTTGTGATACAATGCTGAGAACTGCCTGTGTAAGAAAGAACTGCAGATGCTGGTTTAAACCAAAGATAGACACAAAAAGCTAGGACAGGCAGCATCACCGGAGAGAAGGAATGGGTGACGATCAAAGATAGTTTGAGAGTCAACAATGAGGTAGATAATAGTTCAGGACTGCTCCCTAACTGCTAGGATAATTCAGTTTCCTGACAACAACTGGGAAGAAACTGTCCCTGACTCTGGAGTGGAGTCAAGAATTGGAGGGCACAGATTTAGGGTGACAGGAGAGGAATTTAAAGGAGTTCTGAGACGCCGTTTTTTCTCATTGAGGGTAATGGTTATTTGGAACGAACTGCCAGAGTTGGTGGTGGATGTTGCCTTCGAAAACATTGAACTGCTTTGATAGATAGCAACGTTTATTTCTTACATTTTCATGCTCTACTTCCTGTGGCGTTTCAGTGCCACAAATAATGGATTTATTTTCTGAAGCTGATATTGAAGAAAGAAAACAAATATTCTGATCTTTTAATGAGGATATATTCAATTGATGCAAAATATATTTGTGGTGGGAAGCAGGCCACAGTGAAGACTGCAAAGAGTAAGTTGCTCTAGGGCTTTGGAACAATGTTTATGAGATATATATTACCCTTTGTTTTGACGTCCAAAATAATTGTAATGTTTAAATCTGTGTCGTAAAGTTAAGTGAGCACGAAGTTTTGGCATTAGTTCAGGATTGTTCTGGAAAGAACCGGACTGAAAACAATTTTCCAGAGCAAAATTATTTTCCTCCAATACCCACAATTGAATTATAGTCTCAACGCAAATGACTGTGGAGATAGAGTCAAAGAGTCTTACAGCGTCTTACAGAGTCTTACAGTCTGCAAACTTGCTAACCGTGCCATGTCATTGATATAGATGACAAACAGTAACGGGCCCAGCACCGAACCCTGAGGCAGACCACTAGTCGCGGGCCTCCAGTCCGAGAAACAACCTTGCTCTAACACCCTCTGCTTCCTTCCATGAAGCCAATTTTCCATCCATTCAGCTGTCTCTCCTTGAATCCTATGGGATCTAAAGGGCCTGTCCCACGAGCATGCGACTGCATGCGGCAAGCGCGACCAAACCATAAGCGAGGGCCGCGCGGAGGTCGAGTGATCCCCTTACAGGGCCGGTCCCACCAGCATGCGGCTGCATGCGGCGAGCGCGACCATACCGGAAGCGGGGGCCGCGCGGAGGTCGAGTGATTGACGTGAAGTTCGAGCGAAGTCCGCGTGAAGTTCACGGGTGACGTACGGCGTCAAGACGCTGCGTATGGCGTCGGGACGGTGCGTACGGCGTCGAGGCGGTGTGCGGCGTCGAGGCGGTGCGTATGGCGTCGAGGCGGCTGTGGGCCGGCAGGCCTTTGCTGCACGGAATTATTGAACACTGTCAGTTTTTCAGAGCCCCGCGCGACGTCGGGACCAACTCCGCACAACTCCATGCGGCTCCCGCGATCAAAGTGGGACCGGCCCCGTGAGGCCGCACGGCTAGCGCGACCACGTTAGGTCGCGCTTGCCGCATGCAGTCGCATGCTCGTGGGACAGGCCCTTAACCTTCCAGAGCAGTCTACCATGCGGAACCCCGTGAATTGCTTTACTAAAATCCATGTGAAACAACGATCTCTCCCCCTACTTAATTTCAGCATGCCTGTCTGGGAATTGTGGATATTCCAAGTCTGTATTCGATCACATAATTAATTTTTAAAAAAGCTTATATTTTACTCCCAATCATTGAAATAAATTGACATTTCTATTTAGATAATTAGGCTCCTATATGTAATGTTTAATAAAGTAGTTAAAATATATTTGATTATAGATTTTAAAGTCCTAGATTTTGTTCAACGCATTTTAAGATCTTAGTTATGGGTGTGCAGTTGAATGATTTGCGTAATGGGTTTATTGCAGCTATTTAATCAAAATGCATTGCTATGGTAAATACATTAAAATGTGAGAAATAAAGGAAACGTTAATGGAGTTTCTTAAATGTGAAAGGAACTTGAACATTGATATTTTTGAGAGTTTATGCTTGAATGATTTATTGTTACCGAGCCATTGAGTTGTACAACATTGCAATATGCCATTCAGCCCAACTTGTCCATGTGACTAGGGCCATTTCCTGAGTTATCCGAAATACCTGCATTTGACACACATCCCTTTAAAAATGTCTCCAATCTATAAACCGGACTAAATGTCTTTTAAATGTTATAATTATACCCGACTCGATCACTTCCATTGGCGGCATGTCCCGTGTATGCACCACACTGAATTCTGACCTTTCTACTCCAACATTTCTGCTACACATCCTTTGTGATATAGACAAACTAATTACTGTAACTACGCTTTTTTTGTGTTTCATGCGCTAGAACCCCAGGATCGTTTTGTATTGCAGCATTTTGTACTTTCACCCCCTCTAAATACTTGGCTTTTTGTTCTTCCAAAGTCAATCAGCTCACATTTCCTATATTGTGCTCCATCTGCCAACTTCTTGTTCATTCACTTAACCCATCACTCTTGTTTTGCAGTTCTTTGTGCCCTACTCACAATTTATTAATCCACTTATTTTTCCAACATCAGCAAATATAGTAGGAGTACACTCAGACTCTCAGGCTCCTCAAGGACCGAGTTAGAGAACTGGAGCAGCAGCTGGATGACCTGCGGTCCATCCGGGAAGATGAAAGCTTCCTGGACAGGACCAACAGTCAGGTCGTCACTCCAAGAGTACAAGAGGTGCGGCGGTTAAAGACGGAAGGGAAGGGGATGAAACTAGTGCAGCAGACCTCGGTGGAAGTGCCTCTTGAAAACAAGTACACCCTCTTGGGAGCTGTCGGGGCAGACGCCGCTTCCAGTCCAAGCGGCGGACAGGTCTGTGACTTGAATCCTGGCGCTGAGGCTCGACCAGCGAGACCGATGTCAGGCAGAGACATAGTGGTGGGTGACTCCATTATCAGAGGTGTGGACAGGAGATTCTGTGGTGACAGGCGAGACTCGAGGAAGGTGTGTTGCCTCCCTAGTGCCAGGGTCCAAGATGTCCCAGACTGACGTTAGAACATCCTCGAGAGGGAAGGTGAACAGCGGGAAGTAGTTGTGCG
The DNA here is from genome assembly GCA_038087875.1 of Malacoraja senta. Lineage (NCBI taxonomy): Eukaryota > Metazoa > Chordata > Chondrichthyes > Rajiformes > Rajidae > Malacoraja > Malacoraja senta. The sequence goes on from JAXLNO010000755.1 coordinate 31,385, forward strand.
TGTAGGCACAATGACGTGGGTAAGAAGAGGAAGGAGTATAGAGAACTAGGTAGGAGGCTGAAAAGCAGAACTTCTAGGGTGGTTATCTCTGGGTTGCTTCCAGTACCTCGTGTTAGTGAGGGAAGAAGCAGGGAGATAGGGGATCTGAATGTGTGGCTGAGGAGCTGGTGCAGGATTTAGATTTCTAGATCACTGGGATCTCTTCTGGGGCAGGGGTGACCTGTACAAAAGGGGTGGGTTGCACCTTAACTGGAGGGGGACCGACATTCTGGCAGGCAGATTTGCTAGTGCTACACTGGTGGGTTTAAACTAAACAGTTGGGGGGGGGGGGGGGGAGGTGGAGTCAACAACGAGGAAGCGTGTGCGGGCAGCTAAAGGGAAAGAGGGTGTAGGAAAGGTCACGTTTAAACTAACAGGGCAGGGGGGTGGGACCCAATGCAAGGAGACAGAGGGACATAAAAGGAGGACAGAAGCAAAAGGTAGAAGGGAGATAAGAAAAACTAACCTGAAAGCTTTGTGCCTTAACGCGAGGAGCATTCGTAATAAGGTGGATGAATTGAATGTGCAGTTAGTAGTTAAGGAATATGATATAGGTGGAATTACGGAGACAAGCGTTTTCTGCCCTTGGCTATTTCGCAGTTCTACCCATAACGATTCTACAGCATCCAAGCTAATGTCTCTCCTTGCAGTTCATTAATCTGCTCTTTCACCAGCAATGTCACCCCACCTCCCTTTCTGTCTATCCTTCCTGTATATTATACTTAATGGGTTGACTGTGGAGATGCAATGGCAAAAATGTAAAGAGTATATGGATGATTCATCCCTGCCTGGCGAATAAATAAAAAGGGGAAGGCGGCTCAACCGTGGCTAACGAGGGAAATCAAGGATAGTGTTAAATCCAAGGAAGAGGAAGCAGCAAACCGAAGGACTGGGGGAAATGTAGAACTCAACAGAGGAGGACAAAGGGGTTAATTGAGAGGAGGGAAAAAAAGCATGAAAGAAAACTTGCAGGAAATATAAAAACTGACTCTAAAAGCTTCTTTAGATATGTGAAAAGGAAAAGATTAGTGAAGACAAATGTAGGTCCCTTACAATCAGAGACAGGTGAATTTATAACGAGAAACAAGGAAATGGCAGAATAGTTTGGTTCTGTTCTCTCTAAGGAAGACACAAACAAACTCCCAGAAATACTCAGGGAATGAGGATCTAGTGGGAGAGAGGAAGTGAAGGGAATCCACATTAGTCAGGAAATGGTATTAGGTTAACTGTTGGGACTGAAGGCAGATAAATCCCCAAGGCCTGATGGTCTGCATTTAGAGTACACAAGGCGGTGGCCCTAGAAATCGTGGATGCAATGGTGATCATTTTCCCATGTTCCCTCGACTCTGGATCAGTTCCTGTGAACTGGAGGGTAGCCAATGTAACCCCGCTTATTAAGAAAGGAGGGAGAGAGAAAACAGGGAATTATAGACCTGTTAGGCCTACATTGGTAGTGGGGAAAATACTTGTGTCAATTGTTAAAGATGTTATAGCAGCGCATTTGGAAAGCGGTGGCAGGATTGGTCAAAGTCAGCATGGATTTATGAAAGGAAATCATGCTTGACTAATATTCTGGAATTTTTTGAGGATGTAACAAGTAGAATGGATAAGGGAGAGCCAGTGGATGTGATGTATCTGGACTTTCACAAACCCTTTGACAAGGTCCCACACGTGATTAGTGTGCAAATTTAGAGCGCTTGGTATTGGGGTAGGGTATTGGAATGGATGGAGAACTGGTTAGCAGACAGGAAGCAAAGAGTAGGAATTAACGGGTCCTTTTCAGAATGGCAGGCAGTGACTAGTGGGATGCCGCAAGGCTTGGTGCTGGGACCCCAGTTATTTACAATATATATTAACGATTTAGACGAGGGAATTAAATGTGACATCTCCAAGTTTGCAGATGACTCAAAGCTGGGTGGCAGCGTGAGCTGCCATGAGGATACGATGAGGCTGCAGGGTGACTTGGATAGGTTGGGTGAGTGGGCAGATGCATGGTAGATGCAGTATAGTGTGGATAAATGTGAGGTTATCCACTTTTGTGGCAAGAACAGGAAGCCATATTATTATATGAATGGTAGACACAAAATGTTGGAGTAACTCAGCAGCAGGGCTCTCACTTAACTTTTTTCCCCTGTTGCCAGCCGGGCAACCTAGGCAGTTTTTTAGGTTGCCAAATGACAGTTTAGGTGGTCATTTAAGACGGTTTGCATGACGCGTGCGATAATGTGCTCGGACGAAGTGCGTAGTTACCAGGCGGAATTATGCTCAATGAAGCATTCACATATTATTTCTGCTTCAAATAAAGTCACAAACTAAACATATTCACCAATCAAGACATGATATATACCACAATGACATGCAGCAAAATTATAATACAGTATCTCAACTCTGTTTACACGTTACAATTAATGCAATTTCTATTATTTCCTTCCACTTCCAAACAAAAATGTGGTTGGATTATTCAGTGTATGATCAACCTGTGTCAATAAATCCTGGACCACGGTAACATATATGCTTTACCATGCACACTACAGATTGATGCAAGCATGTTCTCTGTGAAGGACCGAAAATTATCATGACATGGCCACAGCATAGGTCGTTATTGCTATTGGTACAGAAACACTCTCGCTTCCCACATAATTTATCCACAACAAAATATACAGGTTGCAAGGAAATATCAAAACTACATTTTATGATAATAGCTGTTAAAACCGACTATACCCATCTGACAGGTTAAACTGCACACTAACTGACAAGAGATGGTCAAAGGACATAACTGCAGCAAATGTTCTTTTGGTAATATGTTTAAATGTGTCAAAATGCCACATTACCAGACATTCAGATTAGATGTATGTGTTATGAACAGCAATGAAGATACCCAGTTTGTATGCACCAGATTTTTAAAAAATGATTGATAAACGCTGTTTCCATCATTCCCACTTCAGAATTAATGGTAACATTTTAACTGAAATATTTCCTGACCAAATTTGTGATGTTTATGACTGACTGTAAAAGTAAAATCTGGTTAAATCCAACGTATAGTTGTGAATGTTTTCATTAAATAACTACTGTACTGATACTCCTTATTAAAAGCATTGATTTGCCGGTAAAATGAATTCTGTAATAACGTGTCAACGGTAGCAGTGACAATCAAACACTGCAGTTTTAATGTTTCACGTGTTCACAATTTCATTAATCCATCTTTATGGATTAAAAACAAATAATAACATTGGGAATTAAAACACATTGGGGTGGGGGGTTGAGAAGGCAATCGGTGCGGAATGGATGGATTGAGGCTAGGGAATTAGTGCGTGTTGGTTGGAGTAGATAAAATTGTGAGGGGAGAGCGCGGGGGATGTCAGTGGGGTTGAATGGGGGGATCAGTACGGGATGGACGGGGGGGGGGGGATCTGTGCAAGATGGATGGGGGGGAATCAGTACAGGGTGAATGGGGGGGGGGGGGTAGTACAGGATGAATGGGGGGGATCTGTACAGGATGAATGGGGTAGACAAAAATGCTGGAGAAACTCAGCGGAGGAAATGGGCAACGTTTCGGGCCAAGACCCTTCTTCTTGAATGGGGAGGATCAGTACAGGTTGAATGGGGGAGGTCAGTACAGTGTGGATCGGAGGGTTTGTGCAGGATGAATGGGGGGGATCACTACAGGATGAATGGGGAGGATCACTACAGGATGAATGGGTGGATCACTACAGGATGAATGGGTGGATCACTACTGGATGGATGGGGGATCGGTGCAGGATAAATGGACGGGGGGTCAGTACAGGATGAATGGGGGATCAGACAGAGAGAGACAGACAGACAGACAGACAGAGAGAGAGAGACAGACAGAGAGAGAGACATACAGAGAGAGAGAGAGAGAGACACACAGAGACAGACAGAGAGAGACAGAGGGAGGGACGAGGGGGAGAGGGGGGGACAGGGGGACAGAGGGGGGTACAGGGGGACAGAGGGGGGACAGGGACAGAGGGGAGGGGGGGGAGAGAGGGGGAGAGGGAGACAGAGGGAGACAGAGGAGGTGGGGAGGAAGGAAGGTCAGCGCTCCTCAGACAACACCGGCATGAATGGGGGATCAGTACAGGATGGATGGGTGGGAGCAGTGCAGGATGAATGGGTGGTGCAGTGCAGGATGGATGGGGGTGGCAGTAGAATCAATGTGAGGTGGATAGGGAGATCAGTGCAGGATGAATAGATGGGAGGGGGGGGGGTAGATGGGGAGGTGAGCACAGGGGATGTCAGTGAGGACTGAATAGAGGCAGGAATGGGGATCAGTGTGGGATTGAGAGGAGGGGTCCCAGGATATAGGGGGGAGAGAGACTGGGAGAGAGAGAGACAGACAGAGAGAGAGACAGACAGACAGACAGACAGAGAGAGAGAGACAGACAGAGAGAGAGACAGACAGTGAGTGAGACAGATAGAGAGAGAGACAGACAGAGAGAGAGACATACAGAGAGAGAGAGAGAGAGAGAGAGAGAGAGAGACAGAGACAGACAGAGAGAGACAGAGGGAGGGACGGAGGGAGAGGGGGGGACAGGGGGACAGAGGGGGGACAGGGACAGAGGGGAGGGGGGGAGAGAGGGCGAGAGGGAGACAGAGGAGGTGGGGAGGAAGGAAGGTCAGCGCTCCTCAGACAACACCGGCATCATTGCCCCGCTGCCTTGGCCGTCCCTGTCCGCCGCCAAAGGGGGAGGCAGTTGGGATCTCCTCGCCACCGCCTCCCCTCCTCCGCCAACCAACAGCAAGGTGCGGGGCCGAGCGGTGCAGTCGCTTCAGACGGCGGAAGGGGGCCTCCCGCTCTCCCGTGCTCGCTCCCTCCCTCCCTCCTCCTGGCCTCGGCGTGCGGGAGGGTTTGTTTTGAAAGCGCCATTGGCGGAGTGGCAGGCAGCAGCCGTTATCAGGCCGGGCGGGGTGCGGGAGGAGGAGGAGATGGAGCCGGCCGCTGCTGCTGCTGTGCGGGGCCCGTCATTCGCTCCGACCCTCCATCACGCCACACTTAGCATCTTTCCCACGCATTACAGCCGTCGCAGACACAAAACATCACGTTCCTTTTCTCCAGAGATGCTGCCTGACCCGCTGAGTTACTCCAGTTTTTTGTGTCTATCTTCGGTATAAACCAGTATCTGCGTGCCAAGCCGGGCAAAATAACTCGGCGTTTAGGTTGCCCGTCGGCACTTTGGGTGGTCATTGGCACCCAGGCAACCGCTAATTTCGAGCCCTGAGCAGGTCAGGCATCATCTCTGGAGAGGAGTGGGTGGCTTTTCTGGTCGAGACCCTTCTTCAGACTGATGTCAGGGTAGGGGGAAGGACAAAGATAGAATGTAGTTGGAGAAAGTAAGACTAGTGGGAGAACCGGGAAGGGGATGGAGAGAGAAAGGAAGGGCTTAGAGAAGTCAATGTTCATACTGCTGGGGTGTAAACTACTCAAGCAAAATATGAGGTGCTGTTCCTCCAATTTGCACTGGACCTCACTCTGACAATGGAGGAGGCCCAGGACTGAAAGGGCAGATTGGGAACGGGAGGGGGAGTTGAAGTGCTGAGCCACCGGGAGATCAAGTAGGTTGAGTGTCTGAGTGGAGGTGTTCAGCGAAAGGATCATTGAGCCTGGACTTGGTCTCGCCGATGTAGAGAAGTTGACACCTGGAACAGCGGAAACAGTAGATGAGGTTGGAGGAGGTGCAAGTGAACCTTTGCCTCAACTGGAAAGACTGTTTGGGTCCTTGGATGGTGTCGAGGGGGGAGGTAAAGGGACAGTGTTGCATCTCCTGGGAAAGTACCTGGGGTTTGGGTGGGAAGGGACGAGTTGACCAGGGAGTTTCGGAGGGACCGGTCTCTGTGGAAAGCAAAAAGGGGTGGAAATGGGAAGATATGGCCAGTAGTGGGTTTTTGTCAAATTAGGAAAAGGGGAGGTGCAAGGAGACCTAGGTGTGCTTGTATATCAGTCACTGAAAGTAAGCATGCAGGTACAGCAGGCAGTGAATAAAGCTAATGGCATGTTGGCAAGGAGGTCCTTCTGCAGTTGCACCTGGAGTATTGTGTGCAATATTGGTCTCCAAATTTGAGGAAGGACATTATTGCTATTGAGGGAGTGCAGTGTAGATTTACCAGGTTAATTCCCGGGATGGCGGGAGTGACATATATTGAAAGAATGGGTCAACTGGGCTTGTATTAATTGGAATTTAGAAGGATGAGAGGGAATCTTATGGAAACATATCAAATTCTTAAAGGATTGGCAGGCTAGATGTAGAAAAAATGTTCCAGATGTTGGGGAGTCTGGAACCAGAGGTTAACAATAAGGGGTAGGCCATTTAGGACTGAGATGAAGAAAAACT
>JAXLNO010000756.1:0-67500 GCA_038087875.1 Malacoraja senta
ACACCCACCTCCCTCTCTCTACCCCTTCTCTCCCTATTCTCTCTCTCTCTCTCTCTCTCCCACTTTTACCGTCTATTCTCTCATTTCCCCAAATAGTCATGTTCCCCCCTTCCCACTCTCTCTCTCTCCCTCTTTCTCCCCCCCCCCCCTCGCCACCGCCATTTTAGCTACTGGCAGCCAGCCATTGAAGTCAATGAGCGTGAAGCCGAGGGCGGCCATATTGGATGCTGGCATTTCCCTTGGAGCTGCAGGCGGCCATCTTGTCTACTGCCAGTCTTCCATTGTAGTCAATGGGAGAGAAGCCCTGGACGGCCATCTTAGCTACAGGCAGCCTTCATTTTTTTCTCTGTCTCGCTCCCTCTTTCTTTCTCTTTCTCTCTCCCCCCTTCTCTGGCTTCCACTTCTCCCTCTCTCCTTCTCTATCTAATTTTCCCTCTCTTCTCCAGGTGGCGGCCATCTTTGGTCAGGGCACATTGCAGTCAATGGGAGGTGAGATCGGGGAGGCGGCCATCTTTGGTCAGGGCACGTCCATAGAAACATAGACAATAGGTGCAGGAGTAGGCCATTCGGCCCTTCGAGCCTGCACCGCCATTCAATATGATCATGCCTGATCATCCAACTCAGTATCCTGTACCTGCTTTCTCTCCATACCCCCTGATCCCTTTAGCCACAAGGGCCACATCAAACTCCCTCTTAAATATAGCCAATGAACTGGCCTCAACTACCTTCTGTGGCAGAGAATTCCACAGATTCACCACTCTCTGTGTGAAAAATGTTTTTCTCATCTCGGTCCTAAAATATTTCCCCTTTATCCTTAAACTGTGACCCCCTTGTTCTGGACTTCCCCAACATCGGGAACAATCTTCCTGCACCTACCCCTAAAGAATAGGCCCAAGCAACTGACAATTGAGGCTATTAAGGAATTAAAATGGAGGATTAACAATGTCTCTAATGCTTCCAGACAAATTCTGGTAGAAACACTTTCCGTTATTCTACAGACTGATGTAAGTGCTCTAGGATGGGGCGCAACTAATACTGTTTCCAGCTGTGGAGGTAGATGGTATGTGGAGGAAGTACCTTTGCTTGAAAATCAAGGTATAAATTACCTAGAGCTATTAGGAACATTCTATGGGATTAAAGCTTATTGTTCTAATATGGAAAAAATGCATGTTCAGGTACAGACCCTAACTGGGTCCCCTGCTAAGTGCGATGAATTTACCACATTTTTCACCAGCAAGGTAAAGAATATAAGAACGAATATTTCCCCTCCCACCTGTGACCTGGCTGTCTCATTGGTCTGCTCTTCAAAATTAGACAGTTTCCAACCCGTTACTCTACCCTCCCTTGTAAAACTGATCACCACCATGAAACCTACTACCTGCCCCCTCGACACTGTCCCCTCTGCCCTCCTAAAGGACGTCATTACAACAGCTGGTCCCAGCATGCTCGCCAACGTCAACAGCTCTCTGGCCACTGGCACTGTACCTACCTGCTTCAAGCATGCGGTGGTCCAACCACTCCTGAAAAAACCTAACCTCGACCCCACCTTGCCAAGCAACTACAGACCCATTTCTAAACTGCCTTTCCTCTCAAAAGCCCTTGAAAAGGTAATTTTGTCAACTTATACCGTACCTTCACCAAAACACTATCTTGGAAACTTTCCAATCAGGTTTCAGGGCTCACCATAGCACAGAGTCTGCCTTGTTGAAGGTACACAATGACCTACTGCTCACCGTTGACTCCGGCGACTGTGCAATTCTACTCCTTCTTGACCTCAGCGCAGCATTTGATACTGTCGACCACACCATCCTAATTGACCGTCTCCGGTATGGGGTTGGTATTGATGGCACTGCCCTGTGCTAGTTCATCTCCTACCTCAAAGGTAGGAGTTTCTCGACTAACATAGGCAACTCATTCTCCTCCCCAGCTAATCTCTGCTGTGGGGTTCCACAAGGTTCCATCCTTGTCCCCATTCTCTTCTCCCTGTATATGCTCCCCTAAGGCCAAGTCATTGAAAGGCACGGCATTTCCTTCCATTGCTACGCAGATGATACACAACTCTATCTCCCCCTGAAGCCCAAAAAACAATCAAAACTGTTTAACTTTACCAACTGCCTCGAGGATATAAAGTGTTGGATGGCCCAGAACTTCCTCCAACTGAACGAGAGTAAGTCTGAGGTCATCCTTCTCGGCCCCTCGGACTCAAACAAAATGATAGCAGGCAGCCTTGGAAGCCTTACCCCACTACTCAAACCTCACGTCAAAAACCTTGCCGTGATATTTGGCTCAGCACTGAAATTTGACAAACAAGCCAATGCCGTGGTAAAAGCTAGCTTCTTTCAGCTTCGGACGATAGCTAAAATAAAACAATTCCTCCAGTTTGATGACCTGGAAAAGATCATCCACACATTCATCTCCTCCCGCCTAGATTACTGCAACTCCCTTTACACTGGCATCAGCCAATCTTCCCTGTCCCGCCTGCAACTGGTCCAAAACGCCGCAGCGAGACTCCTGACGGGCACCCGAAAAAGGGACCACATCACCCCGATCCTGGCCTCTCTCCACTGTCTCCCTGTGCGGTTCCATATAAACTTCAAGATCCTCCTCCATGTCTACAAAGCCCTCAATGGGCTTTCCCCCATCTACATAAAAAGTCTTCTCACCCACCACTCCACCTCCAGGCCCCTCAGATCGGCCGACTTGGGGTTGCTGAATATCCCACGGTCTAGGCATAAGCTCGGGCGACCTCGCCTTTGCGGTTGCAGCCCCTAGACTGTCGAACAGCATCCCCTTTCCCATCAGAACTGCCCCCTCCATCGACTCTTTTAAGTCAAGACTAAAGACTTAACTATACTCCCAAGCCTTTAGTGACGTCCTCTGAATAAGGGCTACATTTATATATGTATGTAGTTTGTTTTGCTTGTGCTATTCTTATAACAAATGTAAAGCACTTTGGCCAACGAAAGTTGTTTTTTAAATGTGCTGTATAAATAATGTGACTTGACTTGACTTGACTTATATTATTCAAAAACTAGACTGAGTAAATTCTATCCAAATACTTCTCCCACTTGCGATAAATGTTTATCTCAAAATGCCAATATAACACACTCTTTTGTTTTCTGCATCAAACTTTATAAATTCTGGAGCGATATTTTTGAAATGTTTACAAAATTATTCAAGATAAAAATGGAGCCTAACACTGAAATTATTATATTTGGAGTAACGGAAGACGGGAAAAAATTGAACACATTTCAAAATTCATTTTTTAATTATGGGTTATTACCGGAAAAAAAACGTATACTTAAATTTTGGAAAAATACACCCATACCAACGCTTAAAATGTGGATTTCAAACTTGTTGGACACCGCACATCTTGAAGAAATGTGATTCCTCCTAATAGATAAATGAGACCAAATCAGACGAGTTGGTCTCCGTTTATCGACTTCTTGGAAGCATATGGTGCAACAAAATCGTAGAAACCAACTGTTTCAGGACTGTGTGAGGGATGGTCAAGAATATAAATAACTATCTCCTATAATCTCCTACTCTCTACTTTCTCTTTCTCTCTCCTTTTTTTTCTCCACTTTCCCTCTTTCCCCCCTTTTCCTTTTCACACACCATACATCACATGTTTTTCTATTTTTTATTATCTATTCTCTCTTTCTCTCTTTTAATATTAAAAACAAACAGGAAGCTGTACATAAAATGTAACCTGCCAATATATATTAGGCACCTTGGTGCCATATTACTGTACTTACTTCTAATAAAATTAAAATATTAAAAAAAAGAAACTTACAAAATTGTTTAGCGCTAGATGCAGGAAGATTGTTCCCGATGTTGGGGAAGTCCAGAACAAGGGGTCACAGTTTAAGGATCAAGGGGAAATCTTTTAGGACCAAGATGAGAAAAATATTTTTTCACACAGAGAGTGGCGAATGGCATGTTGGCCTTCATAACAAGAGTAGTCGAGTATAAGAGCAAAGAGGTCTTTCTGCAGTTGTACAGAGCCCTAGTGAGACCACACCTGGAGTATTGTGTGCAGTTTTGGTCCCCTAATTTGAGGAAGGACATTCTTGCTATCGAGGGAGTGCAGGGTAGGTTTACAAGGTTAATTCCCGGGTTGGCAGGACTGACATATGCTGAGAGAATGGAGCAGCTGGGCTTGTACACTCTGGATTTTGGAAGGATGAGAGGGAATCTCATTGAAACATATGATTGTTAAGGGTTTGGACACGCTAGAGGCAGGAAACATGTTCCCGATGTTGGGGGAGTCCAGAACCAGGGGCCACAGTTTAAGAATAAGAGGTAAGCCATTTAGAACGGAGACAAGGAAACACTTTTTCTCACAGAGAGTTGTGAGTCTGTGGAATTCTCTGCCTCAGAGGGCGGTGGAGGCCGGTTCTCTGGATGCTTTCAAGAGAGAGCTCGATAGGGCTCTTAAAGATAGCGGAGTCAGGGGATATGAGGAGAAGGCAGGAACGGGGTACTGATTGGGGATGATCAGCCATGATCACATTGAATGGCGGTGCTGGCTGGAAGGGCCGAATGGCCTGCTCCTGCACCTATTGTCTATTGAAGTCTGTGATTCATGGACATCGCCAGTTGCTGTTTGTCTTCTCTGGTGATGCTCTGCCAGGCCTGCATTGCAGCCATCTTTAAGCTGATGCTTGTTTTGGGGGCTAGTCCCCTTCACTTTTCTCTTCAGTATATAAACGGCACGTTCCATTGGTATCACATCGGGTGAAACAGCTCAAATGTTAAAAGCAACGAATGCATCGTGTTGAAATAACTTTGCACCCTCCCGCAAAGTTAAATGCAGCAAATGCGTTGCATTCAAGTAATATTGCAACTCCCCCACCCCGCTTGGAAGTTCAATGCATTAAATCGCTTTGCACTAATCTTGCAAAACCCCTCAAAATGTTAAATGCAACAAATGCATTCCATTGTAATAACTTTGCACCCTCCTGAAATCTTAAATGCAGCAAATGCGTTGCATTAAAGTGATATTGCAGGGAGGTTCTACTGCAGTTGTACAGGGTCTTGGTGAGACCACACCTGGAGTATTGCATACAGTTTTGGTCTCCAAATCTGAGGAAGGACATTATTGCCATAGAGGGAGTGCAGAGAAGGTTCACCAGACTGATTCCTGGGATGTCAGGACTGTCTTATGAAGAAAGACTGGATAGACTTGGTTTATACTCTCTAGAATTTAGGAGATTGAGAGGGGATCTTATAGAAACTTACAAAATTCTTATGGGGTTGGTCAGGCTAGATGCAGGGAGATTGTTCCCAATGTTGGGGAAGTCCAGGACAAGGGGCCACAGCTTAAGGATAAGGGGGAAATCCTGTGCCTGCTTCCACAAATTGGAAGGCATGGACAGGCGACGTTTTGTGTTGGGGCCCTTCTTCAGACTCAACCCTAGCTGTATATGGTTTCCATATCCAGTATGAAAGGTTGCAACTTGAAATGTCGCCTGCCCATTCCCTTCACAGATAATTTAGTTTTGTTTTGTTCAGTATTTTAGTGTACACAGATTGGAAACAGGCTCTTCGGCCCACCTAGTACATGCGGACCAGCGATCACCTGTACACTAGCACTATCCTACACGCCATAGACAAATATTTTATGGAAGCTAATTAACCCACAAACCTGCATGTCTTTGCAGTGTGGTAGGAAACCGGAGCACCCGGAGAAAACTCATGCGGTCATGGGAGAACGTACAAACTCCGTACAGACAACACCTGGAGTCAGGATGGAACTGGGGTCTCTAATGCTGTAAGGCAGCAACTCTACCACTGTGCCACCTGATCTGCTGAGCTCCTCCAACACATTGAGTTTAGGAGGAATACTGTACATCTTCTAGCCTCAAGGAACCTATGTGTTATTCCTCACCTCTGTCGTTGGAGACGATCAGGACAAGATTATATTCCTTCCAATCGTCATCCAGATTGTACTTAGCCATGGCTCTCTGGATGACGACCGGGGATCTCTCTTCGTTGGTCACCTGGAGAGGAAGGGAAAAAGTATTTACTTCAGTTAAGTTTAGAGATACAGAATGGAAACAGGCCCTTCGGACCATCGAGTTCACACCATCCATTGAATACCCTTTCACACCAGCTCAATGTTATCCCACTTTCTGTTATCAGGCAACTGAACCATTCCACCAACAACCAGAGAGCGGCCTTGAGCTACTCGCTTCCTCATTGCAAATGCTCGGACGATCTTCTTTTTTAAATTTATTTATTTGTTTACTATTTTATTTTTTTATTAGAAGCATTGTACATACATCTTAATCATGATATGCAACATAATACATTTTGTGTACAAATTCTCTTTTTTAAAAACTTTAACCTGTAATAGAAAAAGAGAAGAGAAAGAAGAGAAGAATGAGGATAGTAGTGAAATGTAGTCCGCAGTAGTTGGCGTTAAATGAATGTTGATGTTTAAGTAGACTGCGTGCTTGAGAATGTGAAAAAAATAAAAATAAAGAAAGAAAAAAGAAAAGAAAACAAGGCTCCAAAGAGAAGAAGGCCTTAAGATGGGAAAGGAAATAAGTAAAAAATCCAAAGAAGGTAAAGCTAAACGAAAAAGGAAAGGAATGTGCCTAATTCATATCGATTCACACCCATCACCTAGTTCTAAAACAATAACTTTCTCGGGTTATGCTGCACCATATTACACTTGTAGCAAATCAATAAAAGGTGACCATATTCTTAAGAATTGTTCTTGTTTTCCTGCTAGAACGTCTCATTTCCTCGAGAGGTAATATTTCCGAGATATTTGTGATCCACATTTTAAACGTGGGATAGGAGCGTTTTTCCAGAATTTAAGTATAAGTTTTTTTGCCGTTATCAAACCATAGTTTAGGAAACATCTTTGAAATATAGTTAGTTCAGAACAGGCTTCCCTTGTTCCGAAAATAATCAATTCTGTATTTGGGTCCAGTCTTAATGTAAATATTTTTTAAATCGGACTATCTTCAATTGGATTTTAGTGAACTTTATTTTGCACTAAACGTTATTCACTTTATTCCCTTTATCATGTTTCTTTACCCTGTGGATGGCTCGATTGTAATCATGTATTGTCTTTCTGTTGACTGGTTAGCACACAACAAAAGCTTTTTACTGGACACATGACAATAAATTAAACTAAGCTTCCTGCAAAGTAGAAGGAATTTACTCTGAAAAATCGGCTAAAAAGAGTATTCAATTAGCGAACCAAGACGACAACCCTAGATTCTCTGCAGGGTTCTTGGCTTCAGTTTGTAACTAGATAATATACCAGTAATCTTTCAAAAGAGCCACAAGGCAGAAAAAAAGGAAATGTAGGGAGTCACGGTGGCGCAGCAGCAGAGTTGCTGCCGTACAGCACCAGAGACCTGGGTTCGACCCCGACTACGGATGCTGTCTGCTGCCGTGTTCATAAGAATAGGAGTAGAATTAGGCCATTCAGTCATGGCTGATCATCTCTCTCTCCTAACTCCATTCTCCTGCCCTCTCCCCATAACCTCTGACAACAAAGATCTGGAGTTCCTACTCTTTTTTCCCCTCTCTTCCTTCATCCGGTCCACCTTAGCTGAAACACCAGTAACTAATATGTTCATCAGACACGGACTGCCCCGAACCACCGCCTACATGAAAGTTTCAAAATCTCGGCGCTTTCTCTCGGCATTGAGTGCACTAATGTAAAAAGAAAATGTATCTACGGTATTGGACACAGATGTTAAACACAAATTGCCTGCGGTATCAGTGAAACCTTCTGTATATATACTTTTGTAAATAGTTTTGAATATTCCCTGTTTTTAATTAGTTTTTAAGAAAACAGCTATTATTAATGAATTTCAGTGCATCAATTTGTTTTTTGAAATAAAGTTTTGAGATATTTAACGCACTAGGCTTTGGCGGCTGTTATTTTTCTGCTCTGACCTTAACCGCTGCTCTCTGCATGTTGTTTATTTGTTGTTCTGTGTTTGGTTCCATGGTATGGATTAGGTATTGGGAGTACAGCCATCTCTTACACATCACAGATCCAAGCACACGCCTGATTTCCCACTAAGCTGTTCACGCACTATTTATGGTAACTCCCTTCAATAACATTATCGAGATAGACACAAAGTGCTGGAGTTACTCAATGGGCCGGGCAACATATCTGGAGAAAACGATGGGTAATTTTTTTGTTTTGTTTAGAGATACAACACGGAAACCGGCCCCTTCAGCCCACGGAGTCCATGCCGATCAGCGATCCCCGCACACTAACGCTATCCTACACACACTTACTTACTTAGACTTAGTTCCTCCCACACTGTTGAGTGCATTGGGCAGCAAGCTTTCGCCATTCTGTTCGGTTATGTGCGACGTCTTCCACCCTCGATAGGTTAGCGTTCCGGGCTTCCAAATCCTACCAGAATGTTCACCTCATGTGAGTTTTGTTCGGCCTCTTTTCCTTCTTCCGTCAGCTTGCCATGTAATTGCTATCTTAGGTGCACGTTCTGCTGACATTCTGAGTACATGTCCTGCAGATTTCATCCTGCATCCCTCCATGTCCTGGCTGAGAGGCTTTGTTGCAGTTTCCCGGTAGATCTCCTCGTTTGTGATGTGGTCTATGTAGCTAGTCTTCAGGATCCTCCTCAAGCAGCGTTGTTGGGGTGCATCCAATTTCTTTTTCATCTTCACATTGATTTTCCATGTATCAGTGGCACAGAGGGCTGTAGGGAAGACTACGGACTGGAAGAGTTTGACTTTTAGCATCTTGGATATCCCACCACTAGACCATATTGGCTGCATTTGTCTGAAGATTGATGCAGCTTTACCAATTCCGGGTAATTTATATTTTTTACCGAAGCAAATTAAATACCCTAGCGTCTTTGGCATGTTGGAGGAAACCGGAGCACCTGGAGAAATCCCACAAAGGTCACGGTGTGAACATAAAACTCCATACAGACAGCACTCATAGTGTGGATCGAACCTGGGTCTTTGGCGCTGTAAGGCAGCAGCTCTAATGTGGGTGACGTTTCGGGTCGGGACTGTCCTTCAGACTGAAAATAGAGGGGAGGGAATTGGAGGTAAGAGGAAAGACTGGGTAGACTCGGCTTGTACACGTTGGAATTCAGAAGACTGAGGGGGGATCTTATAGAAACTTACAAAATTCTTAAGGGGTTGGACAGGCTAGATGCAGGAAGATTATTCCCGAAGTTGGGGAAGTCCAGAACTAGGGGTCACAGTTTAAGGATAAGAGGGAAGACTTTTAGGACCGAGATGAGGAAATCATTTTTTACACAGAGAGTGGTGAATCTGTGGAATTCTCTGCCACAGAAGGTAGTTGAGGCCAGTTCATTGGCTATATTTAAGAGGGAGTTAGATGTGGCCCTTGTGGCTAATGGGATCAGGGGGTATGGAGAGAAGGCAGGGATGTGATACTGAGTTAGATGATCAGCCATGATCATATCAAATGGCGGTGCAGGCTCGAAGGGCCGAATGGCCAACTCCTGCACCTATTTTCTATGTTTCTATGTTTCTATGCCTTAAAAATATCCACTGACTTGGCCTCTAAGTTAGCGATGTTACAATACTTACCGTCAGCGGCGCTGCAGTTCTGCCACTGGCCGTGTGAGTGACTTTGGCGCCTTTGACGGGGGGGGGCGGATTAAATTGCCGTTTTCCCCTGCCTGTCGGAGGCAAACTTCCTCAGGCTGCCAGCTGCTGCAGAACAATAGACCGGACTTCCATTCACAGAAGTTAAAAAAAAAAATCGCGGGACAATTTAATCGCTGGAGTAAAATAAAAAGATACTTCTAACGCTGTCAACACCTACAACGGGACAGATCTCAAGTGGGGGACAAAACATAAAGTAAGTCGTCTATTTTACATATAAACTTGCTTCTTACGATGACTTTAAACCAAAGTAATTGACGAAAATTTGATTTTGGCTCCATACGAACCAGCAGTGTTTTTCCTCCCGATATGGGGTTGAAATTCACTGCAACCGCAACATTCCAATCGATCCAATCGATCGCGTTCCATAAAAACCCACTCGCAAGAAGATTTAAATGCCCATTAATTTACGGGAATTAAACATTGAATTCCTTCCATTTGGCCTATAAATTCATGACAATGAGATTTAAAAATCATGTTATATTGTGAATTCTTGTGTGAATGTTATTTGGACACTTAGGCTATTTAAAAATGTTAAAATGTTCTTAAGAAATGGATAGGTGTTTAGATCTAGTAATTGAATTTTGTAATTAGCTACAATTAGGTAACTAACTAATTACATGCTTTAATTTCAAGTCATCCAAGTAAGATTGTTTCATATTTGTTTCAGCATGCTTCAATCTATAATAACTGAAATTTTCATTCAGTGCTCTTAATTTTTAAGAAAGTTACGGGCTTTTGACTGTCCTCGATCACAGCTTTTGAGTTAAGTCAATGTAAAAGCAATAGGGAACAAGATGCTAATTTCCGAGTATGAAAATGGCCTTCACTTATTTAATACTGAAGATATGAAAGTGAATTAGGTGTCAAATTAAACTTCTTTTTATGCTTTATCTGATGGGATAAATTGCAGACTTGATTTTTAAAATCGCAACATTTTGTAATATTGCTATCTACAGCCTTCTGTGGCAATAGAATTTAAGTGGACTGTATTACAAAGAAACTAATCGGGTGGAGTTGAAATCTTTCTATTGTTTAATTGGTCTGCAACAGATGCGGATAAGGTTGCTAACAATTGGGCAGTACAAAGCTGCCGCCTTACAGCGCCTGAGACCCGGTTCAATCCTGACTACAGGTACTGTTTGCATGGAGTTTGTACATTTTCCCTGGGACCGTGTGGGGTTTCTCCCGGTGCCCTGGTTTCCTCCCACACTCCAAATACATGCATGTTTGCAGGATAATTGGCTTCTGTAAATTGTACATTGTCCCTAGTGTGTGGGATAGTGCTAGTGTACGGGGTGATTTATGATCGGCGTGGACTCGGTGGGCCAAAGGACCGGTTTCCAACACTGTAAGTCTAAAGTAGTTACAACATCCACTGCAGTAGGCAAAGGTCTCATTAATTTTAAATTATTTATATTTAGATTGATCTTTCTGATTCTTTTACACCCTGTTTGGCAAAAGATCATCTTTTGAAAAAATAATCAACCCTAATTGATATTAGGATCTATATTCTCTCTTCCATTTCAAACTACAGGGAGTCCAAGGCAATGAAACATAAGAGTGTCCCCAAGGACATTCCAGGAAACAAATACAGAGCATCTTTCAAATCATTATACCCTTAGCACCATGCACCACAGAAACAGGCCTTTCAACCCAACTTGCCCAAACCGGCCAAGATGCCCATTTTTTACGCCAGTCCTACCTGCCCACGTTTGGCCCATATCCCTCGAAACATTTTCTATCCATGTACCTGTTCAGTTGACTTCTAAATATTGTGTAGTTCCTGCCACAACTACCTCCTCTGGCAGCTCGCACCCAAAACCCAACACCCCTCAGATTCCTATTAAATCTTGCCCCTCTCACCTTAAACCCATGTCCTCTGGTCTTGATTCCCCTCCCGGGATAAAACACCCTCTGCATTCACTCTTTCTATTCCGCTCATGATTTTATACACATCTATATGATCACCTCTCAGCCTTCTGTACCACTACACCCACCACCTTCAGTGTGAAAAAGCTGCCCCTCAGTTCCCTATTACAGGTCCCACACAGAAAGTGGTTGAATCTCTGGAATTCCCTGCCACAGAAGGTAGTTGAGGCTAGTTAATTGGCATTATTTAAGAGGGCGTTAGATGTGGCCCTTGTGGCTAAAGGGATCAGGGGGTATGGAGAAGGCAGGTACAGGATACTGAGTTGGATGATCAGCCATGATCATATTGAATGATGGTGCAGGCTCGAAGGGCCGAATGGCCTACTACTGCACCTATTTTCTATGTTTCTATGTTTCTAAATCTTTCCCCTCTCACATTGAGGTGGGTGTATGGAACGAGCTGCCAGAGGAGGAAGTTGAGGCAGGGACAATCGCAATGTTCAAGAAGCAATTGGACAGGTACATGGATATGACAAGTTTGGAGGGATATGGGCCAAATGCAGGCAGGTGGGACACGTGGCCGGTGTGGGCAAGATGGGCTAAAGGGCTACACTGCATCACTCTATATCGTCTGATTCTTGCCCCTTATGAGAGAAACCAGAATCTCATTAAAGTTTGCGTCTGTTGTAGACTTTGAACTAAACAGCACGGAAACAAGCTCCTGTGTTTTCAACTTTTCACATTTCCAAATGTTTTATTCAGAAGTCACAAATATATTACAGCAATGGTAGATCTGCTGCCATACAGCGCCGGAGACCCGGGTTCCATCCTGACTGTTGGTGCTGCCTGTGGGGAGTTTGTATTTTCTCCCCGTGACCGCATGGGATTTTCTTCGGGTACTCATACGGTCATAGAAGCAGAGTTAGGCCATTCGGCCCATCAAGCTTAATCCGCCACTCAATCATGGCCGATCTTTATCTCCCTCCGAACCCCATTTTCCTGCCTTCTCCCCATAACCCCTGACTAACACCAGTGCCCCGGTTTCCTCCCACACCAAAGATATATGGGATTCTAGGTTAATTGGCTTCAGTAAATTGTCCCTAGCATGCAGGAACTAGTGCATCCTATCCAATGGTTGGTTGGCACATAATCAGTGGGCCGAAGGGCCTGTTTCCATGCTGTGTCTCTGCTATAAAGTAGTATCTGAGCCGTGGAAGAATGCCATGCACTTACCACAATGCTTTCGTAGACATTTCTATGGCCGTTCTCGAGGCTGACGCGGATGATGACATTTTCATCGTTCCCCTTGATGTGCTGAGGAAGTGACGTTGTGGAGCTGCGGGAAGTCCCCGAGATGGTGTCGTCGTGGTCCTTGCGATTGTTGAGGCAGCAAGGCAAGCAAAAAAAGGTGCGGATAAATGAAGAAAGTCGGGAAGAGGCCTTGTCCATCGAGTGGGTGCATGGTAACGATTCATTCGGCTGGAAAACAAAACAGTAAGGATGGGAATTTAGATATTTCCCATCCAACTTTTCAGTTCTATCATCAACCCAGGCTGCTCCCATCCTGTATATAGGATGAGTGGTGATCTTATAGACGTGTATAAAATCACGAGATTAGTTGCTGCCTCACAGATCCAGAGACCAGGGTTCGATCCTGACCTCAGGAGCTGTCCTTGCGGAGTTTGCACATTCGCCCTGTGAACACGTGGGTTTCCTCCGGTTTCAAGAGTCAGTAATGTTTTATTGTCATATCCCATTTCCTCTCACATCCCAAAGATGTGCAGGGTTATTGGTTATTAACTTCTGTAAATTGTCCTTAGAGTGTAGCATAGAATTAATGAATGGGGTGATCGCTGGTCGGCACAGACTCAGTGGGCCGAAGGGACTGTTTCTCTAACGTAAACTAAACTAAATATTGATGTGATGCACTTGCAACATGCAAAGCTTCACTTGTACTGTATTGCTTCTGCATAACACAACGACTGCTTAAAAAGCAGCCAAGTCTTATTTGAGTGACTTTACAGATACAGTGCGGAAAAAGGTTCTTCAGCCCACCGAGTCCACACCGACCAGCCATCCCCACATACTATCCTACACACCAGGGACAATTTACGACTTGCAGCAACTCTACTGCTGCGCCACAAAGTGCTGGAATAGTTCAGCTCACTCCATAGATCTCAGCTTCACTTTATCCCTCCACAGGGTCCACACACTCAATCAAAGCTCCTCCACTTACCTGACCTCCACTAAGGATCACAAACCTGCCTTTCTCCAGACCAGGCCCCCCAGCAACTGCGGAGTTACTCCAGCACTTTATGTTTTTATGTAAACGAGCATCTGCAGTTCCTTGCGTCCACCCCTCATTAGAATGCGTTAGACGGACGTGCGCAGCACAAAATGTTTTACGAGGAAAAGGTTCTAACTTTTTGTAAACAAAATGTTTTACCAGAAAGCCGCCTGGATTTCGAGGGCTTCAGCTACAGGGAGAGGTTGGATAGACCTGCATTGTTTTTTCTGCAATATCGGAGGTTGAGAGGAGACCAGTTAGAAGTATATAAAATTATGAGAGGCACAGTTAGGGTAGACACTCAGAATCTTTTTACGCCAGGCTGGAAATGTCCAAGACTGGAGGGTATCGCTATAAGTAGAGTGGGGGAAAGTTTAATGGGGATGCGCGGGGCAGTGGTGGGGGCCTGGTATGCCTGACCTGGGGAGGTGGTGGAGGCAGATATGACAGGAGTGTTTAAGAAGCTTTTAGGTGGGCATGTGGAAGTAGAGGGGAGAGAGGGATATGGATCATGTACAGGCAGATGAGAGTTTTACCTGGCGTCATGTTCGGCACAAACATTGTGGGCCGAAGGGCCCGTTCCTGTGCTGTCCTACGTTCTAAGCATCCTATCACCAACCAGCGAGCAGTCCCCACCTACCATCTACCGCATTGGCAGATGTTTTCTGCCGCTCTCACCTCCGGCCACAAACTCTTTGAATCACTTCCTTCTGGGAGGCGACTGCGAACTATCAAAGCTGCCACAGTCAGACATAAAAGCAGCTTCTTCCCACGAGCAGTAGCTCTATTCAATAGCTAAAAGACTGTAGCCTCTTTTTACTCCAGTACTTTATTTTCACATGTTTAAATTAGAATGTTTTATTTTTAATTGTCTACTGAATATCTCGTTGTTACCTGCAAGCCAAGCACCAATGTAAATTCCTTGTATGTGGACATACTTGGCTAATAACATTTTTATTCATTCATTATTATTCATTGAAGACAATAGAGAATAGGTGCAGGAGTAGGCCATTCGGCCCCTCGAGCCAGCACCGTGATCATGGCTGATCATCCACAATCAATACCCCTGTTCCTGCCTTCTCCCCATATCCCTTGACTCCGCTATTTTTAAGCGCTCTGTCCAGCTCTCTCTTGAAAGCATCCAGAGAACCGGCCTCCACCACCATCTGATGCAGAGAATTTCACAGACTCTCAACTCTCTGTGTGAAAAAGTTTTTCCTCATCTCCGTCCTAAATGAATTACCCCTTATTCTTAAACTATCCCTCAGACTATCTTAAATCAGACTTTACCTTGCACTAAACATTATTCCCTTAATCCTATATCTGTACTCTGTGGATGGGTTGATTGTAATCCTGTATTGTCCTTCTGCTAACTGGATAGCACACAACAAAAAAGCTTTACACTGTACCTCGGTACACGTGACAATAATAAACTGAACTATACTCTCAGCAGGTCAGGCAGCATTTCTGGAGGATGTGGATAGGTGTTGTCTTGGACATTTGCAGCCTGGGGGAGAAAGATTCCGACAGTCTGCCCTATCTGGACCATTCATCATTTTATATACATCTGCCAAGTCTCCTCTCATCATCTGACGTGGTACAGAAAACAAACCATCTATCCGATCATCTCCCTGTAGCTGAAGCCCTCTAATCCAGGCAGTATTCTGGGAAAACATTTTGTTTTCACAAAGTTAGAACAGTCACGTCGTAAAACATGTTGTGCTTGAAACGTTAGGCTGGGGCACTTGCACCCCGCTGAGTTACTCCAGCACTTTGCGTCTTTTAAAAAAAGTACGCAGGCATCTACAGTTCCTCATGGCTATGTTTTCATTTTTTTAGTTTTAGAGACACAACGGGGAAGTAAGCCCTTCGGCCCACAGAGTCCGCACCGACCAGCAATCCCCGCACATTACACTGCCCCACATACACTAGAGACAATTTACATTTATACCAAGCCAATTAACCTACAAACCTGTATGTCTTTGGAGTGTGGTAGAAAACCCACGCAAGGCACGGGGAGAACGTACAAACTCTGTACAGACAGTACCCATTGTTGGGATCGAACCCAGGTCTGTGGCGCTGCAAGTGCAGTAAGGCACATAGAAACATAGAAAATAGGTGCAGGAGTAGGCCATTTGGCCCTTCGAGCCTGCACCGCCATTCAATATGATCATGGCTGATCATCCAACTCAGAATCCTGTACCTACCTCCTCTCCATACCACCTGATCCCTTTAGCCACAAGGGCCACATCTAAGTCCCTCTTAAATATAGCCAATGAACTGGCCTCAACTACATTCTGTGGCAGAGAATTCCAGAGATTCACCACTCTCTGTGTGAAAAATGTTTTTCTCATCTTGGTCCTAAAAGATTTCCCCTTTATCCTTAAACTGTGACCCCTTGTTCTCGACTTCCCCAACATCGGGAACAATCTTCCTGCATCTAGCCTGTCCAACCCGTTAAGAATTTTGTAAGTTTCTATAAGATCCCCCCTCAATCTTATAAATTATCTGTACTCCCTCTATGGCAAGAATGTCCTTCCTCAGAATAGGCAGATTATTTAAGTCTTCTTAAGTGAAGACAGAACCAAAGTAGTTATTCAATTGGTCTGCCATGTCCTTGTTCCCCATGATCAATTCACCTGTTTCTGACTGCAAGGGACCTACATTTGTTTTAACTAATCGTTTTCTCTTCACCTATCTATACAAACTTTTACAGTCAGTTTTTATGTTCCCTGCCAGTTTTCTTTCTTAATCTATTTTCCCTTTCCTAATTAAGACCTTTGTCCTCCTCTGCTGGACTCTGAATTTCTGCCAGTCGTCTAGTAGGCTGCTTTTTCTGGCTACTTTGTATGCTTCATCTTTTGTTTTGATACTATCCCTGATTTCCCTTGTTATCCACGGATGCACTACCTTCCCTGATTTATTCTTTTGCCAAACTGGGATTTACAAAATTGTTGTAGTTCATCCATGCAGTCTTTAAATGCCTTCCATTGCATATCCACCGTCAACCCTTTAAGAATCAATTGCCAGTCTATCTTGGCCAATTCACGTCTCATACCCTCAAAGTTACCTTTCTTTAAGTTCAGAACCCTTGTTTCTGAATTAATTATGTCACTCTCCATCCCAATGAAGAACTCAACCATATTATGGTCACTCTTGCCCAAGGGGCCAGGCACAACAAGACTGCTAACTAACCCTTCCTCATTATTCAATACCCAGTCTAGAATAGCCTGCTCTCTCGTTGGTTCATCAACATGTTGGTTTAGAAAGCTATCCTGCATACATTCCAAGAAATCCTCTTCCTCAGCACCCCTGCCAATATGATTCACCCAATCTATATGTAGATTGAAGTCACCCATTATAACTGTTTTACCTTTGTTGCACGCATTTCTAATTTCCTGTTTGATGCCATCCCCAACTCCACTATTACTGTTAGGTGGCCTGTTCACAACTCCCACTAGCGTTTTCTGCCCCTTAGTATTTCGCAGCTCTACCCATATTGATTTTACTTCGGAGTCACGTGAGTGACTACGTGAAGAACCCCGCCAGTGCGCCTGTGCTTCATTACGTCAGACGCCTTGACGCAAACGGACGTGAGGAGCAGAGCTCCTCCAGTGGTTTGTAGTTTTTCAACTACAAGGTAAGTAGAAACTTTTTTCATGTTTTCCAGGTCCGTTTACTGTGGGTCTATGGGGATTTTTTTCCACAGACGCCATGGGAAAAAACGGACAGGGGGAAGAGGTGAGCGACACAGCCGACAGAAAGTCGGGAAAGTCGGGAGTCTGCGGTTAGCGACCAACCGCCTCTAAACCCCGGTACAGTCACCAGCGGTGAGCATAGCGACTGTGGACCTGGGGCTGGTGAAAACATAGTCAGCGCCTGTCGGGAAAAAGACGAAGTTTAAATCCCAACGGCAAACGGAGGGAGTCCCAGGCAATGGAAGTAGCTCCAGGGCTAGATACTGCTTTCGAGCGTATTGCCCAAATAGAAAGCCTTTTACATAGGCTGTTGGAGCAAAGTTCACTCAGGGAGGAGTGTACTGAAATCCAAGCTGCTGGAAGCAGCTCAACAGCTCCCGGTACAGGGCTACATACTGCTTTTGAGCGTATTGCCCAAATAGAAAGCCTTTTACATAGGCTCTTGGAGCAAACTTCATTCAGGAAGGAGTGTACTGAAATCCAAGCTGCTGGAAGCAGCTCAATAGCACCTGGCACAGGGCTGATGGAATGCACCCTCAGGGATGAGGAGCGTGCTACGGGTCATGAGATTTCAGACCCCGACTCTGACGGTGAGGCTGTACAAGGCGATGAAAGGCAGCTGCCAGATGTTCCACCCCTGGCAGTAGGATTCGCTGCCCCGTCAGGGTCAGGAGAGCCATTACGAGAAGAACTGGCCTCCTTAATAAATCACTTGGTTTACCATCAGCTGGAACAGCAGGAGATGGATGAGACTGCAAGAAAGCAGGAGACCCCAAGTAACTGTGGGTTGCTGAAAGCAGCAGCAGTGAACCAAATTATCTGGAATCAGTTGCAGAGAATATTAAAGCTGCTGGGTTCTGGAATAACTGCTTTTACCAGAATAGCAGATAACAGCCAAGAGATGACGAAGTTGCATCAGGAAGCACTGGGGTTGCTATGCAGCACCCACTTCGAGATCAATTATCTGAGGACGGTGCTATACGGCCTACTATGAATCCGAAATTTGCAGCACTCTGCAAACCGAGTAATATACAATTACCCAACTTACTCTTTGGAGAGGATCTCGGGAGACGTATTAAAGAGTTGGAAGATGAAGCGAAAACAGGATTGATAAAAACATCAATGGTTGCAAAGTCTGTAAAGAGGAAGTATCCTTTCAGAAATCATACGGATCCTAGACCAGGACCAAGTCGCTCATCAACGCAGGGACGTAGCTTGCGGCCTGCAGCGGGAGTAAGAACCAGTGGTGGTGCTTCCGGGAGAATCCAGTGATCTCAGAATACTCAAATGACTCAAGAGGTAGGTGGACCTGGTTCTCATGGGAACATACTAACTGGATTAAGTCCAAAAGTTGGAGGCAGATTACGTCTCGTCTATAAACATTGGAAGAAGATTACTTCAGATGTGGTAATTCTGAATAATATACAAGGATTTCGAATTGAATTCAATCCAAATTATGATTTGCCTGTCCAGCATGTTCCTAGCAGAACTCTCCACTTTGCGAAGTAATGGAGGTTCAAGCTGTGCTTCAAAATCCTATATATAAAAGGTGTTATTGAAGAATCAGTCTACCAAATTCAACAATTTGGGTCAAATATATTCCCTCGATCAAAAAAGGATGGAGGATGGAGGATTATTCTAGACTTGAGAAGTCTGAATCCTTTTGTTTAATTTAAACATTTTAAAAGGGAGACATTTGTGACTGCCAAACAACTTATTTCAGAAGCATGTCATATGGCAACTATAGATTTGCATGGATGAACTAGTTATGGCAGTTCAAAGCTTTGCCTAAAGGGTTAACGTCCGCTCCCAGAATATTCACAAAATTGTTAAAACCAATTCTGGGGTTGCTGAGAAGCCAGGGGCATGTACTAATGGCATACTTGGATGATGTCCTGATTATAGGAAGGACAAAACAGTCAACAGAAGCATCTGTTGCAGTTGTGAAATCAACTTTTGAAAGTTTGGGGTTTCTAATTCATCCAAAGAAATCAAGGTTAACACCATGTACCTCGATTGATTATTTGGGGTTCACAATTGATTCAGTCCAAATGAAAATTACTTTGCCCAGTGAAAAAAGGGTGGAGTTGATTAAAGATTGCAGTAATCTGTTATACGAGCAAAAACCCTCAATCAGACAGGTGGCTCGAGTACTGGCGAAAATTAGTAGCAGCATTCCCAGCAGTCCAATACGGACCATTACATTATCAACAGCTGCAGAGAGTTAAAGAACAGGCACTGAGAATGCATGCTGGTCATTTTGATAGAACCATGCAACTAACAGCAAATGCTGTTTCTGATCTGCAGTGGTGGATTCTACATGTCTCAAGCAGTTCCAGCAAAGTGCTGATTGAACAACCTTCCATGATATTACAAACTGATGCCAGTGCACTAGGATGGGGTGCAACTGACTTAGCATCTAGCTGCGGAGGCAGATGGAATCAGGAAGAGTCATTGTTACTGCAGACATGGGGAGTTAACTATTTGGAGTTTTAGGATGTTTCTATGGACTCCAAGCTTATTGTTCTAACACAACTAAAAGGCATGTTCAAGTTCAAATTGATAAAACAACAGCAGTTACCTATATTAATGATATGGGTGGAATCAAGTCGGGGTCATGTGACAAAATGGCTAATCAACTTTGGTCTGGGTGTATTGAAAAGAACATTTGGATTTCAGCTATCTATCTACCAGGTAGAATTAACACGATAGCAGACACCAGGTCATGAAAGTTCCATGATAATAAGAATGGATGTTGAATCGAGAGGTATTCAATGATATAGTAATCAGATTTGGAATGCCCGACATCGACTTGTTTGCATCTAGACTGAATCATCAGCTATCGAGATATGTCTCATGGGAATCAGATCCAGGAGCAGTGGCGATTGATGCTTTCTCGCTACATTGGGGTGGTATGTTTTCATATATATTTCCACTTTTCTGCCTCATAAGCCAATGTTTGCTTAAAATCAGGCAAGATGCTGCTTCAGGGGTATTGGTAGTACCAGATTGGCCTACACAGCCATGGTATCTGTTGATATTAGAATTAACAACACAAATGTTGATGAAAGTCCCAAAAAGGGGTAATTTATTGCTGCACCCTGTAACAGGGGAACAACATCCATTATATCATCGTTTGGATTTGTTGATTTGCAGGTTTTAAGAAGGCCTTTTCTGGGGCGAGGACTGTCTGAGCGTACTGTGGATATGCTTACGGCAGCCTGGAGGAAGAGCACTCAAAAACAGTACCTTTCTTATATTAAGAAATGGGAAGAGTTCTGTGTACAAAAGAATGTGCAATATAGTACTGCAGATATTTCAAATGTTTAGAATTTCTGTCAAAACTTTATTATGATGAAGGTCTGAGTTGTAGTGCAATTAATTCAGCCAGAAGTGCATTGTCCTCATATTTGGTTCTGGATTCAGAAAGAAACCCAATTGGGTCACACCCAATTGTTTCCAGACCAATGAAAGGAATCTTTAATTCCAAACCACCGAAACCTAGGTACATGACAATCTGGGATGTAAGTGTGGTACTGAAACTACTTCGTGAATGGTCACCAAGTGTGTCTTTACCTTTGGCCAAGCTCAGTATGAAAGTATTCATGCTTATGGCATGAGTGACATCACAACGAGTGCAAACACTTGGAAAATTACAAATAGACAGTATGGAAGTAACTGAAGACAAGGTTACATTCTATATCTATGACCTACTAATGCAAATTAGGCCAGGTGTGACAGGATTTAAAATTATGCTAGCAGCATATCCAAATGATCCTTGTCTCTGTGTTAAGACATATTTGTTACAATACATCGAGGTCACAAAGAATTTGAGAAATACGGAAACTGGGTTGTTGATCACACACAATAAACCACAATACAGTTTCAATACAGACTATTTCCAGATGGATAAAAGAAGTCTTAACAGCTGCTGGTATTAACACTTATGTTTTTACGTCTCACTCGGAACGTCGGCGGCCAGGGCAAAAGACGTCCCCGTCGACCATATCCTCGCAGCCGCCGGGTGGTCCAATGAGTTGATGTTTCAACATTTTTACCATCGGCCTATTGTTAATGCGGGATTGTTTGCAGAAACTATTTTAAGTTCTGTGTAAATTCCTCTGGTTTAAAGGGGATCTGATTAATTTCATTATTGAAATGAATTACTGCATTTGTGGTACAACTGTTATTATGAATGCATGATTTGTTATTTCTCGTTCCGAGTCAATCAGTGCAGTGAGAAGCCGGGATTGATCCATGGCATGAAATCACAAAGCTTTAAAATCTTCACGTAGTCACTCACGTGACTCCGAAGTAAAATAGTAAGATTAAACGAGAACTTACCTAAGTTTGAAGTTTGATCTTTATTTTATGAGGAGTTACGTAGGTGATTACGTGCCCGCCACGACCCTACCCTCTATCATAAAGGTCAGATGGAAGTTCTTGTATTACTCATTTTATTATGAGACTATATTACTTCGGTTGTTGTTTTTTGTGATTTCACACCGCTGCTTTGAAGATTGACGCGCAGGCGCACTGGCGGGGTTCTTCACGTAATCACCTACGTAACTCCTCATAAAATAAAGATCAAACTTCAAACTTAGGTAAGTTCTCGTTTAATCTTACTATTCCACATCCTCCAAGCTAATGTCCTTCCTTTCTATTGCGTTAATCTCCTCTCTAACCAGCAACGCTACCCCACCTCCTTTTCCTTTCTGTCTATCCCTCCTGAATATTCAATATCCCTGGATGTTCAGCTCCCAGCCTTGGTCACCCTGGAGCCATGTCTCCGTGATCCCAACTATATCATAGTCATTAATAGCTATCTGCACATTCAACTCATCCACCTTATTACGAATGCTCCTTGCATTGAGACACAAAGCCTTCAGGCTTGTTTTTACAACGTTCTTACCCCTTATACAATTAAGGTGAAAAGTGGCCCTTTATGATTTTTGCCCTATATTTGTCTGCCTGCCATGTTTACTTTTCACCTTGCTACCTATTGCTTCTACCCCCATTTTACATCCCTCTGTCTGTCTGCTCACACATTTAAGAAATCCACCACCTCTTATTTTCTGTTTATTATATATTTCTTCTTCCCCCCCTACATGTTGGGTCTGATTGCTTCTCTTCTCTGCCGTCTGCCTCACACACTGTCTACTAGCTTTCTCTTTTTGAGTCCCTCCCCCCAACCGTTCTAGTTTAAAGTCTCTGCAAATCTTTGCAAATCTCCCCGCAAGGATATTGGTACCACCGATGCTACTGCTGCGCCACCATGCTGTGCATGAGGCAGAGGGTCTCCATTACCTTTCTTTGCAGCTCCTCAGGTGAATCGTCAGTAGTGGTGTCAACCACGTCTGCAGCGGTGTCATCAGCGGTGTGAGCGGCCATATCGGCGATGTGAGCGGCCATATTGGCGGTGTGAGCGGCCATATCGGCGGTGTGAGCGTCCATATCGGCGGTGTGAGCGGCCATATCGGCGGTGTGAGCGGCCATATCGGCGGTGTGAGTGGCGGTGTCATCGGCGGCGTGAGCGGCGGTGTGAGCTGCCGTATCAGCGGCGGTTTCTGTGGCCATGTCGGTGTCCGTGTCTGTGGCTCTGTTGGTGGTGATGTTGTCTGTGATGATGTTGTCTGCAGCGATGGTGTCTGTGGTGATGTTGTTGGCGGCGATGTTGCCGGTGGCGATGTTGACGGTGGCGATGTTGTCGACGGCGATGTTGTCGGTGGTGGTGTTGTCGGGGGCGATGTTGGCGGTGGCGATGGTGTCTTCGGCGATGTTGTCGGTAGCGATGTTGTCGGTGGCGATGTTGTCGGGGGCGATGTTTTCGGTGGCGATGTGTTTGGTGGCGATGTTGTCAACGGCGATGTTGACGGTGGAGATGTTGTCGGTGGCGATGTTGTCGATGGCGATGTTGTCGGTGGCGATGTTGTCGGCGGCGATGTTGTCGATAGCGATGTTGTCGATGGAGATGTTGTCGGTGGCGATGGTGTCTGCGGCTGCGGCTGCGGTGGTGTTGTTGGCCGTGTTGGTGGCCGTGTCTGAAAAGAGCCTGCAAGTAGGGAGCACAATCCATCAGCACACCCATCCGGAGAAGCAATGCCTTTCCGGATGGGTCACGGAGAGAACATGCAAACTCCACACACACACACACACACACAGCCGAAGGAGAAGGCACGGTCACAGGGAGAACGTGCGAAATCCACACACACACACACAGCCGAAGGAGAAGGCACACGGTCACAGGGAGAACGTGTGAACTCCACACACACACACACACACACACAGCACTCGAGTTCAGCATCAAACTCATTCCCAGCCTCGGCAAGGCCATCAGCATAATCAAGGACAAGTCACATACTGGCCACTCCCTCTTTTCCCCTCTCCCATCAGGCAACAGGTATAGAAATGTGAAAACGCACAGATTCAGGGACAGTTTCTTCCCAGCAGTTGTCAGGCAACTGAACTATCCTACCCCAACCAGAGAGCAGTGCTGAACTACTATCTACCTCATTGATAGTACTCCCTCTATACTCATGACTGCGTAGCCGGTCACAGTGCAAACTCCATCATCAAGTTCGCTGACGACACCACTGTTGTGGGGCGTATCACTGATGGGGATGATTCAGAGTATAAAAGAGAGATCGAGCGACTGTCCATATGGTGCCACACAATAACCTGGCCCTCAACACCAGCAAAACCAAGGAACTGATTGTGGACTTTGGAAGGAGTAGGATGGGGTCCCACAGCCCCGTTTATATCTACGGGTCGATGGTTGAAAGGGTCGAGAGCTTCAAATTCCTGGGCGTGCACATATCTGAAGATCTTTCCTGGTCTGAGAACACTAATGCAATCATCAAGAAAGCTCATCAGCGCCTCTACTTCCTGAGAAGACTATGGAGAGTCGGTGTGTTAAGGAGGACTCTCTATAACTTCTACAGGTGCACAGTAGAGAGCATGCTGACCGGTTGCATCATGGCTTGGTACGGCAACTTGAGCGCCCTGGAGAGGAAAAGACTACATAAAGTAGTAATCACTGCCCAGTCCATCACCGGCTCTGACCTCCCTTCCATCGAGGGGATTTATCGCAGTCGCTGCCTCAAAAAGGCTGGAAGTATCATCAAAGACCCACACCATCCTGACCACACACTCATCTCCCTGCTTCCTTCAGGTAGAAGTTACAGGAGCCTGAAGACTGCAACAACCAGGTTCAGGAATAGCTACTACCCGACAGCCATCAGGCTATTAAACCTGGCTTGGACAAAACTCTGATTATTAATAACCAATCATCTGTTATTTGCACTTTATCATTTTATTTATTCATGTGTGTATATATTTATAGTATAGTATATGGACACACTGATCTGTTTTGTAGTAAATGCCTACTATGTTGTGTGTGCTGAAGCAAAGCAAGAATGTCATTGTCCTATCAGGGACACATGACAATAAACTCACTTGAACTTGAACTTGATGGCCCTTGGTCCATATTTGATCGGACTTTACTGGGTTTATCTTGCACTAAAGATTATTCCCTTATCATGCATCTGTACACTGTAAATGGCTCGACTGTAATCATGTATTGTCTGTCCACTGACTGGATAGCATGCAACAAAAAACTTTTCTCTGTACCTCGGTAAACGTGACAATAAACTAAACTGACCCGGGTCTCTGGCGCTGTGAGGCAGCAGCTCTAATGTAAATTGGCTTCTTTGAATTGTCCCCGAGCGTGTAGAATAACATAGAACTAGCGTGCGGGTGATCGTTGGTCAGCGTGGACTCGGTGGGCCAAAGGGCCAGTTTCCACGCAGTAGCTCTAAAACTAAACTAAGGAGGATTCAGCATATGTGGGGGATGGGAGCTAATTGAGATGGATAAGGATGCCAGAAACAAATTATGGCAGAATGAATAATGAACAGATGTTTAAAAACTGGAGTTCAATGGATGGAATAAAACATAGTTTGAGAGAAAGATGAATGGGGGAAAAATGCGTAGACTAATTTCTAAATGGAGTGAGAATCCAGAAATCGGAGGTGCAAAAGGACTTGGCAGTTCTGGTGCAGGATTCCCAAAAAGGTAATCAGCAAGACAAATCGGTGATAAAGAAGGCAAACGCAATAGTAGCATTTATTTAAAGAGGGCTAGAATACAAAAACAGGGATGTAATGCTGAGGCTCTATAAGGCGCTGGTCAGGCCACATTTGGAGTATTGTGAGCAATTTCGTGCACCATATCTGAAGAAGGATGTGCTGGCTATGGAGAGGGTCCAGAGGAGATTTACGAGAATGATCCCAGGAATGAGCGGGTTAACCTATGATGAGCGGTTATGACGGCAGTGGGCCTGTACTCGCTGGAGTTCATTGAAATGCACCAAATAGTGAAAGGTTTGGACAGTATGGACGTGGATAGGATGTTTCCACTCATGGGAGAGTCTCGGACAAGGGTTCCCAGCCTGGGGTAAATTTACCCCCCATAGGCTCCATTTTGCCTACCCAGGGTGCAAATTTATTGATTCTGGATTTGTACATATTTTTTCTCATTGACTGACTGTTTGGTTCTGGTATCTGTTCATCATTAGTTGTTCATAAATAAGTGAAATAATATTGTAATGTGTTATTAAAGTTGCCAGGGTAAATGGGATGAAAAAGGTTGGCAACCCTAGTCTAGGACCAGAGCCTCAGTATTAAAGGACATTCCTTTAAGAAGGAGATGAGGAATGTCCTTAGTCAGAGGGTGATGAATCTGTGGAATTCATTGCCACAGGCGGCTGTGGAGGCCAAGTCATTGGATATTTTTAAGGATAGATTCTTGATTAGAACGAGTGTCAGGGGTTATGGGGAGAAGTCAGGAGAGACTTGGCGGGCCGAATGGCCTAATTCTGCTCCTGTAACTTATGAGCGAGGGGTCAATGTTACCTGAGGTGTTAACATATGATGGACAAGTAAATGGGATTGTGGTGATGTCCAGGATACAGAGAGTATTGCCCAACATGGTGAAATGATGCACTGCCATTCCTTCTAAGCTTACTTTAGAGATACAGCATGGAAACAGGCCGTTCGGCCCACCAAGTACGCGCCAACCAGCGATCACCCGTACACTATGTCTACCCTAGTCACTGGGGGCAATTTTCAGAATAAATCTACACACCTGCACGTCTTTGGAATGAGGGGGGAAATCGGAGCACCCGGAGAAAACACACACAGTCACAGAGAGAACGTACAAACTGTAGTCCCACCTGCCTGCATTTGGCCCATATCCCTCGCAACCGTTCCTATTTCCAGACCTGTCAAAATGTCTTTTAAATCGAAGATAAGACACAAAACGCTGGAGTAACTCAGCGGGACGGGCAGCATCTCTGGAGAGAAGTAATGGGTGACGTTTCATGTTGAGACCCTTCTTCAGAGTGATGACGAGAGTGGGCACAGAGATAAAATGTAGTCAGAGACAGTGAGACTCATGAGAGAACTGGGAAGGGGGAGGGCTGGAGAGAGAGGGAAAGCAAGGGCTACTTGAAGTTAGAGAAGTCAATGTTCATATCACTGGGGTGTAAGCTGCCCAGGCAAAATTTGAGGGGCTGTTCATAAGTTCATAAGTGATAGGAGCTGAATTAGGCCATTCGGCCCATCAAGTCTACACCGCCATTCAATCATGGCTGATCTATCTCTCCCTCCTAACCCTGTTCTCCTGCATTCTCCACATAACCCCTGACACCCGCACTAATCAAAAATCTTTCTATCTCTGTCAGTCTGAAGAAAGGTCTCGACCCGAAACGTCGCATATTCCTTCTCTCCACAAATGCTGCCTCACACGCTCAGTTCCTCCTGCATTTTTGTCTACCTTCGAATTTTCCAGCATCTGCAGTTGCTTTCTTAAACAAAAATCTCTCTATCTCTGCCTTTGAAATATCCATTGACGGCCTCCACAGCCTTCTGTGGCAAAGAATTCCACACAATCACCACCCTCTGACTAGCAGCAATTGTGAAACCAGTCTCAGACAACTGGGTACCTCCAATCACCCTAATGTCAGGCCTCAGGAATCATACATGTTTACATGTATCCAACATTGTTAATTATGACCAATGCAGTGAGCTGCAGCCAATGCTCACGCTAAACCCACTAAATTATTTAATCTTCTTTAAACAGATCTCCTGGCAACAACTTCAAGGAAGCTAATTTCAATTTGATCGTCCAAACCCTACCTCCAATTAGCGCTGGGCCTCACTCTGACAATGGAGGAGGCCAAGGACAGAAAGGTCAATGTCGGAATGGGAGGAGAATTAAGTGTTGAGCAACCGGGAGATCAGGTAGGTTCTCCAGTAAAGTCTCGGAGGATAATCCAGAAAGGCTCTGGAACCAAAAGGCTCTACTCACCATGGAGGGCAATGTCAAAGATCAATGAAAAACCAAACATAGACACAAAAGGCTGGAGGAACTCAGTGGGACAGACAGCATCTCTGGAGAAAAGGGGCAGGTGACGTTTCGGGTCTGAAAGTAAATCTTTCCCATCTCACCTTCAATCTATGTCCTCTGGTTCTTTGTTCCCAAACCCTGTGTAACATACTGCATTCATTTTATCTATTCCCCTCACGGTCTTGTACGCCTCTCTAAGGTCAGCCCTCACCCTCCTGCACACCAACCCTGCTCAACCTCTCCCTATGGCTCAGGCCCTCAAGTCCAGGCAACATCCATCGTAAATAGACACAAAAAGCTGGAGTAACTCAGCGGGACAGGCAGCATCTCTGGAGAGAAGGATTGGGTGACGTTTCAGGTGACCCTTCTTCAGACTACCAAAGTAAATCTCGATACAAATCAAAACCACATAAATCGACAAGGCCGTAAAGTTTAATTTGGCATTTGGAAGGTGAAGTGGCAGGATATAATTAATGCTGCTGCACAAAACCCTTTGTCGAGAATGTGGCGCAGTCGTTACTTACGAAAGATTGCAGCCAAAAATGCCTTGCGCATTCTAAATGGCCACATAATGGAACAGAACGTCTATTAATTAATTATTACACGGGGCGTGCTGCGGAGTAGGAATAATTGATTACTTCATCGGTTGCCTGAGCTCTGCATTATTTCACCTCTGTGTGATGTACGGAAATAGCTTAATATAGTAAGGCTGTGGTTTCACATGGATAGTTCGATAGAATTTATAACTCGAAGGTCCTGCTCAAAGAGAGATACAACGTGGAAACAGGCTTCTCAACTCAACTTGCCCACACCGACCAAAATGTCCCAGCTACACTAGTCCCACCTGCCTGTATTTGGTACATATCCCTCTAAATCTGCCGTATCCATCCAAATGTGTTTTAAATATTGTTATAGTCCATTACCTCCTCTGGCAGCTCGCTCCACACACCTTCTATCCTCTGTGTAAAAACGTGGCCCCTCAGGTTCCTATTAAATCTTGCCCCCCACACCTGAAGCCTATGTCCTCTGGTTCTGGATTTCCTCAATTCTGGGTAAAAGACTGTGCATTTATCCAATCTATTCCTTTCATGATATTATACACTTCTATAAGATCAGCCTCCTGCACTCCATGGAATAAAGTCCTAGCCTGCCCAACCTCTCCCTATAGCTCAGGCCCTCATGTCCTGGAAACATCTCGTAAATATTCTCTGCTCCCTCTCCTCCAGATTGACAACATCTTTCCTCTAATAGTGTTCATATGTGAAGCATAATGGACGGGTACATGGATAGGAACGGTTTAGGAAGGTTATGGGCCAAACACAGGCAGGTGGGACTAGTGTAGATGGGACATGTTGGTCGGTTTTAGTAAGTTGGGCCGAATGACCTGCTTGCATGTTGTGTGACTCTAGGCAGGAGAGATAGTTATCCAGTGTCGACTGAATCCATTCATCCCAACCCCGGGAAAAGTACCTCAAACACTAACATCAAGCAGTGCACATACGCAAACAAACACAATGTACAGGTCCACCACCGATTCTGCGGCAACTGGTGGTCCAGACAAAATTACGAGTGCACTCTTGAAATGCCCCCGGAACTCTCCCGCGAAAATGTGGTACCCAGGCCGGGTGAGGCGGCTGATCTTAACCTCATCGGGACTTCTGTGCCGATCGGCGGGATGAATTTGCCCCCGGCGGCCAGAGCCGGCAGATCTGTTCCAATTACCCACTTCTACGGCCAACTTTGCGGGCCGATATCTCAGCCCACTGGCGGCCTAGGTGGACCGTTCCAGTACCATTGAACTCCCCTCGAGACCATGACCTCTTTTTGTCCAGCAAAAAGGATAATCCAGAAAGGCTCTGGAACCAAGGGTGCCGGAAATTCGGTGGTGGATCTGTACATTTGACTGGTTGCATCACTGCCAGGTTCGGAAACTCGAAAGCCCAGGTAAGAAGGAGATTATAAAAGGTGGTGGACACTGCCCGGTCCATCATGGGTACTGACCTCCCCACCATCATATGGTCCTGAGAAAACAAGGCCTGTATACCAAAAGCTCTATTCACCATGGAGGGCAATGTCAAAGATCAATGAAAAACCGAAAATAGACACAAAAGGCTGGAAGAACTCAGTGGGACTGACAGCATCCCTGGCGAAAGGGGCAGGTGACGTTTCGGGTTTGATTACACTGTCCTGATTAGTTTTACTGACTGTATGCCTTGTTGTCATCTTCTCCCCTGCCAACAATGAACCATTCTAGTCTGCAGAAGGGTCCAACCCGAAATGTCACCCATTCCTTCTCTCCAGAAATGCTGTCTGTCCCGCTGAGTTACTCCAGCATTTTGTGTCTATGTTCGAATGAACCAATCTACTATTCCTTGATCATCGTCTGCTTTCAAATGTCTTCCATATCTCTCGTTTCCCTCAACCCTGACTCTCAGTATGAAGAAGGGTCTCGACCCTAAACGTCACCCATTCCTTTTCTCCACAGATGCTGCCTGACCCACTGAGATATTCCAGATTTTGTGTCTATCTTTGGTTCAAACCAGAATCTGCAGTTCTGCTCCTTCCCACACATCAATGAGGGACCGTGTTCTCTGGGTTCACCAGATGCAGTGTTATTTTATTCTACTCACAGCCTGAGACGCTTCACCATACTTCGACCGCAGGCTGCGGGCGCTTGGAGCGCCCCGACACGGGAGCTTGAATTGCCCCGACGCTGGAGCTTGGATCGCCACGACGCGGGGGCTTCGACCGCCGGCTGCGGGAGCTCCAATTGCCCCGACAGATGGATCATCTGCCCCGACTGCAGGAGAAAAATGAGGGAAGAAAGTTAGACTTTATTGCCTTCCATCATAGCGAGGAATCCGCTGTGGTGGATGTTTATGGTAACTTTTATGTAGTTGTGTGTCTTGTTACTTTTTTTGTACGGCGAATTGGTAATTCGAATATCACTGTACCTTAATTGGTACAGGTGACAATAAAAGACCTTTGAAACCTTTGAAAACAAAGCTTTT
The DNA here is from genome assembly GCA_038087875.1 of Malacoraja senta. Lineage (NCBI taxonomy): Eukaryota > Metazoa > Chordata > Chondrichthyes > Rajiformes > Rajidae > Malacoraja > Malacoraja senta. Next base: position 30,927 of record JAXLNO010000756.1, read on the forward strand.
CACTTTATCTCAGTACACGTGACAATAATAAGCCTACACATATAGTTCTCCAATACAGACTGGGCACAAACTATACACCACCATAATGAGAACTGATCCCCTGTAGATGGTAATTTGACATTGCATCTTATTGTGGTCTCTCTTTCAGGCCATTTGCCCCATCTTGCTCTACATTTAAGATAGTCTCAAAATGCTGGAGTAGGTGACGTTATGGGTCAAGACCCTTCTTCAGACTGAGAGTCAGGAGTGAGGCAAACGAGAGATAGAGAGGGTGATATAAGGACCGCAGATGCTGGTTTACAATGAAGATAGGCCCAAAACATCACCCATTCCTTCTATCCAGAGATGTCGTCTGTCCCGCTAAGTTACTCCAGCATTTTGAGTCTATCATTGGTGTAAATCAGCATCTGCTGTTTTTTCCTATACATTTTGTCTGCTCTACATTTAGATACAGATCCTCCCCACTGCGTGGTCACCCTCTTTATGTACGGCCCATCCATCCAATAGAGAGTTTGGGAGTTCAGCAGATGCATTTGGCCGTTGCTATGAGACAGGAGGCATCTTCTACCAAGTGAGAAATCGGTCCTTACCTCGGCATTTCCCATTTGCAAACCGTTCTTGTAACAAAGAGCTCCCGGGAAGAGAACCCAGTCGCAATCCGGGGATGAGCCAATTGACAATAGACAATAGACAATAGGTGCAGGAGAAGGCCATTTGGCCCTTCGAGCCAGCACCACCATTCAATGAGACCATGGCTGATCATCCTCAATCAGTACCTAGTTCCTGCCTTCTCCCCATATCCCCTGGCTCCACCATCTTTAAGAGCCCTATCTAGCTCTCTCTTGAAATCATCCAGAGCACCAGCCTCCACAGCGCTCTGATGTAGAGACTTCCACAGAATTCATAACTCTCTGTGTGAAGAAGTGATTCCTCGTCTCCGTTCTACATGGCTTACACCTTATTCACAAACTGCGGCCCCTGGTTCTGGACTCCCCCAACATCGGGAACATGTTTCCTGCCTCTAGCGTGTCGAAACCCTTAACAATCTTATATATTTCAATAAGATGCCCTCTCATCCTTCTAAACTCCAGAGTGTACAAGCCCAGCTGTTCCATTCTCTCAGCACATGACAGTCCCACCATCCCGGGAATTAACCTTGTAAACCTACGCTGCACTCTCTCGATAGCAAGAATGTCCTTCCTCAAATTAGGGGACCAAAACTGTACACAATACTCCAGATGTTGTCTGACTAGGGCCCTGTACAACTGCAGAAGGAACTCTTTGCTCCTATACTCAACTCCTCTTGTTATGAACGCCAACATGACATTCGCTTTCTTCACTGCCTGCTGTACCTGCATGCTTACTTTCACAGATGAACAAGGGCCCCCAGATCCCTTTGTACTTCCCCTTTTCCCAACTTGACACCATTTAGATAGCAATCTGCCTTCCTGTTATTGATACCAAGTCACCCTGCATTCTCATAGCATCATCCTCACAGTTCACACTGCCACCCAGCTTTGTGTCATCTGCAAATTTGCTAATGTTACTTTGAATTCCTTCATCCAAATCATTGATGTATATTGGAAATAGCTGTGGTCCCAGCACCAAGCCTTGCGGTACTGCACTAGTCACCGTTAATCCCTACTCTTTGTTTCCTGTCTGCCAACCAATTTTCTATCCATGTCAGCACTCTACCCCCAATACCATGTGCCCTAATTTTGCCCACTAATCTCCTATGTGGGACCATATCAAATGCTTTCTGAAATTCCAGGTACACTACATCCTCTGGCTGTCCATTGTCCATTTTCCAAGTTACATCCTCAAAAAATTCCAGAAGATTAGTCAAGCATGATTTCCCCTTCGTAAATCCAAGCTGACTCGGACCGATCCTGTTACTGCTATCCAAATGTGCCGCTATTTCATCTTTCATAATTGACCAGCATCTTCCCCACCACCGATGTCAGGCTAACTGGTCTATAATTCCCTGTTTTCTCTCTCCCGCCTTAAAAAGTGGAATAACATTAGCTACTCTCCAATCCAGAGGAACTGATCCTGAATCTATAGAACATTGGAAAATGATCACCAATGCGTCCATGATTTCTAGACCCAATTCCTTAAGTACCCTGGGATGCAGGGTACTGGGGATTTATCAGCCTTCAGACCCATCAGTCTACCCAACACCATTTCCTGCCTAATGTGAATTTCCTTCAGTTCCTCCATCACCCCAGATCCTTTGGCCACTAGTACATTAGGAAGATTGTTTGTGTACTTAGTGAAGACGGATCCAAAGTACCTGTTCAACCCATCTGCCATTTCCTTGTTCCCCATAATAAATTCACCCTTTTCAGTCTTCAAGGGTCCAACTTTGGTCTTAACTACATTTTTCCTCTTCACAAACCTAAAGAAGTTTTTACTATCCTCCTTTATATTCTTGGCTAGCTTATCTTCGTACCTCATCTTTTCTCCTCGTATTGTCTTTTTAGTTAGCTTCTTCTAAACATTACCCAATCCTCTTGCTTCCCGCCTATCTTTGCTACGTTGTACTTCTTCTCTTTTATTTTTATACAGTCCCTGACTTCCCTTGTCAGCCACGGTCGCCTCTTACTCCCCTTGGAATCGTTCTTCCTCTTTGTAATGAACTGATCCTGTACCTTCTGTATTATTCCTAGAAACACCAGCCATTGTTGTTCCACTCTCATCCCTGCTATGGTATCTTTCCAGTCAACTTTGGCCAGCTCCTCCCTCATGGCTCCATAGTGCCCTTTACTCAACTCTAACACTGACACCTCCAATTTACCCGTCTCCCTCTCCAATTGTAGATTAAACTTGACAATATTATGGTCACTACCTCCTAATGGCTCCTTCACCTCAAGTTCCTTTATCAAATCCTTCATTACATAACACTAAATCCAGAATTGCCTTCTCCAACCTAAACCAACCTGATCTCCCGGTTGCAGGACACTTTAATTCTCCTTCCCATTCCCACACAAACCTTTCTGTCTTCAGTCTCCTCCATTGTCAGAGTGAGTGAAGCTAAACACAAATTGGAGGAACAGCATTTCATATTTTGCTTGCCAGCTTACAGCCCAGTGGTACGAATCTTGATTTCTCCCACATCAGGTAGCCCTGGCATTCCCTCTCTCTCTGTATCCCTCCCCCACCAAAGGCGCACCGGCTTCTCGTTTTCACCCAACAAACAGCTTACAATGGCCTGTTTCCTTTATCATCATCACTTTTTTACATATCTTTCATTCATTGTACTTTTAAACAACTTTTACATCACCGTCTATATCTCTTGTTTCCCTTATCCCTAACCAGTCTGAAGAAAGGTCTCAACCCGAAACGTCACCCATTCCTTCTCTCCAGAGATGCTTCCTCTCCCGCTGAGTTACTCCAGCTTTTTGTGTCTATCTTCAGTTTAAACAGCATCTGTAGTTCCTTCTTACACAACAAACAACCTGTCTGTTTTGGTTACGCTGGTACTTAAGTTATTTAGAAACTCCTGCTCCATAATGAATCATTTTTTAAAGAATATTTACACACAGAAGAGAATTCATGGCCTCGTGCTTTGCACAGAGTGAAGGGAATTTCATCAACCTTGAAGGGTAAAAACACAGCGATTATCCCATCGATCTCCGAATGTTGTACCTAGGGTGTTACTTTCAGAAATCCTAGACATCGCACAACAGGGATATGAAACCAGGGTGGACATACACAATTTTAATCTTGTATTTTAAACAGATGGGCTGAAAGGCCTGTTTCCTTGCTGTATAACTATGATTCCAATTCCCACATAGGCTTGCCAACTGTCCCGTATTAGCCGGGACATCTCGGATTTTGGGCTAAATTGGTTTGTCCCATAAGAGACCACCCTTGTCCCATATTTAACTGCCACTACTCCGGTCGAGGGGTCTGTCAGTTTGGAGCGCCGCGTCCAGCCCCCCGTCACCCAGCCCAATGTAGTGCAGCCCCTGGAGTGCAGCAGCAGCGCCTCGCCCGTGGCCAACTGACCGACCTTCGGACCTTCGCTTACCGCTGACACCACCACCCCTCCTTCTCATGGCCGATCATCAGTTCATGAGTTGGATAGGGTGCCGGACTTTGCGCGCAATGTAGTTTGGGCTAAAACTCCTCAGCTGGCGTGCCGGCTGCCGGCTGGGCTTTGTGTGCAGTCCAGAACCTGGGCCAACTTATCGTTCACCAAACCACGGCCAAGTCGGTCAACGAATTGCCCTCGGGAATTTGTCCCGTATTTTGACTTTTTGTCCCTTATTTGGGTGTGGGAAAGTTGGCAACCCTGTTCCCACAGGTAATCGCACTCTGCCTCAACTAGAAAGCTTCCTAACGTCGGACAAGTATCTGCACCTAGTGCTTCCCCATAAATGAGAGGAATAGATCGGGTAAATGAACAGAGTCTCTTCCCCAGAGTAGGGGAATCGAGGACCAGAGGACATAGGTTTAAGGTGAAGGGGATAAGATTTAACAGGAATCTGAGGGGTAGCCTTTTTACACAGAGGGTGGTTGGTGTAAGGAACAAGCTGCCAGAGGAGATAGTTGAGGCTGGGACTAGCCCAACATTTAAGAAACCTTAAGACTGGTACATGCTTAGGATAGTTTGGGAGGGCTATGGGCCAAATGCCGGCAGGTGGGACGAGTGTAGCTGGTACAGGTTGGCCGGCGTGGGCATGTTGGGCCAAAGGGCCTGTTTCCATGCTGTATAACGAAATGCAGAAAGCGATTTTGATTTGACAGCCCACAAATTTCTCTGTTGATTTTTCTCAGTTCAGTTCAGTTTAGTTTATTGTCACGTGTACCAAGGTACAGTGAACAGGTTTTTGTCACGTGCTATCCAGTCAACAGAAAGACAAGACATCATTACAATCGAGCTATTTACAAGGTACAGATATAAGGCAATAATGTTTAGTGCAAGGTAAAGCAAGCAAAGTCCGACCAAGGATAGTCCGAGGGTCACCAATAAGTTAGATAGTAGTTCAGCACTGCTCTCTGGTTGTGCAGTTGAGCAATTCCTAGCCCAAGTGATGCTGAGAGAATATGACTGCATTATTTTGTGAATCATAGATTGACACTGGATGATGCTGGAGTAACTCAGAATTAGAATGCTTTATTGTCATTGCATGTGTCGCATACAACGAGATTACTGTGCCTCTCCATTTAAAAGAACTTCAAACATTCACATACTCAAACTTTTTACACTCTCTCCCTCCCCAAACCCACCCATGGATTCACATTTACATAAATTAACACTGTCTCCCACCCCCCTCCTTCCCCATAACCCGCTCCCGAGACAGAGTTCAGTTCCAAGATTGCTGATGGGTAAAAGCTGTTCTTGAGCCTGGCAGTGCGTGACTTTAGCGACCTGTACCTTTTTCCTGAGGGCAGCAGTGTGAAAAGGTGGTGACAAGGATGTGTAATGTCTTTCACGATATTACATGTCCTGCTGCGGCATCTGGAGTGGTAAATGTCCTCCAGAGGGGGCAGGGAGAGTCCAATGATACCCTGGGCAGTTTTTATCACCCTCTGGAGAGCTGTTCTGTCAGCTGCTGAACAGTTCCAAAACCAGGCAGTTATGCAGTAAGTCAGTATGCTTTCTACCGAACAGCGGGAGAAAGACTCCAGCAGTTTAGCAGACAGATGGGCCTTCCTCAGTGTTCTGAGGAAGTAAAGTCTCTGTTGCGCCTTTTTTACAACTACAGCAGAGTTCACGGACCATTTAAGATCCTCACTGATGTTGATCCCCACAAATTTAAAACTAGGCACCCTCTCCACCTCCTCGCCCCCTATCTCCAGTGGCCTGAGCTCCGCTCTATGTCGCCTGAAATCAGTGATGATCTCCTTTGTCTTTTTAGTGTTCAGAGAGAGATTGTTGTGAGCACACCACTCAGAAAGTCTGTGCACCTCCTCTCTATAGGCGTCCTCGTTCCCATTTGAGATGAGCCCCACCACGGTTGTATCGTCCGCAAATTTTATGATCCTATTTGCGGGGTGATGGGGCAAGCAGTCATGTGTGTATAGGGCGTAGAGGAGCGGACTGAGCACACAGCCCTGCGGTGCTCCTGTGCTGAGGGTCAGGGATGTCGAGGTGTAGGGTCCAAGTCTCACCGTCTGTGGGCGTTCACTGAGAAAGTCCAATATCCACCGACACAGTTGACTGCTGAGGCCAAGGTCTAGCATTTTTGTGATCAGCTTGCTGGGTATGATTGTATTAAAAGTTGAGCTGTAATCAACAAAAAGCATCCTGACATATGACCCCTTCTCCTCTAGGTGTTGTAGTGCAGCATGGAGGACAGTGTTTATGGCATCCTCTGTAGATCTATTAGCCCTATATGCATACTGGTGTGGGTCGAGTGAGGGGGGGAGAGATCATTTAAGGTGACCTAGGACCAGCCTTTCAAAGCACTTGGAGACTACAGATGTAAGAGCAACGGGCCTGTAGTCATTGAGGGAGATGATGTTTGTCTGCTTGGGCACCGGGATGATAGTGGTGGTTTTCAGGCACGTTGGCACCGAGGAGTGTGCTAGGGAAAGGTTAAAATGTCTGTGAATACCCCAGCGAGCTGGTGAGCACAATCCCGGAGCACCCTGTCTGGGATCTCATCCGGGCCAGCAGCCTTACTAGCATTAACAGTTCTCAGGGCCCGCTTTACCTCCTCTTACTGGAGGGTAAGTGGCTAGTCAGCAGGGTCCAGTTGGAGAGAGGTTCTTTCATTCGGACCTCTCTCGAAACGGGCAAAAAAGTGGTTGAGCTCCTCTGCCAGCGATGTATTTGCAGCTGTCGATGTATTTGCAACTCATCTCTGGATAGAAGGAATGGGTGACGTTTCGGGTCGAGACCCATCTTCAGACTCTTTGTACATAGTGTACAAACTTGTGAGCATCAGCAAGAGTTCTCCTTCAATAAATTACAGTGTAACTTTCAAAGCCCAACCCAAGAGCTGTTCTTCCCGGGTCTATGCAAACTTCAGGGCAATGCCAGACAAATAACTGGCATATCTCATTCAGTTTGCACAAATTCCGAATTGTAGATAAGAAGTTTGTTTTTGCCAGCATGTTTACAGTTCCAAACAAAAAAAATAATGAATGCTTTGAATGGTCAAAAACAAATGAAGGGTCCCGTACCTGAAATGTTAATGTTTCTCCTTCCACAGATGCTGCCTGACCTGCTGAGAGAGTTTCCAGCATTTTGTTTCGTGTTTTGCAGTATCTGCACGCTTGGTTTTCCCAAGGGGCTCTCACCTGCATTTCTGCCCTTGACATCTGCCAAACTTGACAATGAGTTGTAGAGGGATCTTCATAACTATTGGAAGTTGGTGAGTGGAGGTGGGCGACTTGTGTCGGAAGGAACTGCAGATGCTGGTTTACACCGAAGTTAGACACGAAAAGCTGGAGTAACTCAACGGGTCAGGCAGCATCTCTGGAGAAAAGGGAATAGGTGACATTTCGGATCGAGACCCTTCTTCAGGCTACTTGCTTTTTTCACACAATGAGGTTGGTTGAGGCGGGGACTATCCCAACGTTTAAGAAACAGTTAGACAGAACCTTGGATAGGACAGCTTTAGAGGGATACGGGCCAAACGCAGGCAGGTGGGACCAATGTAGACGAGGCATGTTGGTTGGAGTGGGCAAGTTGGGCTGAAGGGTCTGTTCCCATACTGTACAACTCTATGATGTAGCAAATATGCATACATATTATATAACCTCACATTGACACCTTAATATGGGCCAGAGAACAACATGGCCATTTTACTGTTAGTAAGGTGGATGAACAACACAAGAGCAATGGGAACAATCCTGAGCTTCCCACCAAAACACACAGCTACCCAATGTCTTCAGCATCTGTGGAAGGGTCCCGACCCGAAACGTCACCCATTCCTTCTCTCCAGAGATGCTGCCTGTCCCGCTGAGTTACTCCAGCATTTTGTGTCTACCTAATGTCAAACTTACATCAAAAATACACCGTTAAGGAATGTACGTTTCGATCCTGCTAAAGTTGGGGGTCTTCAATCTAGTGTGGGATGCATTACAAATCTAGAGCCTGGTAGCTCATACACAAACAAAGATACCATAACTGAAAAGAGGGCAGGATCACAATTGCAATCAACCGTGTTGCATATTGAAAACGCGTTACATTAGCAATAATTGCATCTTGGAACTTTGATCAAAACTTTTAGGGTGGAACAGTGGTGCAGCTGGTAAAGTAGCTATCTCACAAAGCCAGAGATCGGGGTTTGATCATGGCCTCTGGCGCTGTTTGTGTGGAGTTTGCACGTTCTCTCCGTGACCGCGCAAGTTTAGTCCAGGTGCTCCAGTTTCCTTCTGCATTCTAAAGACGTGGGCTTTTGTCAGTTAATTGGCATCTAGTGTGTAGGATGCAAAAAGTGGGACAACGTGAACCTACTGAACGGGTGAACAATGGTCGGTGTGGACTCAGTGGACCGAAGACTAAAACTAAAACTAACACAATCTGGCTTCCTCTGGTATCTTTCCAAATCCCAAAGACGTATGGGTTTGTAGGTTAATCAGCCTCTAGAGATAGCCCCAGGGAGTGTAGGGGAAAGTGGGATAGCATAGAACTATAGTGTGAACGGGTGATCTATGGTCAGTATTGGCTGTGGGCCGAAGGGCCCATTTCCATCCTGTATCACTTAGCTAAACCATTAAGTGGTATCGTTCGAATCTACAACTAGTCTCGGAATGTTAAATCCCTGCACAGAAGTCGTGGCACTACTGTGGTCAAGGAAAAACCAGAAACACACACAGACACACAGACACACACACAAACAGATAGACAGACACACATACACACACACACACACACACAGATAGACAGACACACATACACAGACAGAAACAGACACACACACACACACACACACACAGACAGAGACACATACACACAGAAACACACACACACAGACACACACACAAACACAGAGACGCACATAGACACAGACACACATACACAGACACGCACACACACACACATAGACAGACACAGACACACACACACATAGACACACGCACACAGACACACAAACACACAGAGACACACACAGCCACAAACAGACACACATGCACACACACACAGACACACACAGAAACACACACCAATGTTAGCAGAAACCTGTGGAGGAGATTTTATTGCCAACTGGATGAGTTATACATGTCATTTGGCACCTAACTCTGAGAGAGAACATGTTCGTATTGAATTGCTCGAGATAAGAGATCCTGATAATCTGACTCACTTGGGAAGGCAGATTCCACATCAACCTAACCTTTGATTTTGCAGCAAAAGAACAACAGAGTGCTGGAGTAACTCAACGGGCCAGACAGCATCGCTGGAGAACATTGACTTATTTGCAGTTTGCATTTTTTGCGGTTTGTTTACATAGACATTTAGCACCAAGAGGAAAGGCAGACAGCAACGGTTCAGTCTAGAGGAGGACTAATAATATTGTCCTTTCAAGACTGAAGGAAGTACAAGCCCATGTTTAAATAAAAGCGCGCTGAAGTAATTCAGCGGGTCAGGCAACATCTCTGAAGACAAATAGGCAGCAGTTAGGTTCGAGACTTCTTCAGGCCTGTTCATAAATTATAGGAGCAGAATTAGGCCATGAGGCCCATCAAGTCTACTCCACCATTCGATCATGGCTGATCTATCTCTCCCTCTCAATCCCATTCTCCCCCCATCTCCCCATAACACCAGTACTGATCAAGAATCTGTCAATCTCCGCCTTTAAAATGTATGTTGGAGTATAGATTAATTTAGAAGCAAGGAACTACAAATGCTGGTTTACAAAAAAAAAAGACACAAAGTGCTAGAGTAACTCAGCAGGTCAGTTACCACCTCTGGAGAACATGGAGGTCACGTTTTGGGTCGAGACCTGAAATGTTGCATTGGTTTGTTCTGGAAAAGCCCAGATTCTAAATGAACGTCCAGCAAGTCTAGGTGTACCTTGAAAATAGTTCCACTCTCAGTTGAAAGTAGGAACAGCATTCTAGTAATGTTAAGATAAACTGGAAATGTTGGCACGTGAAGTTTAAAGACAGACTTGGAACCAAAGACAGCTAATGGTGGATTAAATGAGAGGCAATTTTGCTATTAATCTTGTGCAAACCCATTACTATGCCCATGCCAAAAATTTTCAAAGCTAAAATAAAATAAAACTAATTAACTGTGTTATATTGGGTTTTTTCCAATGTGCCCATAACCGTTTTTACTTCAGGTTATTAATGTTATTATTACTAATACGGGAGGAGCCATCTTGAGGAACGGCTGCAAAACAGCAGCCGTCCGTTAATTGTACTTTTTTACTACGTTTTTTTAGTTTTCTTTAAGTTTTTGTTTTTATTTATTTTGCCTTTAATGTGGGGGGATCAAGGGGAAACCACTTCCTGGTCCCTACCTGGTCGGTGAGGCAGCCTTCTCTCCGGCTGCCCATTCGACCCGTCCTCGCGGCCTACCAGCGGGCGTGGAGCGGCGTGGAGCGGCGTTTCCTGGCGGGAACCGCACAGCACCCTCAGCTTCGGTGGCGGCACGGCGCTGAAGCGCTACTGTGCAGCGGAGCGGGCGATGCCTTGCCTGGGTCGCCGCGCTGGACCGACGCGCTGGAGCTCCGGTGAGCTGGACCGCCGAGCTCAACACCTCCGGGACTGGAGCGACCATTCGCGGGCGGCGGCGCCGACTCCAACACCGGGAGCCTTGAGCTCCAAGTCGGCGCGGCCTTGTCGGCTTCAGGTGCTGCGGACGCCTTCGGGAAATCGGCCGTTCCAGCCGTAGTTACGGCCTCCGGTGAGGGATGCGGCTGTTCCAGGTGGCCCAGCTGCTGGAGGACTCTCCCGACGCCGGGGCTACATCACCCGGCGAGAACGGCCAGGATCATCGGGCCTTCGTAGAGGCAATAGCGGGGGCTTCATTTGGCCTGACTTTTTTTTTTTTTTTGGGTGAACTGGGGCTGGGGACTGGACATTGTGCCTTCCCCCACAATGGAAATCATTGTGGGGGGATGATTTTTGTATGTAATTGTTTGTAATTGTATTTGTTAGTCTGTGTTCAAGATGGCGGTCGGAGGGGAGAGTGGACGCTGGCGTTAAATTGCCGCTGCTCTCTCCTCAAATTGTGCTTCTGATTTTCTTTTTTTTGTGTTTTTGGAAGGAATTCTGTCCCTGATTTATGTATTGGTCTTTATAACCTATTTTTTTTAAATTCTGATTATATGTTTTCTATAAATCTCTGTATGGTGTCCTTGAGACCTCGGTATAAGGCGCCCGTAAATAAAATCCATTATTATTATTATTATTATTAATGATCGTGTTATTAATTTGGTGTTCTGGCCATTTAGCTGCTGTAGTATCAACTTCAACACAAGTCGTGACACAGTGGCACAACAGTAGAGTTGCTGGAGGAAATGGATTACAGAGGTCATGGGGAGAACGTACAAGCTCCGCACAGACAGCACCCGTAGTCAGGATCGAACCTGGGACTCTTGCACTATAAGGCAGCAACTCTACCGCTGTAACACCGTGCTGCCCATTTAAAGGCCTCTAAAACGCCACTTATCTGCCTTCACCACCAGCTCTGGCAGTGCTTTCCAGGCACCCACAAACTTGTGTCTAAAAAAAGCTAGCTCTGAACATCTTTAAATTATGCCCTTCTCTCCTTAAAGCTACGTCCTGTGGTCTTTGACATTTCCACACTGAGTAAAGGTGGCTAGAATATTTTGATTCAAAAGGTGACAGTGATTTCCTGCTATTGCGATAGATATAAGATTGTACATTTACACACTTCCAGCTTTAGGAAGCTTTTAGATTTATAATATAGAACATGCCGAACAGTGCAGGACAAGAACAGACCCTTCGGCCCACAATGTCCATGCCAAACACGATAGCAAGACCATTATCTATATAATTAAAAGTCTCATCTTGACCACTTCCATCTATCTGCGCTGTATATTGATTTTAGAAATAAAACACTGCCATATATTGCTATGATTTTTTGCCATCATACTCATAGTCTTCCTCTGCTGATCAGACCCCAGGGATTTATCCCATCGATGAAAAATAAAAGAGTTATGAGTGTTTAAAAAACCTTGAGATGCTCTCGCCTGTCAATCGCTGCGATGAAGGTAACGCCCCTTCTGGGGCCCCCCCGGGTGCGTGGACATGCCTCACTCAGCAAGATTGTGAGGGAGATGCCACGACTACCATTCTAAGCTGTGAATCAAGTGAACTGTGAGTCTGCAATGTACTTGCAATAAATGATTTGTTAGCCCTTAATGAAAATGAAATGAGTTGTTTGGCCTGCCCTGTGCTTGAAACTGCAATGGCACTGGAAGTGAAATGAAAATGTAATCAGCTGTTTGGCTTGCCGTGCCCTGTCCTTAAAACTGCAATGGCAGTGGAAGTGAAATGAAAATGCAATCAGCTGTTTGGCTTGGCCTGCCCTGTCCTTGAAACTGCAATGGCAATAGAAGTGAAATGAAAATGCAATCAGCTGTTTGGTTTGGCCTGCCCTGTCCTTGAAACTGCAATGGCAGTGGAAGTAAAATGAAAATGCAATAAGCTGTTTGGCTTGGCCACAGACACTCTGGAACCATGATCCTCGTGGTCTTTGCAGCTTTTGCATAAGATGTCAAGCAGGCTTTACAAAAGCAGAAATCCTTGATTTTGTCAGGCACCCAAAATGCCCAATATTACCATGTGTAGGATGGGAAACTGGGTTAACTTAGGATTGGTGGACAGGTGATTATTGGTCTGTGCTGACCATGAGCTGAAGGGTCTGCTTCCACACTGTATCTTTAAACTAAATTAAACCTCTCACTCATTTAAACTGCAGCAAAAATAAGTCCAATTCACTAAATCTTTCCTCAAAAGACAGCTCTGTCATTCCATGAGACCAGAGGTGAAGATGGAAAAGTAAGTACAGTGAAGCAACACCATATGTAGCAAAGTGTATAATCTTGGAATCTTGGGAACTTTATTGTCATTCAATAGAAATATCATTCGCCAGAAACCCCAAAATGTTTGTCAGTGGCCTTTCAACTCCTCCGATGAATCACTGGCTTCCTGAACGTGGAACTCAAGTAATCCAGAGGTCGATTTCAACCCCTGAATTTAAAAAGGTCACCGCAAAGTCTAATTGGTTCTGAAGCTGGGAGCAAAACACAAAGTGACTGAATGAAAGATATACATTCAAAACCTATGCCTTATACTACAACACAGCTGGCTGGAGGAGTCAGCAAGAATTTAGATGAACTGAGGGAAAAACAATTATTACATGACAAGATTAAAATAACTGCAGAGATTAAGAGCAATGACAAACCATTATTTGTGAACTTTTATGGCTTTCTCTCACAAATACATGTTAACCTTTCACTTTCCTATCTATATTTTCTTCAACAAATTAATAGTAAGATTAAACGAGAACTTACCAGTTCGAAGTTTGATCATTATTTTATGAGGAATACGTTGAGGGAATACGTGAAGAACCCCGCCAGGATGCATGCGTGTCATTCTTCAAAGCAGCGGTGTGAAATCACAGATAACTGTAATGACTGAACATAGTAAGATTAGAAAAGATGATACCAGTTGAGTATATGATCAAGGGTGGGAGCGGAGGGCACGTATTCCCACAACGTACTCCTCATAAAATAATGATCAAACTTCGAACTGGTAAGTTCTCGTTTAATCTTACTATTTTACTTCGGAGTCACGTGAGTGACTACGTGAAGAATTCAAAGCTCTGTGATTTCATGCCGTGGAAACGAGTCCATGCATCACATCTGCCTTAATGACTATGGGAGGAATTGTGTTAACATGTTTAGACATGAATACGACATTGAAATCCAAGAGAAAGTTATTAACACCAAATTATAGCCCCTATTTATGGGGTGAAATTATATTACAGAACTTAAAATTGTTTCAGCAAACGTTCCAGATTTAATTACTGGTTTATGATAAAATAGTTGGAAAGGTTTCTCCGTTGACCATCCTGCTGTCTTGAGGATTTGGTCCATCGGAACATCCAACTGCATAGCTGCCGATGTAGCTGCAGCCCTGGTGGAATGAGATTTGAAAATGTTAGTATCCACCCCAGCCTTTAATAGAACCTGTTCAGCCATCTTGAGATGGTCTGGACCGTCACTTTTTTGTGAGGTTGCTTGTGGCTGATTAATAGTGCCATCTCTTTGCCTCGGATGATTTTCGTGTTCTCCATATATAGCAGTAAATGTCTTACTATACAGAGACGATCATCTGTCGGGTAAGCCCTAAATTCTATATTGAGGCCTGCTGACCCCTGTCTGTTCTGCTTGACTAATTCATAAATATGACACGTTATATTTCCAGATGAAGAAGTCATGTTGTCCAGTCTTAACTTATGTAATGACTGTGCCCTTTGTGCCGTGACCAATGCCATCAGCATGATTGTTTTCAGTGTCAGTCTTTGTCGGGACAGAGTTTTTGCTGGATACCAATTCCTTAGCATCATCAGGACAATACTCACATCCCATATTTGGGAGTACCTGGATCTTGGGGGATTGATATTAAAAATTCCCCTCATAAGTTTTGTTACCAGGGGGTGAGTTCCAACAGAATGACGCTCTGTTCCTTGGTATAGATATGTTGACAGGGCACTTCTGGCGCAGTTGATGGCACTATAACTGAGCCCCTCATCGTAATGGAGGCCTGCCAGGAATTCCAGAACAGACAGGATGTTCATGGATGTGTAGGTGATGTTGTTTCTGTGACAGTACATCTCCCATTTCCTGATGTATACCAGGTACTGTTTTTTGGTGGACTGTCTGTGGTCCGCTGAAATAATGTTCACTGTTCGGTCCGTCAGTCCCAGTTGCAGTAGAGGTACTTTTAGACTCTACAAATTAATAAGTTCATATGGTTATGACATGGGTGGCTTTCCCTTGTTACGGGATGAACCAGTAAATCTGGTCTATGCCAGATGGTGATGCATGGTTCTAATACCATGTAGAATATCACAGGGAACCATGGTTGAGTAGGCCAATCGGGTACTTCCAAAATACCAGACGCAGAGTCTTGCTGTATTTTCCTTAATACCCGACTGATGAGGCAGAAAGGAGGGAATGCATAAATAAACAATTTCCCCCAATGCAGCGAAAATGCATCTGTCGCCGCTGCCCCAGGATCTGGTTCCCATGAAACATAGTTTGATAACTGGTGATGAAGCCTGGATGCGAATAGATCGATATCTGGTGTTCCATACCATGCTGTAATATCAGCAAATACTTTTTTATCCAACATCCATTCGGTATTTTCATTAAATTTGCATGACCTGGTGTCTGCCACTGAATTTAGTTTACTTGGTAGGTAAGTGGCTGATATCCAAATATTTTTCTGGATACACCATTGCCAAATTGTGTTGGCCAGCTTGTCACATGATATCGATTTGTTTCCACCCATGTGGTTGATATATGCTACCACCATGGTATTGTCAATCTGTAGTCTAACATGCTGGTGACATAACCCAGAACAATATGACTTTAGGCCATACAGCTGGAGATGGAATTGGTAGCATCCCAACCAAGTGCACTGGCATCCGTTTGTAGCACCATAGAAGGGTTGCTGATAACGATTGGATTGGAACAATGCCGACTGTTATCTGTCCACCATTTTAGTTCCATTATGGCTTCGATTGGTAGCTTCATTGGTCTGTCAAAATGACCAGCATTAACTTTGAGTGCTCGTATTTTTGCCCTCTGTAAATTTTGATAATGTAAAGGTCCAAATTGTGTGGCTGGAAAGGCAGCCACTATTTTGCCAATTATTCTTGCTACCAATCTGATGGATGGTTTACTGATGAGGGTATTGCAAGCCTCTATTAAGGCTATAGCCTTTTCCTTAGGCAAAGTCACCGACATGTGAACTGTGTTAATGGTGAACCCCAAATAATCCATTGTGGTGGAAGGGTTTAATTTAGATTTAACTGGATGGATGATAAACCCGTTTTTTAAATAATTGTTTTGTGGCTGTTACCGTTTCTTTGGCCAATTCCAAAGTTTTGCCCACAATGAGGATGTCATCTAGTTATGCCATCACCATGTGTTTTTGTTTCCGCAGAAACGATAGAGCTGGTTTCAAAATTTTAGTGAACAGCCTAGGGCTGAGGTTAGCCCATTTGGTAGTGCTCTGTACTGCCAGAGCTGCCCCATCCAGTTGAATTTTAAATAACATCTGTGCTCACCTCGTCTAGGGACTGAATAGTAAGCATCTTTTAAATCGATGCTAGCCATGAAGTAACCTTTGGAAATCAATTGTTTAGCAGTAACAAAGGTTTCCATTGTGAAATTTTGTCAAATCTATGATGATGCGACCAGCACCATCTTTTTTTGTTTTTGGTAAAGATATTGGACACAAATTCCAGCGATTCGTGTTGGGTTTTTTCAATTACCCGTTTTACGTAAAGCCGCTCCAGTTCAGCACGTGCTTCTGATTTTTCTTTACCTGAAAGTACGAACATTCGGTTCGGTACATGCTGAACTGGAGGGCTATGTTTGTGTATAAATTCTATGGTATATCCCTGGATACTGCTTAAAATATAAGTGTCTGTAGTTAACATACTCGATTCATCCAGGAAGAAGTGTAATCTCCCACCAACCTCCATACTCCCTGCAATTCGTAAGGAACCAGACCCACCTACCTCCATAGTTACCAGTGGCTGGTTTACTTCCTTTTGTGAATCCTTCGTGGAGGTTGAGGCGCCGGCGTCTGGGTTTGTGGTTGGGTTGGCGTTGGGAGTTTGCGCATCTTCCACGAAGGCCGGTCTGGGCCATGGCCTAAAAAGACCCATGTGCAGTGTACCTGGCCTTTGAGCTTTCACCAGTTTGTCTTGTTCTACTGGTGGGTGCATAAGGGTGCTGTTTATGACCATAGTAGGGTTTTGATGATGTCGCTTTGATGAGCCCCAGGGTTTTTGCCTCCTCATCAAGCTCTTTGACTTGTTTGGATAGGTTACCTCCAAATAGTAAAATTGGTGGTTTTATGTTGCCAGGTTTGCACAGACCTGCAAATTTCGGGTTTAAAGCAGGTCGAATGGCACTCTTCCTGATGACGCTAATTTCGTATTGTGTATTACAGAGCAGTGCCAGTGCATCTTGTTGATCCTGCGACATCTCCTTTTCATCTACTGTGCGGGCGAAAGCTGTTATTCCCGTTGTTAGGAGCTTTAGTACTTTTTGGAGTTTGACATCCATGCCTCTAACTCCTGCTCCGACGTGTTTCCATATGCAATTATTTACAATGGGAACATTCAGGGATGTACAGTTCCCAGGTGGCAAATGTCTTTCCGTGGTGTCCAATATAGCCTGTTCCTGTATCTGCTTTAATGACATATAGTCAATACTGGCAGCTAGTTTCGGTTCCAGGTTTCGGCCAGTTTGGTCTGGCTGTACGAATTGGGACACCATGTCCAGTAGATTTTAGTCTTCCTGCACCCCTCGCACACTTGATGTTTGTTCTGGAAACCCCTCTTCAGGGTCAGCCCAGAATTGACCCCCAGTACTCCCCTCTGACGAGGGAGATGCACTGTGCAGACCTACAAGAGGTGCTGCTGTGGGTATAATAAATTGCCCACAGTGACTAGACTCCATCTCCCGGAGCCTGTCACGTTGGAGCATTTGCTCCATAAGCCGCTCCATCCGGCTCCAGCGTTCACGGTCGCTGGCCGCTTGCGGCTGCTCAAAGTCGGACTCATCCTAGTCAACGACTCTATTAGACTTTTGTATTGCCTTACCGCCCGGCCGCGGTGTAGATCTGGCCGGTGCGGGGCCGAAGTCGAGCACAGCTGTTCCCATTACGGGTGATTCACGTGCCGCTGGCCGCTGCTGGCTGCCCGCAACTCCGCGGTCCTCCCTCGCCAGCTTTGGAGCAGCCTTCTTGGTTTTCCTCGTTTTGTCCATTGGTGTCTACACCTGTAAAACAGTATGTAGAGAACAAAAAAGAACGCAGAGTATCACTTACCTGCAGTTCCCGGCTTTTAAATTTTGCCGCTGAGGGGGAACGTCGTTCCACCTGTGTGACTGTTTCGCAATGCGTGTAGCGATATGACACGCATGCGTCCTGGCGGGGTTCTTCACGTAGTCACTCACATGACTCCGAAGTAAAATTATGGATTTCTCTCACAAATACATGTTAAGTTTCTTTTTTGTTTCCATAATATTTTCTTCAACAAATTAACGTCAATATACATTTGATATATTCCTTACCAGTCAATAATGTTGTTGTAAGCAATAATGCTGTTCTTTAAATATGGCTGGTGATTGATGTCAAACAGCACCAAAGATTGAAAGAAAGAAGAAAGTGAAGGAAAAAGTGAAAGTGTAGAAAATGTGACAACAAAAAAGGAAGGACGAAGACCCTATAAGAGCAAAATTAAAAACAAAAGAAAAAGAGTTAAGAAATAGACCCTAGAAAACAAAGAGAAAGAGAAAGAGGAAAAAGAGAGAAACAAATATTTTTATGAGCATTACGTAAATGGGACATACCAACTCTTCAACTAGCATCCCCCCTTACCTGACCTCAATTTTTTTTAAAGTACTTTTGCACCCTATATTTGTAATAATTCTATAAATGCAGACCACGTCAGGTGGAAGTGATTTGGTTTACCTGCTTGGAGGAGTCTTATCTCTTCTAGGTGTAATGTTTCAAACATATTTGAAATCCACATATTTATAGTTGGTATTGGAGCCTTCTTCCAAAATTTTAGAATTAGCTTTTTTCCAGTTATTAACCCATAGTCCATTAGTTTCTTTTGAAACACATTTAGTTCTGGGCCATCTTCCGTTATTCCGAAGATAATCCATTCTGCTTTGGGTATCAGTCTTATTTTAAATAACTTTGTAAAGATTTCAAAAATTTCATTCCAAAATTTTTGAATTTTTGTACAGAAAACGAATGAGTGCGCTATAGTAGCTTCTTGGGATTGACATTTCTCACAAATAGATGATACATTTGGGAAAATTTTATGAATTTATTTTTCGAATAATTTAATCTATGTAAAATTTTAAATTGTATTAAAGTGTGTCTTACATTAATCGAACATTTATGCACGTTTAATAAGTGTTCATTCCAACTTTCCTTTGAAATTTTAATAGCTAACTCTTGTTCGCAGTCTCTTCTGATACCCTCCGTAGATGGTATTTGTACATTTAAGATAATATTATACAAATATGATATTAAGTTTGCTGATTCAGCTTTTATCTGCTTTGCCTCATCCAATACATCTACTGGGTTATTATAATGATCTTTTGTATATTTTTTCAAATAGTCGCATATTTGAAAATATTTAAAATATTGATTATTTCCGAGTTTATATTTTATTTGTAATTGTTGAAATGAAAGTAATTTTCCAGTTTCATACAAGTCACCAAGCGTTTTAATTCCTAGTCTATCCCAATGTGTAAAAGCTTTATCTATAATAGAGGGATTAAACGAAGGGTTATTAACTATAGGTAATACAAGTGATAAATTTCTTAATTTTAAATTTTGTTTATTTGTTTCTAAATTCGGATTGTACTATGAATAATTGGGTTCTTATTATCATTTATGTTATTCAATTTCATTGGAGAAAGGAGGATCGCTCCAATGTTTCCAGAGGAGCAATCCTCTTTCTCCATTACAATCCAGTCCACTTGCTGGACGGAGTTATCCATCAGTTGAATCATATTTTTAATATTTACTGACCAATAATAATACATAAAGTTAGGTAGTGCTAAACCCCCTAATACTTTAGGTTTATTCAGATGAGTTTTTTGTATTCTATGTGATTTATAGTCCCATATAAAATTAGTGATATCTGAGTCGAGTTTTTTAAAAAACTTCTTTGGTAAGTATATAGGAATCGATTGAAATAGGTATAAAATTTGTGGTAGAAAGATCATTTTTATTGCGTTTATTCGGCCTATTAAAGACATCGGGAGCGTTTACCAGAATTTAATTAGTGTGTTTAATTTATTAAGTAGGGGGTCAAAATTTGCCCTAAACATACCTTGATATGTTCTGGTAATTTCGATTCCCAAGTATTTAAATTTTTCTGTAGCTATTTTAAAAGGGAATTTTAAAAGATGTGTTGAATCTTTCGGTTTTATTGACATAATTTCACTTTTATTCCAATTTATTCTATATCCAGAAAAAGATCCAACGTCTTCAATTAAATTTAATATATTTGGTATAGTGATTTGAGGTTTTGTAATGTACAGTAATATATCATCCGCGTATAAAGATATTTTATTATATGAGTCTTTAGTATTATATCCATGGATATCAGGGTGTATTCTAATTTTTTCTTCTAGCGGTTCAATAATGAGAGCAAACAGCTGTGGTGATAATGAGCATCCTTGTCTATTTCCCCTTGATAGTTGGAATTTCGAGGATAATATGTTATTAGTTAGTATTCTAGCTGTAGGTTTGTTATATAGTAACTTGATCCATAGAATAAAATTCTTCCCCAGTTGGAATTTTTGTAATACTTTATCCATATAATTCCATTCTACTTGATCAAATGCGTTTTCAGCATCCAGCGAAATAATTGATAATTCTTGATCTTCAGATTTGTGTGAGTGCATTATGTTGAGTAGACGTCTCATATTGTTAGATGAGTATCTCTTAGGGATAAACCCCGTCTGATCTGGGTTTATTAATTTACTAATGTATTTACTTAATCTTCTAGCTAATGTTTTCGCTAATATTTTTTGATCTGTGTTTAACAATGCTATAGCTCTATATGAACCAGGTTCTTCTAAATCTTTATTTTTCTTAGGTATTAGTGTAATCGTTGATTCCGCTAATGTATCAGGTAGTATTCGTTTTTTTATAAGCATATTGGTACATTTTTTGTAATCTTGGTATTATTTTATCATAAAAGCTTTTATAAAATTCATTAGTAAATCCATCAGGGCCTGGTGTTTTTCCATTCTTTAGTGAGTTTATTGTGTCTTCTAATTCCTTAATTGAGATTTGTGCACCCAATTCCTCTTGTTCCTTCAGCTCTAACTTTGGAAGATTACAGTTATCCAAAGACTTTGTGATATTATTGGAATCAATTGTCGTTTTAGATGTATACAAATTATCATAAAATTGCGCAAATCTTTTAGTAATATCCTTCGGTGTTGTTAATAATTCCCCTTTATCTGATTTGATCTTTGGTATAGTATGTTCCTTTTCTCGTTTTTTTAGCTGGCGAGCCAAAAGTTTATGCGGTTTATCCCCAAATTCAAAGTGCTCTTGTTTTGTAATTTGAAAAAGTCTTATAAGTTTGGCAGATAATAATTTATTTAATTTAAATTTCAAAATTATTATTTTATTATGTTTATCTATTGATGGTTCTTTAGCATTATCTATATCCATTTGCCTAATAAGTTCTTCTAACTGTCTTTGTTCATTCTTATTCTTTTTATTTTGAAAAGCTTGATATGAAATTATAATACCCCTAATGTATGCTTTAAACGATTCCCATAATACAGTAGGCGATATATCTGGAGTATCATTTATTTGAAAAAAGACCTCCATTTGTTCTTTTAAATATATACTCGCTTGTGGATCTTTTAGAATTTGAGAATTAAATCTCCAAAACGATTTATTCTTAAACATTCCTTCCAGTTTTAAAAAGAAAGTTAGTGGAGAATGGTCTGAAATCGAATTTGTGTGGTATATTGCGTTAGATGTTTGGGGGATTAATTTTGTATCCAGCAGAAATTAGTCTATACGTGAGTATGTCTTATGTACCATTGAATAAAACGAGTATTCCCTGCCAGTTGGATTAACAATTCTCCAAACATCTGTTATATTAGTATTGTTTATATAGGTATTGAGAAGTTCCCCGGTTTTCGATTTCATATTCTCTCTCTGTTTTTGGCTTGATTTATCTAAGTACGGATCTAAAACACAGTTAAAGTCTCCTCCTATTATAACATTTTGATAGTTAGACTCTGCAATTATGTTGAAAATTTTATTGAAAAAGTGGGGGTTATCAAAGTTAGGGGCACATATATTTACCAAGGTAAGTGGAGTATCATGGATTTCTCCATTAACTATTAGGTATCTCCCTTATATATCTGTTATGATATTCTTTGCTTTAAATGGTATACCTTTTCTTATAATGATTGACGTGCCTCTAGATTTTGAAGTAAAGGAAGAATGGTATGTTTGACTTATCCATTTCGCCCTCAACCTAACTTGATCCTGAGATTTTAAGTGTGTTTCTTGTAGGAAGGTAATGTCGCAGTTGTACAGTTTCAGCTGAGCTAGTATCTTACCCCTTTTAATAGGTTCGTTAATACCTCTTATATTCCAACTGCAAAATGAGATTCCTCCTAGGTTCTTTTGTTTGGTGTCATGCATTTTGAATAATTATAGTACCTTTAAATCTTGTGGTGCATCCATATCCCAGGTCTTTTGGTATTGGGGGAACTTTTGAGTTTTTAAGTTTTGTTGGTATGTCCATTTTACGCTTATCACTAAACACAAAACACAAACATGTGATTTTATGTGATTAAAACAAACCTAAAAAAGTGAAAATACAGAGTCTGATATAGTCGACACTGTAGCGAGTGTCCCACCTGTAGGTGGGAAAAACCTTGTTTTGACTTCCATTGCGTTGTTACACAAATAGCTCCGCTCTCTTGGTTAATCATAACATATTAAAATATTAAAACGGGGCCTCACATTCAGATATATAATACAATTTTACCCTGTATATTTCATTATAACATATATAAATATCGGAATTTTAACTACTAATTATTAAACCGCTACTTTTGACTTCAATAAGAATCAACTGTTGGTTGAAGGGATTACCGAGACGTGCCCCTGGGCCTAAGCCAGGTGCTCGTTTCTCATCCCCTCCTCCCACTTATAGATAAGGTTTCAATTTATTAAAAATTCATATTAGTATGTTAGTCCGTTATTTTTTATTTTTGTTTTTTTGTTAGTATTCTAATCTAACATGCATAACTTATTAAGTTGTTAATAGGATAAGTTCTTACAATTGGTTATAACATTATAATCTAATAGGCAAGTAAATGCTTCTGGTATATACCATTCCCATCTGTTCAGCTGTTTACTCGTTTTGAACAGAAAGTGTCCTTGATTCAACATTCCAAAGATAACAGTCTAACTATCCCCAGACAAAGCATTGCTTAGAATGGTTCAGATCTGCCAAACCCCCCTTTGATTTTTATTTTTCAACGATAGTTTGGGCATATTTAAACGCGTCTTCAGGCTTAACAAATGACTTTTCAAAACACTTAAAGGAAATACGCATTTTCGCAGGGTAAAAAATCCCATATCTGATCCTTTCTTTCCCTCTTAAAAGATCCTTAACCTTCTCGAATTTGTTTCTTTTTTGCACAATTTCATACGGGTAGTCCCTGAATATCTTAATAGTGTCATTGTCCAGCCGCAGTTGCACACCGTATTTGATTTTGCTCATAACATCTTCCAGTTCTAAAATATCCCGAAATTTCACAATAATATGTCGTGGATAAGTTTTTCCCGCACCAGATCTTTGTTTAAATCTTCGGACACGATGAGCCACTTCGATTTTCGGTTCTTTGGAAAGATTCAGCAGTTGTTTAAGCAAGCCCATGGCAAACTCACGCACATCCTTCCCCTCGGCTCCCTCTGAGACTCCAAGAATTATCAAATTCTGCGGTCTAGAGCGAGCTTCCAGGTCCAGGCATTTTTCTGAAACTTTACTGAGTTGAGTCACCATCTGTAGTGAAGTTTGTTCATTTTCTAGCCTCATTTGCTCATGTTCTTGCCTCATTTTCGCCATGTCTTCAACCACTCGAGCCGTGTTTTTCTCCAATTCCGTAATTGTGCGCATACTTGCAGCTACTGTTTCAAGCACAGCCGTGAACTTGTCCGTAGTAGTTTCATCCATCTTGTCCATTCTCTCTGATAGTCCATCTTTCACCTCATCAATTCGTTTATTCATAATGTCCAGTGAATCAATCATATTCTTCTGATTACCAGCATTTAAATCCCTCATCATCTTCTCCATTCCTTCCATCATTTTTGCCATATTTTCCTTCATATCTTCCTTCATAATTTCCTTCATATTTTCCATCATAATTTTATTTTCGTCCAAAATCTCATCTTTCATATTTTTCACTGATTTCTTCAAGTCATCAAACTCTTTCTTAGATCTTGTATCCATTTCTGCAGCCACTTCAGAGACTTCAGAGACTTCAGAGGTAACTTCTGCTTCAGGCTTCTTCTGGTCTCTCAGCAGCTTTTTCACTGATCTCTGAGGGCTCACAGCTGGAGGCAGTTTACTCATTTAAAGGGCTTTAAACCACCGTTTAAAACATCGCGCTTAATGATGACGTCATCAGCGCGGCGACCAGAAGCTCCGGTAAGGTTTTTAAAAACAATCCCGATTTCTGGACCCGTTTTACACGATAAATCGTGAAATTTTTCTGGAGAGGAGCTAGGTGCACGTCTGTTAGTCCAACATGGCGCAACCGGAAGTCAACTTAATTCAATGGAATTTTAATTTTGTCATAGTCCTTTCTGCCATTTTGTTTTCTTTTAGCATAATGAATTATGTTTTTTATTTCAAGAATAAACATTTAAAAAAAGCCACAATAGCACAGATACAACCGTTAGACTCAAAACTTTATGGACATGGGTTTAAATGGCAGCCTGAGGATTCATATAACCATTACAGCACGGAAACAGGCCATCTCGGCCCTTCAAGTCCATGCCGAACACTTTTTATTTGTTTTTATTTTTTTATTACTTCCCCCTAGTCCCATCTACCTGCACTCAGACCATAACCCTCCATTCCTTTCCCGTCCATATACCCATTCAATCTATTTTTTAAAGGATAACATCGAAACTGCCTCCACCACTTCCACTGGAAGCTCATTCCACACAGCTACCACTCTCTGAGTAAAGAAGTTCCTCCTAATGTTACCCCTAAATTTCTGTCCCTTAATTCTCAAGTCATGTCCCCTTGTTTGAATCTTCCCTACTCTCAATGGGAAAAGCTTATCCACGTCAACTCTGTCTAACCCGCTCATAATGTTAAAGACCTCTATCAAGTCCCCTCTTAACCTTCTGCGCTCCAAAGAATAAAGACCTAACTTGTTCAACCTTTCTCTGTAACTTAGTTGCTGAAACCCAGGCAACATTCTAGTAAATCTCCTCTGTACTCTCTCTATTTTGTTGACATCCTTCCTATAATTAGGCGACCAAAATTGTACGCCATACTCCAGAATTGGCCTCACCAATGCCTTGTACAATTTTAACATTACATCCCAACTTCTATATTCAATGCTCTGATTTATAAAGGCCAGCACGCCAAAAGCTTTCTTTACCACCCTATCTACATGAGATTCCACCTTCAGGGAACTATGCACAGTTATTCCTAGATCCCTCTGTTCAACTGCATTCCTCAATTCGCTACCATTTACCATGTACGTCCTATTTTGATTTGTCCTCCCGAGATGTAGCACCTCACATTTATCAGCATTAAACTCCATCTGCCATATTTCAGCCCACTGTTCCAAATGGCCTAAATCTCTCTGTAGACTTTGAAAATCTACTTCATTATCCACAACCCCACCTATCTTAGTATCATATGCATATTTACTAATCCAATTTTCCACACCATCATCCAGATCATTGATGTACATGACAAACAACAGTGGACCCAACACAGACCCCTGAGGCACCCCACTAGTCACCGGCCTCCAACCTGACAAACAGCCATCCACCATTACTCTTTGGTATCTCCCATTCAGCCACTGTTGAATCCATCTTGCTACTCCACCATTAATACCCAACAATTGAATCTTCTTAACCAACCTTCCATGAGGAGCCTTGTCAAAGGCCTTACTGAAGTCCATATATACAACATCCACTGCTTTACCCTCATCAATTTCCCTTTTAACCTCTTCGAAAAATTCAAGAAGATTAGTCAAACATGACCTTCCAGGCACAAATCCATGTTGACTGTTCCTAATCAGACCCTGCTTATCCAGATGCTTATATATATTATCTCTAAGTATCCTTTCCATTAATTTGCCCACCACTGACGTCAAACTAACAGGTCTATAATTGCTAGGTTTACTCTTCGAACCCTTTTTAAACAACGGAACAACATGCGCAGTACGCCAATCCTCCGGCACTATTCCCGTTTCTAATTACATTTGAAATATTTCTGTCATAGCCCCTGCTATTTCTACACTAACTTCCCTCAATGTCCTAGGGAATATCCTGTCAGGACCTGGAGACCTATCCGTTTTCATATTTTTCAAAAGTGTCCGCACCTCCTCTTCTTTGAATCTCACAGTTTCCATTGCTACTCTGCTTGTTTCCCTTACCTCACATAATTCCATATCCTTCTCCTTGGTGAATACAGAAGAAAAGAAATTGTTCAATATCTCCACCATCTCTTTTGGCTCTGCAGATAGCTGTCCACTCTGACTCTCTAATGGACCAATTTTATTCCTTGTAATCCTTTTGCTATTAATATAGCTGTAGAAACCCTTTGGATTTACTTTCACCTTACTTGCCAAAGCAACCACATAACTTCTTTTAGCTTTTCTAATTTCTTTCTTAATATTCTTTTTACATTCTTTATACTCCTCAAGCACCTCATTTACTCCATGCTGCCTATAATTATTGTAGATCTCTCTCTTTTTCCGAACCAAGTGTCCAATTTCCCTTGAAAACCATGGCTCTTTCCATTTTTTACTATTTCCTTTCAACCGAACAGGGACATAAAGATTCTGTACTCTTAAAATTTCACCCTTAAATATCCTCCATTTTTCTCTACATCCTTCCCATAAAACAACATGTCCCAATTCACTCCTTTTAAATCCTTTCACATCTCCTCAAAGTTAGCCTTTCTCCAATCAAAAATCTCAACCCTAGGTCCAGTTCTGACCCTCTCCATAATTATATTGAAACTAATGGTATTGTGATCACTGGACCCGAAGTGCTCCCCGACGCATACCTCCGCCACCTGCCCTGTCTCATTTCCTAACAGGACGTCCAGCACTGCCCCTTCTCTAGTAGCTACCTCTATGTATTGCTGCGAAAAACTATCTTGCACACATTTTACAAACTCCAAACAATCCAGCCCTTTTACAGAATGTGTTTCCCAGTCTATGTGTGGAAAATTGAAATCTCCCACAATCACTACCTTGTGCTTACTACTAATATCTGCTATCTCCTTACATATTTGCTCTTCCAATTCTTGCTCCCCATTTGGCGGTCTATAATACACCCCTATAA
Source organism: Malacoraja senta (assembly GCA_038087875.1). Taxonomy (NCBI): domain Eukaryota; kingdom Metazoa; phylum Chordata; class Chondrichthyes; order Rajiformes; family Rajidae; genus Malacoraja; species Malacoraja senta. Next base: position 58,221 of record JAXLNO010000756.1, read on the forward strand.
GTGTTGCTACACCTTTCCCATTTCTCAGTTCCACCAAAATAGCCTCCCTAGACGAGCCCTCTAATCTATCCTGCCAAAGCACTGCTGTAATATCTTCCTTGACAAGCAATGCAACACCCCCACCTCTTGCCCCTCCAATTCTATCACCCCTGAAGCAACGGAATCCTGGAATATTTAGTTTCCAATCACAGCCCTCCTGCAACCATGTTTCACTGATCGCCACAACATCATACTTCCAGGTGTCAATCCAGGCTCTAAGCTCATCCACCTTTCTTACAATTATCCTAGCATTAAAATATACACATTGAAGAAACCCACCACCACTTATTCACTGTTTATTATCTTTTTCTTCTTTCTCCCCTACATTTTGGGTCCGAGTGCTTCCCTTCTCTGCCTCCTGCCTCCAACATTTTCCACTAGCTTTCTCTATTTGAGTCCCTCCCCCAACCGTTTGCATGCAGATGCTGCCTAAATGGTGTCTGTCCGACTGATTGGGAGGAATTTGAATGGGATCTGATGGTCAGGCATGGAGTACTTCCAGTGACACTATTATGCTGATTTCCCAGAATTTTACGGTGGAAGAACAGATCCTTCGGCCAGCAATCTTTGTGCTGGACATGTTGCAAATTAAGGCAGAGTGGCGCAGCAGAGAGAGCTGCTGCCTCAGAGCGTCAGAGACATGGGTTCAATCCTAACCTTGGTTGTTGGCTGTGTGAAGTTTGCATATTTTCCCTGTGACTGCATGTGTTTCCACTGTGGTCCAGTTTCCACACACATACCAAAGATGCCAGGGTTTATGGGTTAATTGGTCTCTGTAATTTAACCCTAGTGTGGATGACATAGAACTTGTATGAACTAAACTAATTGGAGGAATATTATATTTTTTGTTTAGTTTAGTTCAAAGACATAGCGTTGAAACAGACACTTCAGCCCACTGATTGCACACCAACCAATAATCACCCACGCATGCTAGGGACATTAGCCAATTAACCTACAAACCTGCACATCTGTCTTTGGAATGTGGGAGGAAACTGGAGCACCTGGAGAAAACCTATGCAGTCACAGGGAGAAGGTACAAACTCTGTTCAGACAGCACCCGTAGTCAGGATCAACCCAGATGTCTGGTGCTGTGCCATTATATCTTGAAGGAAGATGTTATGTGGGATGAATCAACAGTTGAAGCAAATAAACTAGTTGCATCATTTTGAGCTATGTCCTCTGCTCTGCGAATGGACTACTCCTGCATCTTTTGTCTAATTTTTATTTCACAGTTGTCTAATATTTAATTTCCCTCCTCAGATTATCAAACTATTCAACCAAACCAGAACGTGCATTGCTAACCTATCGCTGACTAGAAGATTTCATGGATGTGATTGAAATGCAGGATCTGAAATATATGGAAAGAGTTAAATTAAATTTACTAAACATGACAGTATTTCTTAATAGCCTGTCCTGCATTTGTACAAATTAGCGCTATGTTGCAATTTATGCTGATCACAGCTGATCTGACAGGCCTCAACTCCTTTACTGTACTTCTTCCACATAGGATACAATCCCCTGTTCTTTTAGAATATATCCTATTTCTCTTTAAATATCTCCAATGTTCTAACCTCCTTTGTGTCAAAATGCAGCTTCTCTGCAAAATGGTTGACCTGTCTATGCTATGTTCTCCAATCTAGAAGAGGCCACATTGTGTACACTGAATGCAGTGGACATGGTTGGACGCGGTGCAGCTGAATATCTGTTTTACATGGAACTGTCTTCTCCCTTGGTTTCCATTTTCCACCACACATTATCCACCAATTCACCACCCCTTCATGCCTCTTAAATACCTTCATAAGGTTAACTCTGATTTTTGTCAACTCAATGGAATACGGAGTCAATGATTTCAGCCATTCATGATAAGGCAACACTTGCTTATTCCAGGAATCTCTTCTGGGTGATATCCAATATTAATATATCCTTTCTTAAATCTGAGAACCAAACTGTACACAGTGCTCCTGATATGTCCTTAACAACATCATGCACCATAATTACAATAGTAACCTACTTTGAACGACAATATGCTAATCACCTGCGTTGTGTAAAGAGCTTTCTTTGAATTGCTCTTACCAAAGTGTGCAAGCAAATATTTTCCATTATTAAACTCCATTTGCCAGATTTATGTTCACCTAACAAAGAGTGATGGAGCCAGATAGCATGGAAACAGGTACTTCAGCCTCATGCTCCAAGCTGAACAAGATGCTACATCTAAGTTAATCACATTTGCCAGCATTTGGCCCACATTCCTCTCAAGATGTTCTATCCATGTACCTGTCCAAGTGTCTTTTCAATGTTGTTATTCTATCTTCTCTGTCAGCTCATTTCATACACCCAGTAACCTCTGAGTGGAAAAGGTTGCCTGTCAGGTTCCTACTAAATCTTCCTCCTCACCTTAAACCTGTTTTTGCTGGTTCTTGATTACCCTGGGTAAATGCATCAGTGCATTCCCCTGATCAATCGCCCTCATGATTTTAGATAGCACTATAAGATCACCAATTATAAGGTTTCTATTATAGATAGAGTGAGATTTTGTGGATATTTCCATCAAGAATTATAGACTAAAGAAAGGACAGTAGATGTACTTGGTCAAACAGAATCTGTGGAGGCAAACCGCAAAAAACAGCATTTCAAGTCAAGGCACTGCATTAGAATTGAAAGAGAGGATGGGAAGATTCTAACAGTTTGAAGGAGGAATGGGGCAGAGGTTGGTAAGTGGCAAGTGAAATCTGGTGGGGGGGGGGGGTGATGGGCAGATGGAGCAAAGGTGGTGTAGGGGTGGTTGTGGGAGAACAGATGAACACCAGTGGTGTCGATAAGCTGATATGTGACAACTTACTATACCATGAAGCTACCCAGGTGGAGTATCAGGTATTTTGCTTACAATTTTCAGTGCACAAGGCTAACGACAGACGGGTCAATGTGAGAGTGGGAAGGGGTGTTAAAATACCATACAACAGATCTCAGGATGATCTATGCTTCAAAGCGTATGTGGTCTACAAAATGTTTGACGTCTAAGCTAGTTTCTCCAGAGTAGAGAAGACAACAATGTGAATACTGAATGCAGTAGAGAATGTTGAAAGAGGTGCAAGTGAACCTGTCTCACTTGGAAAGTTTATTCTCCTGTTGTTCACCTCTTCCTCCTGCTCTCCAACCTGTTTCTATCTACCCATTATCCTCTCCCCACTTGGTTCTATTTTTAAGCTACCAGCCTCTGTCCTATCCCTCCCTGATTGCTATATATTGGCAATCCATCCTCTACCCTAACAGGTCTGGTGCAGGTTCTTGTCCCTATTTGTGACATAAACCATTTGTCCCAATAATTTAGCTTGAGCCATTGAATGCTTTCAGTCTTCTGTTTTTAGATTCGATTAGCTAGTCATTATTGGATAGAATATATGTTGTTTCAACACTGCATTTAGTTTGAGACTCAGCACAAATAAATGTTACATAATGCTAGGTTATTTGATGGTCAAAAAGTCTTGATTGTTTGTACTTTAACATTTCTGATCTAATGCATTAACTTATCATCCATAAGAATATAAAATTATCCACGGTGACTGGTGGTACAGTGATCATGTTCATTTTATGTGGCTGGTTTGGTACAAGTGCTGCTCTTGAGATTTTGCCTGATAATAGTTGGCTGTAGAACGTGCTTGACGGCTAGACCATTGCGCATAAGATTTTTGAAAATTGATGGGCATTTAATCGAAGTAAACACATTGGATTGCACCCTGTATAATAGTGGCTTTGTTTTGTAAAGTAAAGCCAAGACATACGGTCAATTAATATGCAAGGCATATTATGCAACCCTCCTCCCATCGCTACAAGTTCAGGAACAGCTTCTTCCCTGCGGCTGTTACACTACTGAACTCTGCACCTCGGTGATTGCCAGTCACCCCGCCCCCCCCCCCGGACACTCCTTCCCCCAGAAAAATCGCACTACTGATACTGGTGTATATATATATATATACATATACATATTTTACTGCTGATTATTCCTAAGTTCGCTCTTCTGGGTGAGATGCTAACTGCATTTCGTTGTCTCTGTACTGTACACTGCACAATGACAATTAAAGATTGAATTGAAAAAAAAAAAAAAAGGCACAAAATTAAATTGTTGTTAAGAAAGTGAATTGCCTCCATTTATTTGCAACAGCATCAATCACAGTTATCTTCCGTCAAAGTTGATTTTGTATTTTCTAAAGAAAGAATGGAACAAAATGATCAAAAATGAATTGGCAGTCAAAGTAATACAAGGTTGTAGTGGAGACAAGTGTGTAGGAACAGGCCACTCTGCCTATCCTGCCAATACTGGTGCATATGGTCCACATGAGCCTCTTCCCACCTTATGCGATATGCAACAAGGTTGGCAAGTCTATGCTGGATTCTCCAATGTAGAACCGACTGTTCTTTTCTCTTTTGTGTTTGCCCAGCCTTCCCCTAAATGCAATTCATTGATCTGGATCATCATTCTCACTAGTATTGGGTGGGAGGGGAGGAGAGGGAGCATTCTCAGTAGAATTCCCTGCTGGATTTTATGGTGGAAATGTTTTCACCATAGTGATTCATTTGAAACCTTTATGTATTTTAATATCACCCATCAAAGCGGTGGAGGGCAGGGGGTGGAATTCACTCAGGGAGATTCGATGACCATGTTCTGTTTATTTTATCCAACAATTATAGGTCAGTACATTTTCAGTCCAGTGTTTATAAACACAGTAGTATTTTTTTGGCATCCTGAGTAAACACATGGAAAGAGCAATGTGCAAAAGAGCAATATTTTTGATATGTCTTCTCTTTGTTAACACCAAACCAAATGTATGCATTTGTCTTATCTGTATAAAGCCATAGGCACCAGTGTCTCTGTTCCTTTTATGCATCGCAGTTATCAAGTTCTTCGATGCAGAGGAAATGGTGCCAGGATAAATCCAAAAATGTTGAAATGTAGAAAATAAAAGTAACAGGAATTCAGACATTTGAGCCTCAACTATTATTCAATGTGATCAATTGTGATCCAAATGTTATATCTTGATTATTTTATTTCTCCCCATCATCTCTGATCCTTTGACCATACAAATAACATATAACTCCTTGAATAAATTTAATGTTCTGTGTTCAACTGCTTCCAGTGATATAACATTCCACATGTTCATCATTCTGTGGGACAAGTAATCGCTCTTCATCTCAACTTTATGCCTGATCATCAGATTGTGACCACTGGGTCCTGAACTGAACTGATTTCTCTCTTGAATATATGTATACGTACTTTTCTACACATATATGTGTGTGTGTGTGTACCTGTGAGTATGTGTATATATATGCACACTGATTTTTTTTCTCTCCCTCGCTTTTCTATTGTTTACAGTGTACTATGTTTACATATTCCGTTGTGCTGCAGCGAGTAAGAATTTCATTATATTATCTGGGACATATGACAATAAAACACTCTTGACTCTCTTCAATCTGTACAGACCCATAAGAATTTTGTAGTTGATTTTGAATGGTCCTAATCACTATGTAAAACTAATCGCCCAAATCGCCCTTCATACATTAGTCCTCCCATCCCTGAAATCTGATGAACCTTCACAGCACTCCCTCCATAACAAGAACATTCTTCCTAAGATCAGGAGACTAAAACTGCAGATGCCGTGGTCTTGGCAAGTACATCTCTCAGAATAACATGATGTATCTTTAGAAAGGGATGAGGAGGAATCTCTTCAGTCAGAGGATGGTGAATCATATATTATGTTCTTGGAGCTCTGGAAAATTATCAATCTTTGATGGGAAGAATGGATGGGGAGGCTGTTCACTTTGCTGGAGGGTTTGAGCGCGGACAGGGAATTATATGCAACGTGCGTTTGGAATTTCAAGTGTATGGCACGTAGATGTTGTGTAGTTGGGTCCATTATGCCCTTAGTGCATATGAAAAGGTAAACAGGGTTTTCACCTATGATGACATTTTCTGCTAATAGCACTTTATGGTAAGCAAGTAGGCTGGCTTTGGTAAACAATTAGATGATTGAGGGCTCGCTTAGAATAACTGGGAAATTATGGAGCAGCCTACAAGGATATTTACAGTGTAGCTAAAGGATAAGTTAAACCTTTCTTTCTCCGAGACATGCAAGAATAGCTCGGTGCTTGAATTAATACAGAACCTTTGAAGGACAGTGGCTAGGCCGCAAGATCTCTATACCAGCCATCATAAATAGAGGTCTCCAATGGGCAGAAGACTGTGAGACTTGATGGTATTTGCCACTGCTTCTATCATATAACACATTGAGCTGAAAGCCATGAGATATGTTGCTTTTTTAATGTTTTGTCTTTTAATTTGATGTAATAAAGCTAGTCATTTGTACCCCTGAAGTTTTCTTTCTCCGTTCATTGATCCGAATCCTATTTATGTTTCATTACAAAGAGAGAATTGGATAAACTAATTGTGAGCAAAAACATGCAAAACTACAGTCTAAGGGCTGGGGTTGAACAAGTGATTTTCTCCGGTAGAGAGGTGGCATTGGCCTGATAGGATGAATGGTCCCCATCAGCACAGTAAACATTTAAATGATCCATTGTTTTGTATTTATCATCGTATATACAAATAAACTTAGGGATACGGAAGGAGAAATATTTTGGCCTGTTTATATGGTGCAAAATAACCCACCCCAGAACAATAAATAGTTGTGAATTTACACTTGATATTACCTGTCACTGAAGCAGAGTGCTGAGGTTCTCAAATTAATTTAAGAAATAGTATTAAGGCGACTGTATACAAAATGGGGGTATTGCTTGGCTGCAAGATGGGAGTAGTATTTTAGTGGTAGTGATGAGGCATTTTGGTGGCAATGATCATAATTTAGCATGATTAATGTAGAAATGTGCACTAGGAACGCAGGTTTGCAGCTGAGGTGAAAACATTTCCAAGAGTGCAACATAATTTAACAGAAATGTAATACAAAATGTAATAAAATAGGGCAAATGAATGGTAACAGTTAACAGATCTCTGGGGATACTAGAAACTGCAGATGTTGGATCGTTGAGCAAAACTGTTGGAGGAACACAGTGGGTCAGGCAACATCTGTGGGATGGAATAAACCAACGACATTTCAGGCTGGAACTCTTATTCAGACTGGTGACTTCAAAACGTTGTCAGTCGATTCCCACCACAGATGCTGCCTGACCCACTGAATTCTTCATGCACTTTGTTTTTAACACACCAGCTGGAAAGAGTCCAGAGAAGATTTACAGGGAGACTTGATAGTGGCATTTGAAGTCTTTTGAAAGGCATATATATGCAGGGAAAGGAGGGATATGGAACATGTGTTGGTAGAGGAGATTAGTTCAACTTGGCATCACGTTCGGAACAAAAGGTGTGGGCCCAAGGGCCTGTTCCTATGCTGAACTGTTCTGCAAGTCAGCCAGTGTATGTTTATGGAGGGTGAGGTTGAGAAGGCTCTGATTTCATTCCTTAGAGTGCATGAAGATGGGGTGATCTGAAAGAGGTTTACAAAATTATGAGAGCAATCAATCAGGTAAATGCGCACGAGTTGTTTGCTCACAATAGGGGACTCGAGAACCAGAGGGTATAGGTTTACGGTGAGAGGGGGTGAGTGGGGAGATTTAATAGGAACCTGGGGGGGGGGGTAACATTTTTACACAAAGAGTGGGTATATGGAACGAGCTGCCAGAGGAGGAGATTGAGACGGGTACTATCATAACAATAAACAGACAATTGGACAGGTACATGCATAGGATAGGTTTAGCGGGTTATGAGCCAAGCGTGGGGAGTTGGGACTAATGTAGACGGGGCATGCTGTGCCGAAAAGCCCGTTTCAACGCAGTGTGATTCGATGACTCAATCCCACTTTGGCAACTTACACATCTTACTAGGGGCAATTTAGAGGGGGCAATTAACCTATAAACCTGCACGAGTTTGGAATGTGGATGGAGACCAGCGCCCGGAGAAAACCCACGCAGTCAGTGTGAACGTACGACCTTCACACAGATAGCATCCGTAGTAGTGATCAAACCCGGGTCTCAGACGCTGCGAGGCATCTGTTCGGCTGCTGCGGAGCTGCCCTTAATTTTTCTTTGTATTTTCTGATTTAAATCAAGGATTTTGGTATAGATATGACTTCTATGTTTAGGAAATGTGTGAATGTCAGCAAAGTTGTTTGCAGGTGTAGTATTAGGCAAGATGTAAACTGCCTTAACACTCATTTACTTTACCAAGCTAACTCCCCCGCCATCAATCTCTGTTCAAATAATAATTGAATCACCAGCCGTTTGACCACACAGTGGGACTCGCGCGAAATTGGAAGCTGCAAGTGTTTATGTCCTGGGAAGAAAAGACTCATTTGGACAGGTATTTCTTTTGGCCACTGAATGGAAGATTATAATCATTTTCCTCTGGACGGTGGAATCAACACCCTTTCGCTTTCCAAGCGGGCAATTAGTGCTATTCTCCCTTTGAAATCTACCGTGTAAAAATAACACCTGCAGATCAAGATCCAAATTGACCGCCAATCTGATTTGGAAATATGTCCTGATCCTCAGTATTGCAAATGCCGAAACGCCCCACGCCGACAGAATATTGTACTGGCGCCAGGAGGTCTTCAGCGGTGGAAAAAAGGATGGTTCTTCACCACGTCGTCAAAGGCAAAAAGGCCATTTTAATAAAACCTTGCTAAACACTGGGTGCTGCAATCGATAGATACAACGCATTGGTTTATTATTGACACGGGTAAGGAGATACAGTGAAAAACCACTCTGCGTGGTATTCAGCCAAATCATACTATGCATGAATACAATTAAGCCATACATAAGTAGTGTAAAGATGAACAAAATACCAGCGTGCAGAATATAGTGTTACCGTGTTCTGACGCTGCTCTTACAGCTAATGTGGAGATAAAATAAATGTACAAGTGTGCATTGCCTAACGTAGACGGGCTCGGCGATTTGCAACGGTGCATAAAAGGCTTCTATGAGATGATTTCCCCGCGGATGCATGAAGCTGATATAGGGATGCGATGCATGAATTCATAATGGGACTGAGAGAGGGAGCTGTGCGGTGAGAAGTTTCGTGCATTTTAGTGAGTTTCTGTGCTACGTCAGGATGATAATATTTCGGTTTTGTGACATCACAAAGAAATACGGATAGTAATTGACGATATTAAAAGCTGTTCCATGGAGACGTCCCATTGAACATGACGAATAGCATTTACAAGATATGAACAAAGAACAA
>JAXLNO010000756.1:72500-75000 GCA_038087875.1 Malacoraja senta
TGGAAAATGTCCAATATTACCCCGCTGCACATGACGGGAGCAAAGCACAATAGTGGGAACAAAAGGTCGGTTAGTCTGACTTCGGTGCTTGGTTAGATTTTAGAATCCATTATAAATGTTGAGGTTGCGAAGTACTTCGAAATTCACGATAAAATAGGTCGAAGTCAGCATGGCTTTGTGAAGAGGAGGTCTTGCTTCACAAATTTGCTTGAATTATTTGAAGATGTAAGTAGCAGGACGGCAAAGGAAAGTCAGTAGATGGTGTTTACTTAGATTTTCAGAAAGCCATTGATAAGGTGCCACACGTGAGGCTGCTAAGCGAGATGAGAGCTCATGGAATTATACCTTCATCTCGCAATTTCTTTCCTCCATAAAGTGAAATTATTGAGTCGAGCAAAGATACAAATCTAACTTTTACTTATTTTCGCCGTAATAACTGTACACACATTGACACAATATATGCTTACTGATCAACCTTTAAGAAATAATGAAAGAGGTACTGGATAGGATAGGGTTACTGGTATATGGACGGGTGTAGATGGGGCATGTTGGTTGGAGGGGGCAAGTTGGGCCGATGGGCCTGTTTCCACGCTGTATGACCCTATGCCTCTTTGATTAAAATTAGTTTCATTTAGATTCGGAGATACACAGCTATGAGTTTTACCAGGAGATGAGCCTCTTTTTATGAAGGTTATCTAAATAGATGGACCACGCGAGATACTCGGTAGACCACAGGTTTAACATAGAACATTGATTTCTGTGGCAGTCAATTTGTATTGAAGGTCCGCCCATCTCAAATAAAATGCATCAGCGAAGGAGGTATGATGGATTCGTATTATTGTCACGATGGAGCATTCTTCTGCTTCTTTACTTTAATATTCCTGCCCGATGCGAAGATGACGAACCACACATTTTAGCCGTGATTTCACCATCTACGTCAGTCTGCCATCTACGGACTCACACCCATTTAATGGTCGATTGAAAAAGAAAACGTTTGAACTTTCTTCTAAACGTTATAGGCCTAAGCCGACCATTGTATTGTTTGCTGAGAAATAATTAATTCCTCTTTACTATTACGAAACTTTTCCTCAATTTTAATGACTTCAGTTATATCTCCTCATCAGTCTCTTTTGTTCGAAATGCAATAAATCCGCTCTCAAATGTCATTTATTGTCAATCGCTTCTCCGTCCTCTTTAGTGTTATCCAACAAGACGCGGCGAAACCCACGGAAGTGAACATTTATAGAACGAGTAAAAACAAAGTGCGAGTAGAACTCACAAGTCAGGTATCATCGGTGGAGGGACATGGACAAACGGTGTTTAAGGCCGTGACACTTCGTCCGCCTAATTATAGAACGACTTATTTCTAAAAGACTTCACAATATCTACTTTATATTTTTGCGTCATGCAGACGTCTAGATTTAGTAACGTACACTGACATTATCAAAAAGCGCATAGTTTCCTTGTGTGTTGATGTTTTGGTTAATTTTCTTTTAACATGGAAGGGGAAAACTGCCCAGGAACAACCCGTCGCTATCCCTCCCCGTGACTTTCTGACAAGGTAGGTGTACCGAGTGGGGAGGAAGGAGGGAGGGGGGCGAGGTTGATCAAGGTGGCAGAGCTGGTAGAAGAGGTGGGTGAGCATTGATGTGGCGGTGATGGGGAGTGGTGGTACAAGGAAAAGAGTAAAGATTAGCGAAGGTATTCCTTGAAACTGGATAAACCAATGTTCATCCCATTGGATGGTAAGCTACCCACGTGCAATATCAGGTGCTATTCTTCTAGTTTGTGGGCGCACCCACTCTATCAATGGAACAGACGAAGGCCATGGGAATGAGCGTTAAAATGGCTAGCAACCTTGAACTGCAGCATGCCTTGACCGACAAAAAATCGTCCCCATCTTGTCCTACGTTGCATACCTTTCCGTTTTCTGCTCTCCCAGTTTCCACCGGCACTGTCACCCTTCTCCTGCCCCAATGAGCTCATCAACCGTCCCCGGTCACGCATTTCCTCATATCTCCCGTTTCTAATTTCCCCATTCTCATTCCACCCATACTAATGTTCTGTATATTCAATTCCACCTCGTCTTTCCTTATCTGACACCCTTTTGACTACATCTCAACTCGAGCCTTTGTCACATCTCCACCCATCTGCCATTCACCCGTACACACTTAGCTCACCTGTCCTTACCCCCTCCCCAGCTCTCTTTTCTAACTGTTCCCTCCCGAATCCATCAGAATGAAGAAGGTTCCGACGTGAATCGTCGTTATCTTACAGTTCACAGTTTAGTTTATTGTCGCGTGTAGCGAGGTACAGTGAATAGCTTTTGTTGCGTGCTCTCTATATTCCTTCCACAGATGGTCGCTGAACCGTAGGGTTGTTCCTGCACTTGGTGTTTTGCTCAAGATTTGAGCCTCTGCAGGTTCTTGCCGGCACTCACATATTAATCCGACATTTAACTCGGTATTTGGGTTTAGTTTAGTTTAGGGATACAGGGCGG
>JAXLNO010000756.1:77500-97868 GCA_038087875.1 Malacoraja senta
TTATGTGAGGTAAGGGAAACAAGCAGAGTAGCAATGGAAACTATGAGATTCAAAGAAGAGGAGGTGCGGACACTTTTGAAAAATATGAAAACGGATAAGTCTCCAGGTCCTGACAGGATATTCCCTAGGACATTGAGGGAAGTTAGTGTAGAAATAGCAGGGGCTATGACAGAAATACTTCAAATGTCATTAAAAACGGGAATAGTGCCGGAGGATTGGCGTACTGCGCATGTTGTTCCGTTGTTTAAAAAGGGTTCTAAGAGTAAACCTAGCAATTATAGACCTGTTAGTTTGACGTCAGTGGTGGGCAAATTAATGGAAAGGATACTTACAGATAATATATATAAGCATCTGGATAAGCAGGGTCTGATTAGGAACAGTCAACATGGATTTGTGCCTGGAAGTTCATGTTTGACTACTAGGTTAATGTTCAAGGTTACTAGGGAAATTGATGAGGGTAAAACAGTGGATGTTGTCTATATGGACTTCAGTAAGGCCTTTGACAAGGTTCCTCATGGAAGGTTGGTTAAGAAGATTCAATTGTTCTGTATTAATGGTGGAGTAGCAAGATGGACTCAACAGTGGTGAATCGGACATGCCAGAGAGTAATGGTGGATGGCTGTTTGTCAGGTTGGAGGCCGGTGACTTGTGGGGTGCCTCAGGGGTCTGTGTTGGGTCCACTGTTGTTTGTCATGTACATCAATGATCTGGATGATGGTGTGGAAAATTGGACTAGTAAGTATGCAGATGATACTAAGATAGGTGGTGTTGTGGATAATGAAGTAGATTTTCAAAGTCTACAGAGAGATTTAGGCCATTTGGAAGAGTGGGCTGAAAGATGGCAGATGGAGTTTAATGCTGATAAATGTGAGGTGCTACATCTCGGCAGGACAAATCAAAATAGGACGTACATGGTAAATGGTAGCGAATTGAGGAATGCAGTTGAACAGAGGGATCTAGGAATAACTGTGCATAGTTCCCTGAAGGTGGAATCTCATGTAGATAGGGTGGTAAAGAAAGCTTTTGGTGTGCTGGCCTTTTAAATCAGAGCATTGAACATAGAAGTTGGGATGTAATGTTAAAATTGTACAAGGCATTGGTGAGGCCAATTCTGGAGTATGGAGTACAATTTTGATCGCCTAATTATAGGAAGGATGTCAACAAAATAGAGAGAGTACAGAGGAGATTTACTAGAATGTTGCCTGGGTTTCAGCAACTAAGTTACAGAGAAAGGTTGAACAAGTTAGGTCTTTATTCTTTGGAGCGCAGAAGGTTAAGAGGGGACTTGATAGAGGTCTTTAAAATTATGAGCGGGTTAGACAGAGTGGACGTGGATAAGCTTTTCCCATTGAGAGTAGGGAAGATTCAAACAAGGGGACATGACTTGAGAATTAAGGGACAGAAGTTTAGGGGTAACATTAGGGGGAACTTCTTTAGTCAGAGAGTGGTAGCTGTGTGGAATGAGCTTCCAGTGGAAGTGGTGGAGGCAGGTTCGATTTTATCCTTTAAAAATAGATTGGATGGGTATATGGACGGGAAAGGAATGGAGGGTTATGGTCTGAGTGCAGGTAGATGGGACTAGGGGGAAGTATAAAAAAAAATTAAAAAACATTGTTTTTAAAAAGTGTTCGGCACGGACTTGAAGGGCCGAGATGGCCTGTTTCCGTGCTGTTATGGTTATATGGTTATATTGTTATAAGTCTGAAGAAGGGTCTCGTCCCGAAACCTCTCCAATTCCTTCTGTCCAGTTATACTGCCTGTCCCGCTGAGTTACTGCAGCATTTTGTGTCAATCTTCTGAACAATAGTAATCCTACTTCGAAATCAGAGCACAACGAAATCAGAGCACAACGATCTACACCATTCACTATCATGGACACTGTCTGAAGAATGCATGAAACCCGCAACTTCACATTTGCATGTTCTTCAGGGATGCTGCATTTGTGTACCATGGATTTGTTCGTTCCACTTATGTTTTCGTTTTGTAATATTTTTCTCTTTTATTGTCTTGCGGAATCTATGTGTAATATGCACTATATGTATGTATTATGCGTGTGTCTGTTTGTCTCTGTCTATTTACCTGCTATCCTGCCGCACGCACGATTTTCATTGTACCAGTACCTCAATCAATTTGTGGAATACACTCGAACTGCCTTGCTGTCAGATGTGACGTCATGTGCCCGCTTTTAAAAGTTTCATGTTGGTTTTAAATGTGCATACACATATAAACGTAAATACATAGATTATCAGATTTTCATTGTACCCTGGTGAATACAAATACATTAATATGAATCTAAACATTGTGTCCTGCAGATGTGGTAAAGAATGTAGAGTCAAGATGTGTGAGATCCACGCAGGATATCTAGTACCCGTCCTTTTCGGTGCAGTACTTAATGCCATCGGTCCATTTGAGTTGTTGGTCAATAGTGAGTCCAGATAGATAAGCATCCCTAATATCACCGAATATCAATGGAAGTTGGTTTGTTAAAACTCTTGTTGGAGATGCTAATGCCCTGGTTATTCTTGTAGGAATCTTGTAGTAAACGCTGCTGAATGTGTTTGTTTAACTTGGTGTGACTAATTCCGATCATTACGCAAAACGCACTGAACTGTGTCTGTTCTTCTGTTTAAATACGACCCTAGTTTGAAAGCCGGATAGTTCGATGTGCACACCCCCGTCAAGAGCAGTTTACTCATGCAGATTATGGGGCAGCCGGTCATCATACAGATAGAGAATATCTACTACCCTATTCTCGCAATAATTGGCGTTCCTGGTAAGTCTGTGTAAAAGTCAATTATTTAAAAAATGTTTTCCTGTTTACTTATTTCTGCAGTCGGAATAATTGCACTACATGTTCATATAATTCGTGGTCATAAAGGAAGTAAAATGACAGAAGTATACATTGCCAGGAAGTCTGGGATGCAGCAATATTCATTGTCTATTTATCACATTAAATTTATGGTTTTGACATCGTAAAACCTTATGGGGACTTGGCCAAGATCAGCTTGAGATTTTTTCGAAGCTGGTCAAAAAGCCAACTCGTCAAGAGTGAAGAGTGTTTGTGTATGATATGCACCGGGAGCGGACCAGTGAAATTCTTAATTGCAGCAGGAAAACATGTCTGTAACACGAACAATCTTGCGGTCAAACAGGACCATTAACAAAATGGCACAAAAATAAACCTACAATAATAACTAGTACAAGGAATTAATCACCTGTCGTACAAGATAGCCGCAATAGTGCGGTCGAATTCAAAGTCTTAGAATAAAGGGGAGGCCATTTAAGACTGAGGTGAGAACAAACTTTTTCACCCAGAGAGTTGTGAATTTGTGGACTTTCCTACCACAGAGGGCAGTGGAGGCCAAATCACTGGATGGATTTAAGAGAGAGTTAGATAGAGCTCCAGGGGCTTGTGGAATCAAGGGATATGGGGAGAAGGCAGGCACGGGTTATTGATTGGGGACGATCAATGAATGGCGGTGCTGGCTCGATGTTTCTATGTTTCAAAAGTGCAAACAAAATCAAAGTCAAGAGAAGAACTTTCTTGCCGAGGTAGTGGTTAATGTTGTGAGGTCTGTTCAGGGGCTTGATTTTTGCTGGGAAGAAGCAGTTCGTGAACCTGGTGGTCACGGTTTTCAGCCTCTTGTACTTGGGATTTTGCGGTATTTTCCGACCACAAGGTAACTAATCAAAACGTCTCCCTCTATGATCAGTTTAGTCCGCTTGTTATGACTGTAAAATGTTTATGTTGTATTCCATTAGTAAGCGAATAGTGTTTTTTATAGAACTGGTAGTGCCTCGGGAGAAAGTGGATGAGGCTTATGAAAGGAAAAAGCTTAGATATGTAGATTTGGTGGCAGAAGTTGAACAGCGAGGATGGAAAGCAAGAGTGTATCTGGTAGGGGCGGGTTAGAAACATAGAAACATATAAATTAGGTGCAGGAGTAGGCCATTCGGCCCTTCGAGCCTGCACCGCCATTCAATATGATCATGGCTGATCATCCAACTCAGTATCCCGTACCTGCCTTCTCTCCATACCCTCTGATCCCTTTAGCCACAAGGGCCACATCTAGCTCCCTCTTAAATATAGCCAATGAACTGGCCTCAACTACCCTCTGTGGCAGAGAGTTCCAGAGATTCACCACTCTCTGTGTGAAAAAAGTTCTTCTCATCTCGGTTTTAAAGGATTTCCCCCTGATCCTTAAGCTGTGACCCCTTGTCCTGGACTTCCCCAACATCGGGAGCAATCTTCCTGCATCTAGCCTGTCCAACCCCTTAAGAATTTTGTAAGTTTCTATAAGATCCCCTCTCAATCTCCTAAATTCTAGAGAGTATAAACCAAGTCTATCCAGTCTTTCTTCATAAGACAGTCCTGACATCCCAGGAATCAGTCTGGTGAACCTTCTCTGCACTCCCTCTATGGCAATAATGTCCTTCCTCAGATTTGGAGACCAAAACTGTACGCAATACTCCAGGTGTGGTCTCACCAAGACCCTGTACAACTGCAGTAGAACCTCCCTGCTCCTATACTCAAATCCTTTTGCTATGAAAGCTAACATACCATTCGCTTTCTTCACTGCCTGCTGCACCTGCATGCCTACTTTCAATGACTGGTGTACCATGACACCCAGGTCTCGCTGCATCTCCCCTTTTCCTAGTCGGCCACCATTTAGAAAATAGTCTGCTTTCCTGTTGTAGGGGTTTCATAGCACGGTCGACCATGTCGCCATTTGGAGAGCTGGGAATTCGCTGACAGAGTTTGTTTCAGGCCGTAAAGGAAATGTCAGAGGCAGCAGAGCAAGGCAGTAGGTGGATTTGTTGGAGAAGAAACAGTTGCAGTTGGGGCAGAAAGGAAATGTATAGCCCGCGGTAAGTGTATTTCTTTGCAAGTGCATTCCATGCAAGTGTATCCCGGTTTTATATGTAGGTTTGATATTTGTGGCCCTACGATTGTTTGACCAAGGGTTAGGGTAAGTGTTTGAAAGGATGCGAGTGCTTAGCAACTGTTGAAATAATCTTCTGTAGTTTCCTTTACTAAGTAGATAAGTAGTGCACACGAGTAGCATTAGGCGGTGAGCGCAGGTTGTGAGTGGGATGGTTTTGGAAGCCAAAACTAACTGCTCAGCCTTCCCGACGTGTCGGGGCCCGAACTCAGCAAAACACCAGTGAAGGGAGGTGCCCATTTGATAACCCCAATTATATACTAGCTTCTACAAGCTTAGATGTTGTGTGCTTGTTAACATGTAGAGATTGCTTATTACTTAATATGGAGTTTGTTTTTGACCTACAGCATAAATGCGTACAGGCAGTTTAATTACTACTTTAGCATTGGGCTTGGATTTCTTGGTTGAACGCTTATTATAGTGTTATAGCTTTGGGCTTTAATAGTAATTTATGTTCAATGTGTCATATTTCGAACGAAGTGGTCTGATTGCTTTCCTTTGTCAAAACGACGCAGTTTACTGCTTCCACTTTGTAACGCTGCTGACCAGTAGCGCGCAAGCAAGCCTGAAAGTAGCTGTAGGAGGTGAGGCAGGCAATTTGTAGAGCTAACTAGCCGATCGTTTTACATGGGATCACACGTTTTGAGAAATACCATGTCCTTAAGTTAAGTCTGAAATCAACAGAATAGGACAAGACGCAGGGCAGCGTACTTAGAAACATAGAAACATAGAAATTAGGTGCAAGAGTAGGCCATTCGGCCCTTCGAGCCTGCACCCATTCAATATGATCATGGCTGATCATCCAACTCAGTATCCCGTACCTGCCTTCTCTCCATACCCTCTGATCCCTTTAGCCACAAGGGTCACATCTAACTCCCTCTTAAATATAGCCAATGAACTGGCCTCGACTACCCTCTGTGGCACAGAGTTCCAGAGATTCAACACTCTCTGTGTGAAAAAAGTTCTTCTCATCTCGGTTTTAAAGGAATCCCCCCTTATCCTTAAGCTGTGGCCCCTTGTCCTGGACTTCCCCAACATCGGGAGCAATCTTCCTGCATCTAGCCTGTCCAACCCCTTAAGAATTTTGTAAGTTTCTATAAGAACCCCTCTCAATCTCCTAAATTCTAGAGAGTATAAACCAAGTCCATCCAGTCTTTCTTCATAAGACAGTCCTGACATCCCAGGAATCAGTCTGGTGAACCTTCTCTGCACTCCCTCTATGGCAATAATGTCCTTCCTCAGATTTGGAGACCAAAACTGTACGCAATACTCCAGGTGTGGTCTCACCAAGACCCTGTACAACTGCAGTAGAACCTCCCTGCTCCTATACTCAAATCCTTTTGCTATGAAAGCTAACATACCATTCGCTTTCTTCACTGTCTGCTGCACCTGCATGCCTACTTTCAATGACTGGTGTACCATGACACCCAGGTCTCGCTGCATCTCCCCTTTTCCTAGTCGGCCACCATTTAGATAATAAGACAGTCCTGGGTATGTTGCAGTTTACAGATGATGACTATTTTCACCCTAACATAATTTCTGCCTTGGATGCAGGTCAGCGAAGACACATTATTCTGCAAATTGTTTTGTACATCTGTGAATCTTTGAGTTTCACTGGTTTAGGAATCGAAGAATACATCTAAGAGGGAGGAAATAACGGATAATTGAAATGACAGTTAACAGGTATAACCGGTCATTTTTCAGTTCTAAATAGCTGCTGACAATCTACAAATGCCGACTTTCTACACTGAGGATTGCAGCGTAATAATATGATTGACAACGTAAAACACCGTGTAAAAACACCGTTGTCGGCTATCCACTCTTGCCATGTAATATAGTGAAAGGTAAATCATAAGAAAGGAGAAATCTCTGTTGACTGACCCTTGAAGAACCTGTGTAATTATACTTGTGTTGTCTTTTCGCAGCTAATCTGATGGCGATCGTGATTCTCTGCCGCAGAAATTGCATCACTCGTTATTTGGTCTACATGGCAGCTGCCGATCTAATGGTTCTGATATTTGAAGTGATTTTGTATGAGATAAAAGACGCCTATTGGCCATATTCATTTCTCAATTATACTCCTGTTTGCAGCGTTAATCTCGCGCTATTGTTCTTTTCTATT
Organism: Malacoraja senta; assembly: GCA_038087875.1. Taxonomy (NCBI): domain Eukaryota; kingdom Metazoa; phylum Chordata; class Chondrichthyes; order Rajiformes; family Rajidae; genus Malacoraja; species Malacoraja senta. The sequence goes on from JAXLNO010000756.1 coordinate 84,566, forward strand.
GATTGCTCGGTCTGGTTAACTGTGGCCTTCACCTTTGACCGACTTATAGCTATTAGTTGCCAGTCGCTGCGAACAAAATACTGCACGGAAAAGATCGCATCAATGGTCATTGCAATTGTATGTTTAGTGAGCGTGCTGGAAAACATTCCGATCTTCTTTGTTTATGATCCTCGGGAAATACTTGATGGTCAGCCATGGTCATGTCATGTAAAGTCAAGCTTCTACACCGCCCCAATGTGGATCGCATTTTTATGGTTGGAAACTATTTAATGCCCATTTGCACCTTTCGTTTTGATCATGGTCCTTAATTCACTGACCATCAGGCATATCATACGGGCTAATAGAGTGAGGAGCGCTCTCCGAGGAACCAACAGGCCCACCAGTCACACCGATGCAGAAATTGATAACCGTAGGAAGTCAATCATATTATTGCTGGCAATTTCAGGCAATTTTATACTCCTATGGATGGTGCTTTTCATTTGTTACCTGTTTGTACACTTTACCGATACTCAGTTTTTAGAAGCAAATTACAATGACCCATTCACTATTGCGGAACAATCCGGATATATGCTGAGGTGCTTAAGTGCTTGCACAAACACTTTTATTTATGCAAATCCAGAGATGAATTGAAGAATATAGTAAAGCGTCCACTAAGTATATGCATCAGTTTCAAATAAATAATTTATTTTAATCACGTGGCGTGAATTTGTTGTACACACAACGCATCGACATGAGCCGCCGAGGAAAGTCGGACAGACAACATGTCCCTCACATATCATTCGGCACCTCCAACACCAGACCTTTTCACGTGGAATGAGAATACACGTGTTTTGCGAAGGTATTCCGTTCTACCGACATTTTGTCCAATTATGTCAAGTCAAGAGACTCAAGTCAAGAGTGTTTATTGTCATGTGTCCCAGATAGGACAACGAAATTCTCACCAAATTTTACGAAACCTGAAAACATTTCCAATTTTCAGGTCAAAATGAAATAAATTCCACAAGATCAATTGCAGTTTTGTATAATTTTAATCGCACTACCTCTAACAAATCCCTCCAATGCAATTTCTGTAAGTAACGTACTTTGAAAAGCTCTGAAAAAATATTTCAATCAATGGACTATTTGAGAGAATTGTTACACACGCGTTCAATACTTCCAAAGCTGAGATCATATATGATTTGAAGTATTTTCTTGGTTCGAGAATTACAACTTAATTGGCAGAATTAAACGGTGGCACACAAATGCCATTTGATTCCAGCGGGTGTTGTGGGATATACAAATAAGGAACTGCAAATGCTGGTTTACACAAACTGACAACAAATGCTGGAGTAACTCAACGGGTCAGACAACATTTCTGGAGAACATGGATAGATGACGTTTATGATCGGGACCCTTCTTCAAGTGGTGTTGTGGGATGTTGAAATGCATGAATGTGTGGACTGTTGGGTATGTTTCTCATTAACTACAATATATGGGATGTATACAGAATAATCTGTGTCCGAAACAAATGAAATTGTATGTTTTGAATAAACCTATAAATGACTACGAGTGAGATATGCTTGTATATCATAAAGGAAGGTGGGGTTTGGAGGCAACTGTGTGGATGATGGTGTATGAATTAATCGTGTACTGTCACCAATATCAGCTGGACGGACGAAACTGAGGGGACATTTCTCCACCAAGATGCAGTACAGAACGCCACAGGAGATCTATTTTCCCTCTGGCTGTCAAACTGTACAACTCCGCACCTTCTGTCGTGGGGTAGACTGACTCCCCCCTCCCCAATCGGTGCACACCCGCAATCCTTTCCACTCGCCACTTACATTTCATGTTTGATGTATCTTGTCTTTTATGACTGTTGGCAGACCAATTTGTCTCCTGGGATAAATAAAGTTCTATAGTATCGTATCGTAGTTTGCAAGATAACGATTACCGCATAAAGGATGAGCGAATTATTCATGGCACATTGGCACGAAGGCCCACACATGTTTGGCGGAATTAAAGCAACAATGGCGAGAGAGGATAGTGTGGGAGTGAATTGTGTGTTGGACCGGTACCCTGAATCTATCTTTCACGTGGGGTCGAGTTTCCCTTTTAGTTACTGCTCAGATCGGGGGAGCACATAAAAAAATCTCATAGAGCAGAGGTGTGTTTCTCAAACACTTGCTTTATTCAAAGCCTGAGAATGCCGGAAAACATTCTACGAGGACCCAGTATGTTTTCACTATTTCACAGCCTCGGCAGCCATTATAGTCATGCGATTCATTAGATCCACATGCATCTTACATTTTTAAACTAATTGATCAGAAAAGTTTATTTGCAGTATATCATCTTTGCTTCCTTTTCTTAGAGTTACTTCTAAATTTCTGTTCACAGTAGCTTGGAAAACCATTCTCCCACCCGTGTGACACATGGGTAGACATGAGATATAATCTTACGATCAGTTTTATTGTCCTCAACCTATATTACAACATCCGATGTGTCGGAATGAACTGCGGATGAAGTTTAGTTTAGTTTAGTTAAGTTTAGAGATACGGCACGGAAAGAGGCCGAATGTGTATGGAGAGCTAGAGTACACGTACAAAAGCAAAGGTACGCTCGGAAATCTCACAAGAAACTGAGTATGAGTTAGCCTTTGACAATTTATTGAAACTAAATATATAGAAGAAACGGGCAAATGAAATTGGGGGAAGTGTGGTTGATCATAACGAGAAAATCAAAGACAAAAACAGATAGTTGATTTTATTTCTGAAAATACGAAAATACCAATAGTTTATGCGTATTCAATGAACAGGAATGGATGGAAACTTTGGAAGGAATGTATCTGGGTCACCAGGTAGAATGTTAATTAGGGCATAATATAGATAAGACAATTAATGCTCATGTCAGAAATATAGTCATGGACAATTTGATCGAAATAATTATTTCGCAAACTAAATTGGTCCTTAAGTATTACATTCGTGTAATGTAAATTAGTAGGTTTCTAGATGTGGAATTTGATCGAGAAAATTTTAATGAACGTTTCTGACCGTAAGGATATTTTCCCGGCCGCTCGCTCCATACACTTACCGCCCTTTGTGTGGAAAAGGCACCCCTCAGGTTCATATCAAACCTCCCCCCCCTCACTTTAAACCTATGTCCTCTGGTTCCATATTCCCCAAATCTGGGCAGGAGATTAAGTGCTATTCTGTTTTTCCCCGATCTATTCCTGTCATTATTTTGTACACCTCCATAAAATCACCCCTCATCGTACTCCGATCCAAGGAATAGAGTCGTAGTCTGCTCACCCCCCCCTATATCTCAGGGCCTCTAGTCATAGTCTTATCCTCGTAAATCTTCTCTGCACGCTTTCCAGCTTGAAAACATATTTCCTGTAACACGGTGCTCAATACTAAACACAATACTGTAAATGCTGCCCCACCAACGTCTCATACATCTGCAACATGACCTCACACTTCTCTACTGAATTGTCCGACTGATGAAGGCCAAGGTGCCAAAGCCAAAAGCCTTTTTGACCACCTTATCTCGCTCTGATGACACTTTAAATGAATTATGTACAGTTACTCCTAGATCCCTCTGCTCAACAGCACTGCCCAGAGCCCCACCTTTCAGTGTGCAGGTTCTGCCCACGTTAGTGCTCCCAAATCATCACAGCTCACATATCTCTCTATTAAATTCCACCAACCATTCCTCAGCCCACCTTTCCAACCGATCTAGGTGCTGCTGCAATATTTAACAATTATCTTCACTATCCACAATACCATCTGCAAACTTGGTAATCATGCTATGTACGTTCTCATCCAAATCATTGATATAGATGACAAACAGCAAAGGGCCCAGCACCGAACTGAGGTACAGCACTAGTCATAGGTCTCCAGTCACGAAAAGCAACCTTCCGTCATCACCATGTGCTTCTGTTCGTGATTTATTTTCTATCCATTCTGCTATCTCTCATTGAATCCAATCGGATCTAACCTTCAAACAATATGGAACATTTCACGCAGTAAGCCATGCGAGACAACGTCTCGGGTCTAAACCTTTCTTCAGACTGAAACATAGAGAAAGACAGAGCCCATTTAGCCTATCTTTCAGGCTGTAGAAAGGTTCCGACCCGAAACGTCACCCATTGCTTTTTTCCAGATGTTCTGCCTGACCCGCTGAGTTACTCCTGAATTGTGTGCCTATTCGCTGCTATTTTCATAATTTGTGTTCTGAATTGGTTCTGGGGCTTAAAACATTGCTATTTGAGTTTCCTCTGCTTATGCTTGCTCCAGCAGACAGTTCAACTTTCGAAGACAGAGATTTGCTGAAAAATATTAAAGGCGTATCATTCTTTCTTTCAAAACATAACTCGCTTCCGACTGCACTCGTGCCCCTCGGAGGATGTCGTTTTCCGTCGGTGCTAAACAGGAGAATATTCATGTGCAGTTGTCTGGTTCACATATTAACCAGCACCTTCGTCAACTAATCACAATGTTCAAATCATTCTTAATGAGCCGAGGCTACTGGTTACGCGTCCCATTCCTGCTAAAAAATGTTTCTAACAATATGGTACAATGGTGATTGATCTAGAAGGATGTCAGGATGATGAAGCCCGTAATTTCCCTTCCACCTGAAATCATCTTCATACAGTTACAGTAAATGCAACACAATAAAAAAACACCTAAGACTCCGATGAAGTGAATGACATGCTCGCAAAAACTAGTTCCGAAAACTATTTAATCTGCATGCATCAGCCAATGGCGCAATGGGGAAGGCGATTGTTTTTGTAGCGAGAGTTGCGGCGATCAGAGTATTGAGTCGCAGCCCGGCCAGTTGCAATTCCGTGCACTTGATATTACTGTAGAGTGTGTTTTTCACAGTGAATAGTAGAACCATTGTGAATGTTGTCGAGCAAGGGTATATAGGAGTACAGGTACATAGTTCCCCAAAATTGGCGTCAGAGTTAGATAGGTTGGTCAAAGAGACCTTCGGTACATTAGACTTCGTCAGACAATGTATTGAGTGTACCCTAATCCTAAACCCCATTAGCTTCCCTCGACTAAGACTTCCGTCCCGCGAGAAGGTGTGTGACGGTGAGAAAGGGAGGGAAACATGGAATGCAAATGTCCCCGGGTTTTGTACCTCTTATGAACAGGTTCACCCACTTAGAACATGACAGGACAGAAGACGTTATCACACTGAGCGGCGGACTGGCTTGCGAAGCAAAAAGGACTGTTGAGCCAAAACCAAAGAGGACAACGTCAGACAACGCCATTGTAGTTGGAGACTCCATTGTGAGAGGTACGGACAGGGGTTTCTGCGACAAAAGACGGGATTCGAGAATGGTGTGCTGCCTTCCTGGTGCCAGGATCCAGGATGTGACGGACAGAGTGCAGAAAATCATCCAGGGCGAAGGTAAACAGCCGAAAGTAGTAGTGCATGTCGGCACAAACGATGTCGCAAAGAAGGGGATGAATATTCTGCAGCGTGACTTTAGAGAGCTCGGAAAAATGCTGAAAAGCTGGACCTCCAGGGTTGTTATCTCCGGTTTGCTTCCAGTTCCTCGTGCTGGCGAGAGCAGGAACAGGGAGTTACGGGACCTGAATGTGTGGCTGAGGAACTGGTGCAGGGGGCAGGGATTTAGATTCTTAGATCACTGGGATCTGGTATGGAGTAAGGGGGAACTGTACAAAAGGGACGAATTGCATCTTAACAGGTGGGGGGCCAGCATTCTGGCAGGCAGGTTTGCCACTGCTTAAACTGAATAAGGGGGATGGGGTGTCAAATGGGATAGTCGAGGACGGACTTAAAGGGAAAGAGAGTAAAGGGATGGTTAATGACCTCAGAATTAATGTGAAAGGAAGCTCACAAAGGGATAGGAGAGTATGGCCAAGTGTAATAGGGATCGTTGTGAAAGGTGAGATGCGACAGGAATTAAAAGTATTGTATATGAATGCGCGAAGTATAAGAAGTAAAGTAGATGAGCTTGAGGCTCAGTTAGAGGTTGGTAGATATGACATTGTGGGGATTACTGAGACGTGGCTGCAGGAGGATCTGGCCTGGGAACTTAATATTCAGGGTTATACATCCTATAGAAAGGACAGGCAGGTGGGCAGAGGAGGGGGGGGGTAACTCTGCTGATGAGGGATGGAATTCAGTCCCTTGCGTGGGAAGATATAGGGACTGACGAGTTAGAGTCACTGTGGATTGAGTTGAGAAATTGTAAAGGCAAGAAGACACTAATTGGTGTCATCTACAGACACCAAAATAGTAGCCCGGATGTAGGGTGTAAGTTGCAGCAGGAGTTAAAACTGGCATGTAACAAAGGTAATGCCACTGTGGTGATTGGGGATTTCAATATGCAGGTAGACTGGGAAAATCAGGTTGGTTCAGGACCCCCAGAAAGAGAGTATGTAGAATGCCTCCGAGATGGATTCTTAGAGCAGCTTGTAATGGAGCTGACCAGAGAAAAGGCAATTCTGCATTTCGTGTTGTCCAATGAACCAGATATGATAAGAGAACTCGAGGTAAAGGAACCGCTTGGAGGTAGTGATCATAATATGATTAGTTTTAATTTACAATTTGAGAAGGAGATGGTTAAATCGGAAGTGGCAGTGATGCAGTTGAACAAAGGAGATTATGAAGGCATGAGAGGGGAGCTGGCCAAAGTAGATTGGAAATGGATCCTAGCAGGAATGACGATGGAACAGCAATGGCAGGAATTTCTGGGCATAATCCGGAAGACGCAGGATCATTTCATTCCAAAAAGGAAGAAAGATTCTAAGGGGAGTAGGAGGCAACCGTGTCTGACAAGAGAAGTTAGGGATAGAATAAAACTAAACGAAAAGATGGACAACACAGCAAAGAGTAGCCGGAAGCCAAAGGATTGGGAAACTTTCATAGGACAACAGAAGGAAACAAAACGGGCAATACGGGCTGAAAAGATAAAGTATGAAGGGAAGCTGGCCAGGAATATAAAGAAGGACAGTAAAAGCTTCTTTAGATATGTTAAGGGAAAAAGAGTAGCAAAGTCAAATGTGGGTCCCTTGAAGGCAGACACGGGTGAAATTATTATGGGCAACAAGGAAATGGAAGAAGACTTGAATAGGTACTTCGGATCTGTCTTCACTAGGGAAGACACAAACAATCTCCCAGCTGTACTGGAGGACAGAGGATCTAAGGAGGTAGCGGAACTGAAATACATTTTCATTACGCGAGAAATAGTATTGGGTAAGGTAATGGGACTGAAGGCTGATAAATCCCCTGGGCCTGATGGTCTGCATCCCCGGGCCCTCATGGAGGTGGCTCTAGAAATAGTGGACGCATTGGTGATCATTTTCCAATGTTCAATAGATTCAGGATCAGTTCCTGTGGATTGGAGGATAGCTAATGTTATCCCACTTTTCAAGAAAGGAGCGAGAGAGAAAACGGGGAATTACAGACTAGTTAGCCTGACTTCGGTGGTGGGAAAGATGCTGGAGTCAATTATTAATGAGGTAATAATGGGGCATTTGGATAGCAGTAACAGGATTAGTCCAAGTCAACATGGATTTATGAACGGGAAATCATGCTTGACTAATCTTCTGGAATTTTTTGAGGATGTGACAAGTAAAATGGATGAAGGGGTGCCAGTGGATGTAGTGTATCTAGACTTTCAGAAAGCCTTTGATAAGGTCCCGCACGGGAGACTGGTGACTTAAATTAGAGCACATGGTATTTGGGGTAGGTTGTTGACATGGATAGGAAATTGGTTGGCAGACCGGAAACAAAGACTAGGAGTGAACGGGTCGTTTTCAGGATGGCAGGCAGTGGCGAGTGGAGTGCCGCAAGGCTCGGTGTTGGGGCCGCAACTGTTTACCATATATATTAATGATTTGGAAGAGGGAATTAGGAGCAACACTAGCAAGTTTGCGGATGACACAAAGCTGAGTGGCAGTGTGAACTGTGAAGAGGATGTTAGGTGGTTGCACGGTGACCTGGACAGGTTGAGTGAGTGGGCAGATGCGTGGCAGATGCAGTATAATATAGATAAATGTGAGGTTATCCACTTTGGCGGCAAAAACAAGGGGGCCGATTATTATCTCAATTGGATTAGGTTAGGTAAGGGGGAGGTACAGCGACACCTGGGTGTCCTTGTACACCGTTCACTGAAAGTTGGCGTGCAGGTACAGCAGGCAGTCCCGCCATCCCTGGGATGGCGGGACTGTCATATGAGGAAAGATTGAAAAGACTAGGCTTTTATTCACTGGAGTTTAGAAGGATGAGGGGGATCTTATAGAAACATATAAAATTATAAAAGGTCTGGACAAGCTAAATGCAGGAAAATGTTCCCAATGTTGGGCGAGTCCAGAACCAGAAGCCACAGTCTTAGAATAAAGGGGAGGTCATTTAAGACTGAGGTGAGAACAAACTTTTTAACCCAGAGAGTTGTGAAATTATGGAATTCCCTGCCACAGAGGGCAGTGTAGGCCAAATCACTGGATGGATTTAAGAGAGAGTTAGATGGAGCTCTAGTGGCTAGTGGAGTCAAGGGATATGGGGAGAAGTCAGGCACTGGTTATTGATAGGGGACGATCAGCCATGATCACAGTGAATGGCGGTGCTGACTCGAAGGGCCGAACGGCCTCCTCCTGCACCTATTTTCTATGTTTCTATGTTTCTATGACATATGCTCATTCTCCACACCTTCTCTTAAGACTCCTCTCACTTTCTTCAATTTAAAGCTGTAGCCATGAGCACTTGTCTGGGTTCCAGCTATGCCTAGCATTTTTCTTTGGTTACGCTAAGCAGTCCATGTCCCATACATACACTGGGACCACCCCCGAACTCTTTCTCCGCTACATCGACGACTGCATCGAGCCCGTGCAGTACACGTTGATTTCACTAACTTCAGCACTGACTTCCACTCAACCTCATCAAACTCACTTGGGCTATTGTGTGACCCTCCCCTTTATTGATCTACCTGTCTCCTTCACAGGGCACAGACGATCCACTGTCCTCTACTACAAGCATACCGACACTCACAGCTATCTCCACTACATCTCCTCCAACCCTGCTTCGAGCAAAGATGCTATTCTCTACTCTCAATTCCTCCAACTCCACTGCATCTGCTCCCAATATGAGGTTTGTCAATCTAGACATCAAGTTGTCCCCCTTCTTTAGTCTACGTGGTTTGCCGCCTTTGTAAACGATTGATCCCTCACACACATTTCCTCTGTGTCCCTGAGTTCCGACCGCTACCCTTGCCCCCAAAATGATGAAGGATATAGTTCCACTGGTCCTTATCTTCCACCTTCCCATGCTCCATATATAACACATCATTTTCCGGAGATAGGGTCTGAAGAAGCGTCTCGACCGAAAACGTCACCCATTGCTTCTCGCCAGAGATGTCTCGTTCCTGTCCCGTTGAGTTACTCCCGCATTTTGTGTCCATCTTCGGCTTAAATCAGAATCTGCAGTTCCTTGCTGTACATAATTCTCCGGCATTTCCGCCCTCTTTAACTTGATCCCAACACGAGTCACATATTTACTTCCTCACCACTTTCCGCCTTCCACTTCCCTACCCAAACTACCCTCTTCTCAGGTACATTCCCCTATATCACCTATCTATTCGTGGACCCCAGCATTCCTTCTGCGTGAGACAGAAGTTCACGTGCACCTATTATAATCTCATGCCTCCCCCATTCCCTGTACTCCCGCTGTGGCCTGGTTTACATCGCCAAGTGTAAACCTAGACCAGGCGTACGTTTTGTTGCACACGGTCTGTAAGACCTGCTGGATCTCCCGGTTGCTAACCATTTTCTTTCACCTCCCTGTTCCCATGCTGACTTTTCCGTCCAGGGCCTTCCCCATTCCCTGAATGAGGCCACGCACAAGCGGAAGTTAGTGTACCTGATATATAACTTGGTAGCATACAACCTAGCACGTCGTGAACATTGTGTTATCTAATTCAAAGGAAGTAACTCCGGCAAACAACCCCCTTCCCCTCTCTTTCTGTGCCACGGCTGGATTTCACCGATTTCATCTTCTCGCTCCCCACCCTCTCCAGCTATACTCCTTCCTCTGCCTTTGTACGCCTTATGAGTAAGTAAGTAAGTAAGTAAGTAAGTAAGTAAGTAAGTAAGTAAGTAAGTAAGTAAGTAAGTAAGTAAGTAAGTAAGTAAGTAAGTAAGTAAGTAAGTAAGTAAGTAAGTAAGTAAGTAAGTAAGTAAGTAAGTAAGTAAGTAAGTAAGTAAGTTTATTGGCCAAGTATTCACATACAAGGAATTTGCCTTGGTGCTCCGCCCACAAGTAACAACATGACATACAGTAACAGTTACGAATGACTCAGAAAACACTAAACATTAATAATAAGAAAACATTAATGATAAAACACCATTGATCAAGCATGTGAACCAACAAAATACCAGATCAAAGGGAGGCTACAGATTTTTGACTGTTGAGTAGAGCAACTGCTCGTGGATAAAAACTGTTTGTATGTCTTGCTGTGGCAGCTTTGACAGTCCGGAGTCGCCTTCCAGAGGGAAGTGATTCAAAGAGTTTGTGTCCAGGGTGAGAGGGGTCAGAGATGATCTTGTCCGCTCGCTTCCTGGCCATTGCAGTGTACAGTTCATCAATGGAGGGAAGGTTGCAGCCAATACTCTTCTCTGCTGATCGGACGATTCGCTGCAGCCTCCACGTATCGTGCTTGGTGGATGACCTAAACCAGACCATGATGGAGAAGGTGAGATCAGATTCTATGATGGCCGTGTAGAATTGGACCATCATTGCCTGTGGCAGATTGTGCTTCCTCAGCTGCCGCAGGAAGTACATCCGCTGTTGCGCCTTTTTGACTGTGGAGTCGATGGATGCCCCACACTTAAGGTCCTTGGTGATGATGGTCCCCAGGAACATTAAATACTCCACAGATGCGACTGTGGTGTTGTTGATGGTGAGTGGGGTGAGGAGAGGGGGAGCTCTCCTAAAGTCCACAATCAATTCCACTGTCTTAAGAGCATTGAGCTCTAGGTTGTTGCGATGGCACCAGGACGCCAGCTGTGACACTTCCTGTTTGTAGGCAGATTCCTCCCCATCCTGGATCAGTCCAATCGGTGTTGTGTCGTCCGCAAACTTGAGAAGCTTGACAGAGGTGTCTGTGGAGGTGCAGTCGTTGGTGTAGAGAGAGGAGAGGAGAGGAGAGAATACGCAGCCTTGCAGTGCTCTTATGCTGAGTGTTTGCGGGTCCGAGATGTGCTTTGCCAGCCTCACATGCTGCTTCCTGTCTGTCAGGAAGTTGGTGATCCACTGACAAAGGGGTTCAGGCACAGTCAACTCGGAAAGTTTGGAGTGTAGTAGCTTTGGCACAATGATGTTGAATGCAGAGCTAAAATCAACAAACAGGATCCTCGCGTAGGTCCCCTGGCGGTCTAGGTGCTGTAGGATGAAGTGCAGGCCCAGGTTGACTGCATCATCCACAGATCTATTGTCCCGATATGCAAACTGCAGAGGGTCCAGCAGGGAGTTTGTGATATTTTTCAGCAGGGCCAGCACAAGCCTTTCGAGTGTGTTCATGACTACAGACGTCAGTGCGACAGGACTGTGGTCATTAAGACAAGTAATCCTTGCCTTTTTGGGTACAGGGACAATAGTGGAGACTTTGAAGCAGGCAGGGATAGTACATGTTTGCAGGGACTGATTAAAAATGTCTGTATAGACCGGTGCCAGCTGTTTGGCACAGAGCTTAAGAGTAGAGGGGGAAACATTGTCAGGTCCCGGAGATTTCCGTCTCTTTTGTCCTCTGAAAAGCCTCTCCACCACCTCTATTTTTATTGTTGATATTGGATATGTTATGTTGTGCAGCGCAGAGGGTGTGGATGATTGGGTGTATCACACTTGTATCGCACTTTTTTTGTCTTTTCAATTCTGGCCTTTGCCCGTCAATCTGCCTACCATCCCCCTTCATCTGTATGCATCTATCAATTGCCGGACTTTGTCCTGCCCTTTCTCTCGTCCAGTTTCCCACCCTAATCAGTCTGAAGCATGGTCCCGATCTGAAAACGACAACTATCGATGTTCTCCTGAGATGCTGCCTTTCCCGCTGAGTTAATCCATTCGTTTCTGTTGGATGTAGAACATGGCGTGTTATGCTACGTTGACGAGGCAGCATTTGGAATACCCTCTTCGGTTTCGTCAATCTGCTGTGGGGAGATGCCATTAAGATGGAATGCGCGCACAGACGTTTTACGAGGATGTTGCCAGGGCTTGAGCTCTATCGAGAGATAGGGTTGGATAGGTCGTTATTCGGAGCACGAGACGCTGAAGCGTGCTCTTATAGAGCTGTATAAAGTAATGAGGGGGATGGATAGGGTAAATACACACATTATTTTACCCAGACTAAGAAAAATCAATAATCAGAGTATTCCGGTTTAATAGCGGGAAAGATTTTATCGGAACGCGAGTGGCAACCGTATCACAGGCGGCGGTGAATATATTTTGCAAGCTGTCAGAGGAGGTAGTGCACACGTATTATTAAAATAAAAACATTTAAAATACATTTGGAGAGGTACATGGCAGTGACGTGCGGTGAGGTCAATGGCTGGGGAGGCACTGGCTAGTGTCAGTGGCCCGGCCCTCCCTGGATTGATCACCGCGTCTCCCCGAGGAGAGAGAGGGGTGGAGCCGTTGCTGGGAGGGAGAGAGAGAGAGAAGGGAGGGAGAGAGAGAGAAGGGAGGGAGAGAGAGAGAGAAGGGAGAGAGAGGGATGAGAGAGAGAGAAGAGAGAGAGAGATGGAAGGGAGAGAGAGAGAATGGAGAGAGAGAGAAGGGAGATAGAGAAGAGAGAGAGAGAAGGGAGAGAGAGGGTGAGAGAGAGAAGGGAGAGAGAGAGAGAGAAGGGAGAGAGAGAGAGAAGGGAGAGAGAGATAAGTGAGAGAGAGAAAGGAGAGAGAGAGAAGTGACAGAGAGAAGGGAGAGAGAGAGAGAGAGAAGGGGGAGAGAGAAGGGAGAGAGAATGGAGAGAGAGAAGGGAGCGAGAGAAGCGAAAGAGAGAGAAGAGAGAGAGAGAAAGGAGAGAGAGAAAAAGGAGAGATGGAGATATGGGGAGAGAGAGAGGAGAGAGAGAGAGAGGGGGGAGCGAGAGAGAAGGGGAGAGAGAGAAGGGGGAGAGAGAGAAGGGAGAGAGAAAGAGAAGGGAGAGAGAGAGAGGGAGAGAGGAACGATGGCACGTTTTAACCCGCAACCGTCCCATTCTGACCGCCACCGAATCCCCCAACGCACCATTGCACCCTTCTTCACGGCGGCCCAGTGATGTCTCGGCTCTGACAATTCCAGGGATCCTAACCGG
>JAXLNO010000757.1:22500-62500 GCA_038087875.1 Malacoraja senta
GCGGTGCAGGCTCGAAGGGCCGAATGGCCTACTCCTGCACCTAATTTCTATGTTTCTATGTTTCTATGTTTCCTCTCTCCCTCTCCCTCTCCCCATCACTCTCTCTCCCTTTCCTGCCCTTTCCCACTCCCGCCGAAGCTTCCCACCAGTTACAGTTCAGTTCAGTTTATTGTCCCGTGTAACGAGGTACAGTGAAAAGCTTTTCTTGTTGCGTGCTAACCAGTCAGCGGAAAGACAAGACATGATTACAATCGAGCCGTCCACAGTGTACAGATACAGGATAAAGGGAATAATGTTTAGTGCAAGGTCAAGTCAGTAAAGTCCGATCCAAGACAATAGGTGCAGGAGTAGGCCATTCGGCCCTTCGAGCCTGCACCGCCATTCAATATGATCATGACTGATCATCCAACTCAGTATCCCGTACCTGCCTTCTCTCCATACCCTCTGATCCCATTAGCCACAAGGGCCACATCTAACTCCCTCTTAAATATAGCCAATGAACTGGCCTCAACTACCTTCTGTGGCAGAGAATTACAGAGATTCACCACTCTCCTGATTTCCCCTTTATCCTTAAACTGTGACCCCTTGTTCTGGACTTCCCCAACATCGGGAACAATCTTCCTGCATCTAGCCTGTCCAACCCCTTAAGAATTTTGTACGTTTCTATAAGATCCCCCCTCAATCTTCTAAATTCTAGCGAGTACAAGCCAAGTCTATCCAGTCTTTCTTCATATGATAGTCCTGACATCCCAGGAATCAGTCTGGTGAACCTTCTCTGTACTCCCTCTATGGCAAGAATGTCTTTCCTCAGATTAGGAGACCAAAACTGTACGCAATACTCCAGGTGTGGTCTCACCAAGACCCTGTACAACTGCAGTAGAACCTCCCTGCTCCTATACTCAAATCCTTTTGCTATGAATGCTAACATACCATTCGCCTTCTTCACTGCCTGCTGCACCTGCATGCCTACTTTCAATGACTGGTGTACCATGACACCCAGGTCTCGTTGCATCTCCCCTTTTCCTAATCGGCCACCATTCAGGTAATAGTCTACTTTCCTGTTTTTGCCACCAAAGTGGATAACCTCACATTTATCCACATTATACTGCATCTGCCATGCATTTGCCCACTCACCCAGCCTATCCAAGTCACCTTGCAGCCTCCGAGCATCCTCCTCACAGCTAACACTGCCCCCCAGCTTAGTGTCATCCGCAAACTTGGAGATGTTGCATTCAATTCCCTCATCCAGTTCATTAATATAAATTGTAAATAGCTGGGGTCCCAGCACTGAGCCTTGCGGTACCCCACTAGTCACTGCCTGCCAGTTCTCTATCCACTCCTACTCTTTGCTTCCTGTCTGCCAGCCAGTTCTCTATCCACATCAATACTGAGTTTAGAGATACAGCGCTGAAACAGGCCCTTCGGCCCACCGAGTCTGTGCCGACCAGCAATCCCCACATATTGACACAATGCTACACCCGCTGGGGACAATTTACATTTACACCAAGCCAATTGACCAACAAACCCGCACGTCTTTGGAGTGCGGGAGGAAACCGGAGCACCCAGAGAAAACCCACCTGGCCACAGGGAGAACGTACAAACTCCTTACAGTCGGCACCCGTAGTCAGGGTCGAACCTGGGTGTCCGGCGCTCTGTGAGGCAGCAACTCTACTGCTGCCCCACCGTGACCGCCCAAACGTCACCTATCCATGTTCTCCACAGATGCTGCCTGACCCGCTGAGTTACTCCAGCACTCTGTGAAACGTCACCTATCCATGTTCTCCACAGAAGCTGCCTGACCCGCTGAGTTACTCCAACACTATTTTTGTTCAGATTGTGTTTAGCACTAATCTCTATTTGAAACTGGAAAGGGTACAGAGAAGATTTACGAGGATGTTGCCAGGACTAGAGGGTGTGAGCTATTGGGAGAGGTTGAGCAGGCTGGGTCTCTATTCCCTGGAGCGCAGGAGCATGAGGGGTGATCTTATAGAGGTGTATAAAGACAGGACAAGTAAGAGTTCAGAACTGGGGCCAGGCTGATGGGATTAAACAGGAACCTGCGCAAGTTGATTGTAGTAGTAGTGGGCAAAGGTAGGTCTGGAAAGTGGGGTGCTTTTTACAAGTGTGTTGACAAGAGTTCAGGGCTAGCATGTTCGTGTTGGAGTGAAGGGCAGGGCAGGGGGGGAGCAAGCAGGACTGGATGACGAGAGAAATCGAGGTGTTCAAGAGGGAACTGCAGATGCTGGAGAATCGAAGGTAGACAAAATTGCAGGAGAAAGTCAGCGGGTGCGGCAGCATCTATGGTGCGAAGGAAATAGGCAACGTTTCGGGCCGAAACCCGGAAGGGTTTCGGCCCGAAACGTTGCCTTTTTCCAGAAGGGTTTCAGCCCGAAACGTTGCCTATCTCCTTCGCTCCATAGATGCTGCCGCACCCGCTGAGTTTCTCCAGCAATTTTGTCCACCGAGGGAAATTGAGGCTCTGGTCAGGAAAAAGGAGCCATGGTTTAGTTGATTGTCACGTGTACCGAGGTACAGTGAAAAACTTTTTGTTGCGTGCTAACCAGTCAGCGGAAAGACAACACATGATTACAATCAGGCCGGCACGGGGGCCCCGCGGTAGAGTTGCTGCCTTGCTGTCCAATTCTACACGGCCATCGTAGAGTCTGTCCTCACCTTCTCCATCATGGTCTGGTTTGGCTCAGCCACCAAGCACGACACCCGGAGGCTGCAGCCAATCGTCCGATCAGCAGAGAAGGTTATTGGCTGCAACCTTCCCTCCGTTGACGAACTGTACACTGCAAGGGCCAGGAAGCGAGCGGGCAAGATCATCTCTGACCCCTCACCCTGGCCACAAACTCTTTGAATCACTTCCCTCTGGAAGGCGACTCCGGACTGTCAAAGCTCCCACAGCCAGACATAAAAACAGTTTTTATCCACGAGTAGTAGCTCAACTCAACAGCCAAAAATCTGTAGCCTCCCTTTGATCTGGTATTTTGTTGGTTCACGTGCTTGATCGATGGTGTTTTATCATTAATGTTTTATTATTATTAATGTTTAGTGTTTTCTGAGTCATTCGTAACTGTCCCTGTACGCCATGTTGTTACTTGTGGGCGGAGCACCAAGGCAAATTCCTTGTATGTGAATACTTGGCCAATAAACTTACTTACTTACAGCGAATGCAGCGCCGGAGACCCGGGTTCCACCCCGACTACGGGCGCTGTCTGTACAGAGTTTGTACGTTCTCCCTGTGGGTTTTCTCCGAGATCTCCTGTTTCCTCCCGCACTATAAAGACGTATATGTTTGTAGGTTAATTGGCTTGGTAAATGTAAAAAATGTCCCTAGTGGGTGTAGGATAGTGTTAGTGTGCGGGGATCGCTGGTTGGTGTGGACTCCGTGGGCTGAAGGGTCCATTTCCGCGCTGTATCTCTAAACTAAACATAATAAGAGAATAACGTTTAGTGCAAGGTAAAGCCAGTAAAGTCCAATCAAGGATAGTCCGAGGGTCACCAATGAGGTGGATAGTAGTTCAGGACCGCTCTCTGGTTGTGGTAGGATGATTCAATAGAAAATAGGTGCAGTAGTAGGCCATTCGGCCCTTCGAGCCAGCACCGCCATTCAATCTGATCATCCCCATTCAGTACCCTGTTCCTGCCTTCTCCCCATATTCCCTGACTCCGCTATCTTTAAGAGCCCTATCGAGCTCTCTCTTGAAAGTATCCAGAGAACCGGCCTCCACCGCCCTCTGAGGCAGAGAATTCCACAGACTCACCACTCTCTGTGAGAAAAAGTGTTTCCTCGTCTCCGTTCTAAATGGCTTACCCCTTATTCTTAAACTGTGGCCCCTGGTTCTGGACTCCCCCAACATGGGGAACATGTTTCCTGCCTCTAGCGTGTCCAAACCCTTAATAATCTTATATGTTTCAACTGCATGTTCAGTTGCCTGATAGCAGCTGGGACAGGTATAGGCAGATTGGATGAGGAATTGGGCCGAAGGGCCTGATTCCGTGCTCTAATAGAGACACAAGAAACTGCAGATGCTGGAACCTTATGCAAACAAAAAGTGCTGGGAGGAGCTCAGTGGGCCAGGCAGCTTCTGTGGAGGGAAATGGACAGATGCCGTTTCATCCAGAAGGATCCCAACTCTCCACAGATGCTGCCTGACCCACTGAGTTCCTCCAGCAGTTCAGTTGTTTATTGTCACGTGTAGCGAGGTACAGTGAAAAGTGTTGCGTGCTAACCAGTCAGCGGAGACAATACATGATTACAATTCAATTGTCCGTGGTGTACAGACACAGGATGAAGGGAAAAACATTTAGTGTAAGGCGGTGCAGCGGTAGAGTTGCTGCCTCACAGCGCCAGAGACCCGGGTTCGATCCTGACTACGGGCACTGACTGTACGGAGTTTGTACCTTCTCCCCGTGACCTGCGTGGGTTTTCTCCGGGCGCTCCAGTTTCCTCTCACACTCCAAAGACGCGCAGGCTTGTAGGTTAATTGGTTCGGTTAAGGTTGTAAATTGCCCTTAGTGTGTGTGTGTGTAGGATAGTGTTAGTGTGCGGGGATCGCTGTGCGGTGCGGACTCGGTGGGCCGAAGGGCCTGTTTCCGCGCTGTATCTCTAAGCCAAACCAAACTAAATAAAGTCCAGTACAGTCCAACTAAAAATAGTCGGAGGTAGATAGTAGTTCAGGACCGCTCTCCGGTTGTGGTAGGATGGTTCAGTTGCCTGATAACAGCCGGGAAGAAACTGTCCCTGAATCTGGAGGTGTGTGCGTTCGTTTTCACACTTCTGTACCTCTTGCCCGATGGGAGAGAGGGGAGAAGAGGGAGTGGCCGGGGGTGAGACTGGTCCTTGATTATGCTGCTGGCCTTGCAGATGCTGCCTGGCCCGCTGAGTTCCTCCAGCACTTTGCGCTTCTCCCCCCTCAAGATCCCAGCACCTGCGCATCTGTTCCTTGTGCGTCCGTTGAGGCCGGACAGCTGAGCTGGCACGGGCAGGATGGGCCGAATGGCCGACGTCTCCCGGCTGGATGGTTGCAGATGTAATAATATTCCCTTAGCACTTGGATGAGCACTGGCATGAAGGCAGTTACTCAGAGAAAGAGCTAATGGAATTAAGGGGGACACACATGTTACTGAGACGGCTAATTGAATTTCCCTGTCATTTTTTTTTGCTCCACGCTTATATCCGAGGATTTGTGGAGCCGCTGTATATTTTACTCTAATCATCTGCCCTCTAACCCCCAGCCCGTCACTCTTGGTTTAACACGTATCCTCGGCACATTTTGCTGCGTATTTATTGAATTCCCCCGTGGCAAGTTGCAAGGGAAGAGGGGTGAAGAGAATGGAGGGAATTAGCATGCTAATGCTATTTACACAAACTCACATCAGTCGCGCTGGCTGGCTGATGAGAGAGAAAGGTGCAGGGAAGAGACCACAAGGCTGAGACACCGGCCCCCTTCCACTTACACCCCCCCATCTCAAAGCGACCCATCGACATGGAGAGGAGGCCTTCATTTCACCATTCAAGTTGAGCTTAGTTTAGAGATACAGAGCGGAAACCGGCACTTGAGACCAGCGATCCCCGCACACTAACACCACCCTACACACACTCGGGACAATTTTACATTTATACCGAAGCCAATTAACCTGCAAACCTGTACGAAGAAACATAGAAAATAGGTGCAGCAGTAGGCCATTCGGCCCTACGAGCCAGCACTTGACTTCCATTCAATACGATCACGGCTGATCATCCAAAATCAGTACCCCGTTCCTGCTTTCTCCCCACATCTTATTGAAGATATGAAGAGGGGATCTTATGTGAAACGTATAAGATTATTCAGGGTTTGGACACGCTGGAGGCAGGAAACATGTTCCCGATGTTGGGGGAGTCCAGAACCAGGGGCCACAGTTTAAGAATAAGGAGTAAGCAATTTAGAACGGAGACGAGGAAACGCTTTTTCTCACAGAGAGTTGTGAGTCTGTGGAATTCTCTGCCTCAGAGGGCGGTGGAGGCAGATTCTCTGGATAAATTCAAGAGAGAGCTAGATAGAGCTCTTAAAGATAGCGGAGTCAGGGGATATGGGGAGGGCAGGAACAATAGACAATAGGTGCAGGAATAGGCCATTTGGCCCTTCGTGCCAGCACCGCCATTCAATGTGATCATGGCTGATCATCCCCAATCAGTACCCCGTTCCTGCCTTGTCCCCATATCCCCTGACTCCGCTATTTTTAAGGGCCCTATCTAGCTCTCTCTTGAAAGCATCCAGAGAACCGGCCTCCACCGCCCTCTGAGGCAGAGAATTCCACAGACTCACAACTCTCTGGGTGAAAAAGTGTTTCCTCGTCTCCGTTCTAAATGGCTTACCCCTTATTCTTAAACTGTGGCCCCTGGGTCTGGACTCCCCCAACATCGGGAACATGCTTCCTGCCTCTAGCGTGTCCAAACCCTTAATAATCTTATTAGAAGATGGATATCCATGGGATTGCAATCTGGATTGCAACCAATGATACTGATAGAGTCGCTGCCTCAGAGCGTCAGAGACCCAGGTTCGATTCTGATCTCGGGCGTTGACTGCCTGTGTGGTGTTTGTACGTTCTCCCCGTGACAGCGAGGGTTTCCGCTGGGTGCTCCGGTTTCATAAGGTCATAAGTGAAAGGAGCAGAATTAGACCATTCGGCCCATCGAATCTACTTTGCCATTCATTCATGGCTGATCTATCTCTCCCTCCTAACCCCATTCTCCTGCCTTCTCCTCATAACCCCCGACACCCGCACTAATCAAGAATCTGTCTCTCTCTGCCTTGCAAATACCCACTGACTTGGCCTCCACAGCCTTCAGTGGCAATGAATTCCACAGATTCACCACCCTCTGACCAAATAAATTCCTCCTCATCTCCTTCCTAAAAGAACGTCCTTTAATTCTGATGCTGACCACGGGTGCTGTCTGTGTGGAGTTTGCAGGTTCTGCTCCAAGAATGTATAAATTCGCGAGTACACTTGGGCCGAATGGCCTAATTCTGCTCCTCTAACTTATGAACATGAATTAGAGAGCGGAGTAGACTTGATGGGCCAAATAGCTAAATTCTTCTCCTAGAACTTGTGTATTTGGTGAGCCAGTCTATTGAGGGGAAAAAAACCAGGCACGTTGCTATGAGTCTGTGCATCTCCAAGTATAATTCAGGCACAAAAAAACCACATCCTAAATTAACGAGCCGTTTACTATCTTAGACACATAATTTATACATCTCTCTCTCTCTCACTGTGGGTACTAGTGTGGCATGCTCCGTACAAACTGGCAGCTTTCACCATCAATGTCCAGCTTCAGATCCAGACTCCAGCTCCGGTCACCTGTGGGAAATCGTCCCGGAAAAAAACGTATCCCCGCGGTGAGAGGGGGCTTCTGGTCGGACCCCTCCATTGAGTGCGAGTCGCCCCATTGCAGGAGGCAGCAGCGACGGTGGGGAGGACACATGGACACAGAGTGCTGGAGTAACTCAGTGGGTCAGGCAGCATCTGTGGAGAACATGGAGAGGTGACGTTTCACAGAGTGCTGGAGTAACTCAGCGGGTCAGGCAGCATCTGTGGAGAACGTGGATAGGTGACGTTTCACAGAGTGCTGGAGTAACTCAGCGGGTCAGGCAGCATCTGTGGGGAACATGGATAGGTGACGTTTCACAGAGTGCTGGAGTAACTCAGCGGGTCAGGCAGCAGCTGTGGAGCGAAGGAAATGGGCAACCTTTCGGGCCGAAACCCTGAAGGAAATAGGCAACGTTTCGGGCCGAAACGTTGCCTATTTCCTTCGCTCCATAGATGCTGCCGGAACATGGATAGGTGACGTTTCACAGAGTGCTGGAGTAACTCAGCGGGTCAGGCAGCATTTGTGGAGAACGTGGATAGATGACGTTTCGGGACGGGACCCTTCTTCGGACTCCAGTTGCAGCGCCTGCAACTCCTCGCGTCTACGAAGAGCAGATTGGGGTTGAGTGACTGAGTAATTTACCAAGGGAGATGGGATTGGTGGGGAAGTGGGTGGGATTCGGAGATGGAGGTGGGGTGGAGAACTGGATGGAGGGGTGGGTGGCTGGATGGAAGGGGAGATTGAGGGGGGTGAATTAGGGAGAGGATGGGGTGCAGAGACGGAGGGGGGGGGGTGCAAGATGTAAGGGTACATTGGTGGATATTAAAAGGGTAAAGGGGGGGAGATTGGGGAGGGGGTGAGGTGGAGGGGTGGGGGGGGGTGCAGGATGATGGGGGAAATTGTAGGTGGATTCGGGACAGGGTGGACTTTCCGAGATTTATGGCGGGATTGATTGGGGAAGGGGTGGGGGTGAGAGTTGGAGGGAGGGGTGGGGGTAGGAGGGAGGGGGAAATTGAGGTGGTGGATAGGAGAGAGGGTGGGTGAGAGATGGAGGGTGGTGGATGGAAGGGGAAACGAGGGGGGGGGGATTGAGGGGGTGGGGTTCAGGAGCTGGGGGGGGGATGGTTGGAGAGGGGGTGGGGGATGGAAGGAGAAACTGGGGGTGTGTTAGGGTGAGGGTGAAGTGAGGTAGGGGTGGGGTATGGAATGAAAATTGACGGGGGGGGGCTGGATTATGGAGGGGTAGGAGGGAGAGGTGGGGGTTTGGAGATGGGGGGAGGGGTGGGGGGAAGGGATGGGAAATTGGGGATTGATTGGGGAGAGGGGAAGGGGGTGAGAGTTGGAGGGAGGGGTGACTGAGAGAGGGTGATGTGTCCGGTGCCTTTCACTGTGGGTCAAGTGTCCAGTACAATGACCCCCCCCACCCCCCACAGTGGTTAAGTGTCCAGTACACTGCCCCCCTCCCCCCTCTCTGGCCGGGCTAGGTCCGGTGGAAGACCCCGCTGGTTTTGACGGGGGGCTGGATGTCCAGCCGCCGACACTTGCTGTCCTTGTCCACGATCTCCAGCCGGAGTTTGGGGGCGTTGGGGTGGGTCCCGGCGGCCCCCCTGCCTGCCCCCACGCTGGCGCCGGGACCCTCCAGGGCGATGCGGAGGATGCACCCATGTGGCAGCAGCTCTTGCTCGTATGCGGCCGCCAGCTGGTTGACCACTCGCCGCTCCACCTGTGGGGGGGGGGGGGGGGACACAGAGGGGAGAGAGGGTGGGGGAACAGCGATACAATGAACCCCCTGGTACAACACACATAGAAACATAGAAACAGAGACAATAGGTGCAGGAGGAGGCCATTCGGCCCTTCGAGCCTGCACCGCCATTCAATATGATCATGGCTGATCATCCAACTCAGTATCCCGTACCTGCCTTCTCTCCATACCCCCTGATCCCTTTAGCCACAAGGGCCACATCTAACTACCTCTTAAATATAGCCAATGAACTGGCCTCGACTACCTTCTGTGGCAGAGAGTTCCAGAGATTCACCACTCTCTGTGTGAAAAATGTTTTTCTCATCTCGGTCCTAAAAGATTTCCCCCTTATCCTTAAGCTGTGACCCCTTGTTCTGGACTTCCCCAACATCGGGAACAATCTTCCTGCATCTAGCCTGTCCAACCCCATAAGAATTTTGTACGTTTCTATAAGATCCCCTCTCAATCTGCTAAATTCTAGCGAGTACAAGCCGAGTCTATCCAGTCTTTCTTCATATGAAAGTCCTGACATCCCAGGAATCAGTCTGGTGAACCTTCTCTGTACTCCCTCTACGGCAAGAATGTCCTTCCTCAGATTAGGAGACCAAAACTATACGCAATACTCCAGGTGAAGTCTCACTAAGACCCTGTACAACTGCAGTAGAACCTCCCTGCTCCTATACTCAAATCCTTTTGCTATGAATGCTAACATACCATTCGCTTTCTTCACTGCCTGCTGCACCTGCATGCCTACTTTCAATGACTGGTGTACCATGACACCCAGGTCTCGCTGCATCTCCCCTTTTCCTAATCGGCCACCATTCAGGTAATAGTCTACTTTCCTGTTTTTGACACCAAAGTGGATAACCTCACATTTATCCACATTATCCACATCTGCCATGCATTTGCCCACTCACCCAGCCTATTCAAGTCACCTTGCAGCCTCCTAGCATCCCCCTCACAGCTAACACTGCCCCCCAGCTTCGTGTCATCCGCAAACTTGGAGATGTTGCATTCAATTCCCTCGTCCAGATCATTAATATATATTGTAAATAGCTGGGGTCCCAGCACTGAGCCTTGCGGTACCCCACTAGTCACTGCCTGCCATTGTGAAAAGGACCCGTTTACTCCTACTCTTTGCTTCCTGTTTGCCAGCCAGTTCTCTATCCCCTCAATCTTCTAAATTCTAGCGAGTACAAGCCGAGTCTATCCAGTCTTTCTTCATATGAAAGTCCTGCCATCCCGGGAATCAGTCTGGTGAACACACACACACCCTCCACCTGTAGCGGAAGACACGGAGGGGAGAGGGTGGGGGAACGGCGATACAGTGAACCCCTTGGTACAACACACACACCCATATGGTGCAACACAACTTTGGATTTAATCCAACTATGGGTTGGGTGAGGTGGGTGGGTGGGGGGGGAGGGGGGGACGAGAGGCAGGTATATCTCCACTTTTGTCTTTTTGTTCCTTCTCCTCTCTTACAATTTGATTCCTCTTTGGCCTCACTACTTGGGCAGTCTAGGGGTCCTATCTCTTCACCTTTCACATTTTGTCTTCAATAAAAAAAGTTATTAAAACTAAGAATAAAACACACACACACCCATCCACCTGCAGGGGGGAATGAGGGGAGGGGGCAGAGATACAGTCACCCCCTCCACCACCACACACAGCCGTCCCCCCACTCACAGGAGTGTGCTCTGGTCACCTACGGGCGGCACAATGGCGCAGCGGATAGACCCACTGCCTCACGGTGCCGGACATATAACATAGAAACATAGAAAATAGTGCAGGAGGAGGAGGCCATTCGGCCCTTCGAGCCAGCACCGCCATTCATTGTGATCACGGCTGATCGTCCCCAATCAATAACCCGTGCCTGCCTTCTCCCATATCCCTTGACTCCACTAGCCCCTAGAGCTATATCTAACTCTCTCTTACATCCATCCAGTGATTTGGCCTCCACTGCCCTCTGTGGCAGGGAATTCTATAAATTCACAACTCTGGGTGAAAACGTTTTTTCTCACCTCAGTCTTAAATGACCTCCCCTTTATTCTAAGACTGTGGCCCCTGGCATAGAAAATAGTGCAGGAGGAGGAGGCCATTCGGCCCTTCGAGCCAGCACCGCCAATCAATGTGATCATGGCTGATCATCTCCAATCAGTACCCCATTCCTGCCATCTCCCCATATCCCCTGACTCCGCTATCTTAAGAGCCCTATCTAGCTCTCTCTTGAAAGCATCCAGAGAATCTGCCTCCACCGCCCTCTGAGGCAGAGAATTCCACAGACTGTGGCCCCTGGTTGTGGACTCGCCCAACATTGGGAACATTTTTCCTGCATCTAGCTTGTCCAGTCCTTTTATAATTTTATGTTTCTATAAGATATCCCCTCATCCTTCTAAACTCCAGTGAATACAAGCCTAGTCTTTTCAATCTAGGGTATCAATAGTAGGAACCTGAGGGGTGACTTTTTCACGCAAAGGGTGGAACGAGCTGCCGGAGGAGGTCCTTGAGGCAGGGACTATCGTAAGGTGGGACTAATGTAGCTGGGTCATGTTGGCCAGCGTGGGCAAGTTGGGCCGAAGGGCCTGTTTCCACACTGTAGCACTATAACACCGTGGTTTGATCCTGACCTCGGGTGCAGTGTGTGTGTGTTCGTGTATATGTGTGTGTGCATGTGTATGTGCATGTGTGCGTGTGTATGTGCGTGTATGTGTGTGTGCGTGTGTGGAGTTTGCATGTTCTCCCTGTGACCATGTGTGTTTTATATCATGAGATCATAAGTGATAGGAGCAGAATTAGGCCATTCTGCCCATGGAGTCTACTCCGCCATTCAATCATGGCTGATCTATCTCTCCCTCCCAACCCCATTCTCCTGCCTTCTCCCCATAACCTCTGACACCCGTACTAATCAAATTTTCTTTGGTTTCCTCGGGTGCTCCGGATTGGTTGAGCCGGGCACTATAACAACGTGAAAGATACTGTACGTGGATAGGAACGGTTCAGAGGAATAAGGACCAAATGCGGGTAAATGGGATGATGCATCTTGGGTCAGCACGGACGTGTTGGGCCGAAGGGCCTGTTTCCAGGCTGTATCTGTACAACTAACCATCTACAGTCTGGACTAACCTCTAACTGCACGGCTGGTGTGGTGCGGTGGCACAGAGCCAGTGCCTTGCAGCTCCAGCAAGAGTGACACAGTGCCAGCGACCCGGGTTCCATCCTGACCTCGGGTGCTGTATGTGTGGAGTTTCCACGTTCTCCACGTGACCGCATGGGTCAGGCCGAGGGCCTGTTTCTATGCAATGAATGTGACTAACAAAGGCTCTTCTAAAGAGGCGAGGATGACAAGAAGGGCCGAATGGACTCTAGTGGTGCTCTACCATTCGTTGACCCCAGTTATGTAGATGGGGTATGTTGTCCTTAGAGTAGATTGGGTATTTTGCTCCAAGTGTTGCCCCTAGTGTAATGGGGTACATTGCCACTAGTGTAGAATCTCCAAATTTGAGGAAGGACATCCTTGCTAATGAGGGAGTGCAGCGTAGGTTTACAAGGTTGATTCCCGGGATGGCGGGACTGTCATATGCTGAGAGAATGGAGCGGCTGGGCTTGTACACTCTGGAGTTTAGAAGGAGAGGGGATCTCATTGAAACAAATACGATTATTAAAAGTTTGGACACGCTAGAGAGCCAGGAAACATGTTCCCGATGTTGGGGAGTCCAGAACCAGGGGCCACAGTTTACGAATAAGGGGTAAGCCATTTAGAACGGAGATGAGGAAACACTTTTTCACCCAGAGAGCTGTGAATCTGTGGAATTTTCTGCCTCAGAGGGCGGTGGAGGCAGGTTCTCTGGATACTTTCAAGAGAGAGCTAGATAGGGCTCTTAAAGATAGTGGAATCAGGGGATATGGGGAGAAGGCAGGTACGAGGTACTGGAGGAAATAGGCAACGTTTTGGGCCGAAACCTTTGGGTTTCGGCCCGAAACGTCGCCTATTTCCTTCGCTCCATAGATAGAAACATAGAAAATAGGTGCAGGAGTAGGCCATTCGGCCCTTCGAGCCTGAACGGGGTACTGATTGGGGATGATCAGCCATGATCACATTGAATGGCGGTGCTGGTTCGAAGGGCCGAATGGCCTACTCCTGCACCCTATTGTCTATTGTAGATGGGGGACATTGCCCCTAGTGTAGATGGGGTAAGTGGGTCAGCATGGGCAGGTTGGGCCGAAGGGCTCAGACTTTATTATCCTTGCCTACCTCGGCCTGGATTGTTGGCCCGTTATGATTACACGGTGGACGCAGCGGTAGAGTTGCTGCCTTGCAGCGAATGCAGCGCCGGTGACCCGGGTTCGATCCCGACTACGGGCGCTGTCTGTACGGAGTTTGCACGTTGTCCCCGTGACCTGCGTGGGTTTTTCTCCGAGATCTTCAGTTTCCTCCCACACTCCAAAGACGTGCAGGTTTGTAGGTTAATTGGCTTGTGTGTAAATGTAAATGTAAACATTGTCCCCAGTGGGTGTAGGATGGTGTTAGGGTGCGGGGATCGCTGGTCGGCGCGGACCCGGTGGGCCGAAGGGCCTGTATCGGCGCTGTATCTCCAAACTAAACTTGTGTCTCTGGTTCCCTGGCTGAGTGGAGCTGCCTTATTACTCACAATGATGTACGGCGGGTGGATACTTAATCTGCTTTTATTTACCGAAGCGGTGATTTATTGTCGGCACTGCCCCGTGCCGGCCCACAGGTCCCCAGACTCACCTCGTGTTTGATGGATCTTGCCCCGTAGTGAAGATTGTACCCTTCTGCCAACACATCCATCACTGGCCGGGTCCCACTGCAGAGTGATGTCGTGTCGTTGCTTAGCCTGAGGGGAGGGGAGGGGGGGGGGGGGAGATGTGCAAGATGTGACAATGTTAGTCTTTGCCTTTAGTTTATTGTCACATGTACCGAGGTACAGCGTCCAGCTCTTTTGCTGCACGCTAACCAGTCAGCGGAAAGACAATACATGATTACAATCGAGCCGTCCACAGTGTACAGATACAGGATAAAGGGAATAATGTTTCGTGCAAGGAAAAGCTGGTAAAGTCCGATCAAAGACAATGGACAATAGACAATGGGTGCAGGAGTAGGCCACTCGGCCCTTCGAGCCAGCACCGCCATTCAATGTGATCATGGCTGATCATCCCCAATCAGTACCCCGTTCCTGCCTTCTCCCCATATCCCCTGACCCCGCTATCTTTAAGACCCCTATCTAGCTCTCTCTTGAAAGTATCCAGAGAACCGGCCTCCACTGCCTTCTGAGGCAGAGAATTCCACAGACTCACCACTCTCTGTGAGAAAACGTGTTTTCTCATCTCCAGTTTTAAATGGCTTACCCCTTATTCTTAAACTGTGGCCCCTGGTTCTGGACTCCCCAACATCGGGAACATCTTTCCTGCCTCTAACGTGTCCAAACCCTTGATAAAGGGCCTGCCCCACTGTATGAGGTAATTCAAGAGCTCTCCCGAGTTTAAAAAAAAATCAGACTCGTGGTAAGTACGTAGAATGTACGTAGCGGGTACGTCGGAGCTCAGGACGTCTCTTAGCGGCTCGTAACGCTAACGGCAGGTACTCGGGAAACGCGGTAAACTCGTGAAGATTTTTCAACATGTTGAAAAATGTCCACGAGAGCCCCGAGCGGCCATTACCGTAATTCTCCGAGTTCGAATCAGGGGAAACTCGGGAGAACTCTTGAATTACCTCGTACAGTGGGACAGGCGCTTAAGTCTGATGAAAGACAGTCCGAGGGTCTCCAGTGAGGTAGACTGTAGCTCAAGACTGCTCTCTAGTTGGTGATAGGATGGTTCAGTAGAATGGCCTCATAGTTTCCCCCACCCCGCCAGCACGCAACAAAAGCTTTTCACTGTACCTCACCACATGTGACAGTAAACTAAACCATACATTATAAAGGGAATAACGTGAATAAAGATAAAAGTCAATTAAGTCCAATCAAAGATAGTCCGTGTGTGTGTGTGTGTGTGTGTGTGTGTGTGTGTGTGTGTGTGTGTCTGTGTGTGTGTCAGTGTGTGTGTGTGTGTGTGTGTGTGTGTGTGTGTGTGTCAGTGTGTGTGTGTGTGTGTGTGTGTGTATGTGTGTGTCTGTGTGTGTGTCTGTGTGTGTGTGTGTGTGTGTGTGTCAGTGTGTGTGTGTGTGTCAGTGTGTGTGTGTGTGTGTGTGTGTGTGTGTTGTGTATGTGTGTGTGTGTGTGTGTGTCAGTGTGTGTGTGTGTGTGTGTGTGTGTGTGTGTGTGTGTGTGTGTGTGTGTGTGTGTGTGTGTGTGTGTGTGTTGTGTGTGTGTGTGTGTGTGTGTGTGTGTGTGTATGTGTGTGTGTGTGTGTGTGTGTGTGTGTGTGTGTGTGTCTGTGTGTGTCTGTGTGTGTGTGTGTCTGTGTGTGTGTGTGTGTGTGTGTGTGTGTGTGTGTGTGTGTCTGTGTGTGTGTGTTTGTGTGTGTGTGTGTGTGTGTGTGTGTGTGTGTGTGTGTGTGTGTGTGTGTGTGTGTGTGTTGAGTTTGCATGTTCTCCCTGTGACCGCGTAGATTTCCTCTCACGCCATCTGCCCATTCCCTCCACGGATGCTGCCTGATCCACACGCATGCCAACATGCTCTACCCACAGAAGGCGTGGAGCAGCGGTAGAGTTGCTGCCTCACAGCGCCAGAGACCCGGGTTCGATCCTGACCACGGGCGCTGTCTGTACGGAGTTTGTACGTTCTCCCCGTGACCTGCGTGGGTTTTCTCCGGACGTTCCGGTTTCCTCCCACACTGGTTTACTGGTTAACTATCCTCTTAACCTTAACTACAGGTTAAGTCCACTCGGCCATTCAATCATGGCTAATCCCATTTTCCTGAATTCTCCCCATAACCCTTGACACCCGTTCTAATCAAGAATCTGTCTATCTCTGCTTTAAAAATATCCACTGACTTGGCCTCCACAGCCCTCTGTGGCAAAGAGTTCCACAGATTCACCACCCTCTGACTAAAGAAGTTCCTCCTCACAAAAAGCTGGAGTAACTCAGTGGGACAGGCAGGATCCCTGGAGAGAAGGAATGGGTGACGTACAGGTTTGTAGGTTAATTGGCTTTGGTAAAAATTGTAAGTTGTCCCTAGTGTGTGTAGGATAGTGCTAGTGTAGGGGGTGATCGCTGCAGGGCGCGGACTCACACGGAGGGCCGAAGGGCCTGTTTCCGCGCTGTGTATTTCCCTCTAAAGTCTCTGAACTAAGCTCTGCCTCCACAGATGCTGCCTGACCCGCTGAGTTCCTCCAGCATGTTGTTTCGATGGAGAAACTGGACTTGGTCAGAGTTGTGAAGAAGGGTCCCGACCCTCGACCTGCTACTGGAGGCCCTGCAGAAGCCTGGGGCTCGATTAGATCGGAAGCGGCCTGCAGCGGCACGGAGTCGCTCGCTCAAAAAGGCAGCCAGCTTCGTCAGAGACCCACACAGATATGGGGAGAAGGCAGGAACGGGGTACTGATTGGGGATGATCAGCCGTGATCACAGTGAATGGCGGTGCTGGCTCGAAGGGCCAAAATGGCCTACTCCTGCACCTATTGTCTATTGTCTATTGTTACCCTGGCCACGCTCTCATCTCGCTGCTACCATCAGGAAGAATGTACAGGAACCTGAAAACTATAACGTCCAGGTTGAGGAACAGCACCTTCCCAACACCCATACGACTATTGAACGCTACAAATTCCAACTAAACTCCAAACTAAGAACTGTCTTGATTTTCCTTGGGACTTTGGGCCTTGCTTTAGTTTTTGCACTAGATAGTGTTTTTTTTAATTTATTGAACGTATTTTTGTTGTTTATGATGGTATCTACAGACTACCTATTGTGTTTACAGACCTGTTGTGCTCCTGCAAGTACAAATGTCATTGTTCCGTTCCGGGACCTATGACAATAAAACACTCATGACTCTTGTCTGAAGAAGGGTCTCGACCCGAAAACGTCACCTATTCCTTCGCTCCATAGATGCTGCCTCACCCGCTGAGTTTCTCCAGCATTTTTGTCTGCCATGACTCTTGACTCATGCCATGCGCTAGCGTGCCTCCTACCTACGATGCCCTTTTATAACTCCTGAAGAACAAACAGGGGCAGCACGGGTGGCGAAGTGGTAGAGTAGTTGCCTCACAGCGCCAGGGTCCTGGGTTCGATCCTGACTACGGGTGCTGCCCGCACGTTCTCACCCGTGACCCGCGTGGGTTTTCCCCGGGCGCTCCGGTTCCCTCCCACACTGCAAAGACGTGCGGGTTTCCAGGTCAATTGGCTTTGCTAAAAATTGTAAATTGTCCCTAGTGTGTGGGGGATAATAGCGGAGGGGGTGGTCGCTGGTCGCTGGTTGGTGCGGACTCGGTAGTCCCAAGGGCCTGTGTCCGTGCTGTATCTCCAAACTAAACAGAGAGTAAGATCAGTCTGTCTGACCATCAGTCTGCGCAAGGGTCTCGACCCAAACCAGACGAGGATTGGGGGGGGGGTTTCTGGAATGTTGCGGGGAAAACTGCTAGAAGTGTCAAACTACCAGAGGCAGAGATAGGGTAGAGAAATTCACAAGTTATAGGAGTAGAATTAGGCCATTCGGCCCATCGAGTCCGCTCCGCCATTCAATCATGGCTGATCTCTGCCTCCCTAATCACATTCTCCTGCCTTCTCCCCATAACCCTTGACACCCGTTCTAATCAAGAATTTGTCTATCTCTGCCTTAAAAAATACCCACTGACTTGGCCTCCACAGCCCTCTGTGGCAATGAGTTCCACACATTCATTACCCTCTGACTACAGAAGTTCCTCCTCACATAATGCTGGTGTAACTCGAGCGGGACAGGCAGCATCTCTGGAGAGAAGGAATGGGTGACTTTGCGGGTCAAGACCCAAAGTCACCCAGAGACACCCTTCTCTCCAGAGATGCTGCCTGTCCCGCCTGAGTTACTCCAGCTTTTTGTGTCGATGTATAATGAGCCAAATGGCCTGCGATATGCCTGCATAGCACGTTGGTTGATTCTACAAGGAATGAGGTGATTGTAGTGAGATATTAAACCAACAGTCTAGCATTCCTTCCTTACCTTCATGGCCCAAAAGATTAGCTCCTTGTCGATCAGCTGGATCAACTCCGAATGGCAGAAGGGAAGGAAATACACAATTTCATTGATGCGTCCCAGAAATTCGTCCCGTCGGAAGTGGGCCTGGGGGGAGGAAAGGTCAGCTTTGTGTCAGAGTTCATCCCTTTACTGTTGATAAGTTCAAACATCAGAAGGGCGGAGTTAGGCCATGCGGCCCATCAAGTCTACTCCGCCATTCAATCAGAATAAGGGGTACGCCATTTTGAACGGAGACGAGGAAACACTTTTCCACACAGAGAGTTGTGAGTCTGTGGAATTCTCTGCCTCAGAGGGCGGTGGAGGCCGGTTCTCTGGATACTTTCAAGAGAGAGCTAGATATGGCTCTTAAAGATAGCGGAGTCAGGGGATATGGGGAGAAGGCAGGAACGGGGGTACTGATTGGGATGATCAGCCATGATCACATTGAATGGTGGTGCTGGCTCGAAGGGCTGAATGGCCTACTCCTGCACCTATTGTCTATCATGGTTTATCAATCTCCCCCCCCCCTCAACCCCATTCTCCTGCCTTCCACCCATAACCCCTGACACCCGTACTAATCAAGAATCTGTCAACCTCCACCTTAAAAATATCCACTGACTTGGCCTCCACAGCCTTCTGTGGCAAAGAGTTCCACAGATTTACCACCCTCCGACTAAAGAAATTCCTCCTCATCTTCTTCCCAAAGGAACGTCCTTTAATTCTGAGACTATGACCTCATAAGTCATAGGAGCAGAATTGCTCCATCGGGCCCATCAAGTCTACTCAAGAATGTCTTTACTCAGAGGGTGGTGAATCTGTGGACTTCATTGCCACAGACGGCTGTGGAGGCCAAGTCAGTGGGTATTTTTGAGGCGGAGATTGACAGATTCTTGATTAGTACGGGTGTCAGGGGTTATGGGGGAGAAGGCAGGAGAATGGGGTTCAGAGGGAAAGATAGATCAGCCATGACTGGTGGGCCGAATGGCATAATTCTGCTCCTGTGACATGAATTTTACCTGTCAGGGTATTGAGTAGAGAAGTAGAAACAAGGAACTGCAGATGGCGAGGACACAAAGTGCTGGAGTAACTCACCTTCTGGACGGGCCGAATTCCCTAATTCTGCTCCTAGAACATATGAATTTAGGGAGGACGGAGTAAAACGAGGGGTGGAAGCTGAGAGGTGATCTGTGGCTCAGGGTGTGTAGATGAACCCTTATTAATCCATGCCATTTATAATCTCCACTACACATATAACGCATGCCACCCATCACGTCAAAAACCTTGGCGTGATATTTGACTCAGCACTGAAATTTGACAAACAAGTCAACGCCGTGGTAAAAGCTAGCTTCTTTCAGCTTCGGACGATAGCTAAAATAAAACAATTCCTCCAGTTTGATGACCTGGAAAAGATCATCCACACATTCATCTCCTCCCGCCTAGATTACTGCAACTCCCTTTACACTGGCATCAGCCAATCTTCCCTGTCCCGCCTGCAACTGGTCCAAACGCCGCAGCGAGACTCCTGACGGGCACCCGAAAAAGGGACCACATCACCCCGATCCTGGCCTCTCTCCGCTGGCTCCATGTGCGGTTCCGTATAAACTTCAAGATCCTCCTCCATGTCTACAAAGCCCTCAATGGGCTTGCCCCCACCTACATTAAAAGTCTTCTCACCCACCACTCCACCTCCAGGCCCCTCAGATCGGCCGACTTGGGGTTGCTGAATATCCCACGGTCTAGGCATAAGCTCAGGGGCGACCGCGCCTTTGCGGTTGCAGCCCCTAGACTGTGGAACAGCATCCCCCTTCCCATCAGAACTGCCCCCTCCATCGACTCCTTTAAGTCAAGACTAAAGACTTATCTATACTCCCAAGCCTTTCCTGATGTCCTCTGAGTGAGGGCTACATGTATATATGTATGTAGTTTGTTTTGTTGTTGCTATTCTTATAACAAATGTAAAGCACTTTTGGCCAACGAGAGTTGTTTTTCAAATGTGCTATATAAATAAAAGTGACTTGACTTGACTTGACATGGTATAACAGCACTACACGAATGAGGACAGCCTGCTGGCGGAAGCCATGCTGAGCTGGGTGAGCACGGCTGCGCAGTTTGAATGGTCTGCGTTTCTGAATGAATAACGACCTATGTTTCACCATGTATGTTGCAGTGGGTCATTTACAAACAGGGTGGGGAGTGGGTTCCCTCCTGGCTGACTGCGCGGGTCCAAGGGGAGCGTGGTGGAGCGAACGCTGACTTACCTTCAGGATGGGTCTGATCACCAGCTCCTTGAACTGCCTGGAGATGGTCACCTTCTCAGTCAGCACCTCGTCATCTGCAGTGAAGCAGGAAAGAAGAACATGAGATGTGTAGGAAGGAACTGCAGATGCTGGTTTAAACCAAAGATGGACACAAGAAGCTGGAGTCACTCAGCGGGACGGGCAGCGTCTCTTACATAAAAACGTAGAAACATAGAAAATAGTGCAGGAGGAGGCCATTCGGCCCTTCGAGCCAGCACCGCCATTCATTGTGATCATGGCTGATCATCCCCTATCAATAACCCGTGCCTGCCTTCTCCCCATATCCCTTGACTCCACTAGCCCCTAGAGCTCTATCTAACTCTCTCTTACATCCATCCAGTGACTTGGCCTCCACTGCCCTCTGTGGCAGGGAATTCCACAAATTCACAACTCTCTGGGTGAAAAAGTTTGTTCTCACCTCAGTCTTAAGTGACCTCCCCTTTATTCTAAGACTGTGTGGCCCCTGGTTCTTGTTCTTGTGTCTATCAACCAGGGGCCACAGGCCACAAGAAGGTGGAGTCACTCAGCGGGACGGGCAGCATCTCTTCTCGAAGATAGACACAAAAAGCTGGAGTCACTCAGCGGGACAGGCAACTTCTCTGGAGAGAATGAATGGGTGACGTTTCGGGTCGGGACCCTTCTTCTCAACCTCCAGCGTTCCAGAGAAAATATTCCAAGCCTGTCCAACATCTCCCTGTGTCTACGATGAGCAGGTGGAACCGAGTAAATTCACCACGAACAAGTCGCGGCTCACCCCGCTATCTCTGCCGATCTTTCAGCCCTTTAGAGCGTTTTAGATGATTACAAGACTAAGTGGGACCCGTTGGGTCCCGTTCACACGGGAGGCCTGGTCCTCCAACGCAACCCGTTCCCCCAATATTCCACCACTCACCCGTTCCCCCAACGCAACCCGTTCCCCCAAAGCAATATTCCACCACTCACCCGTTCCCCCAACGCAACCCGTTCCCCCAACGCAATATTCCACCACTCACCCGTTCCCCCAACGCAATATTCCACCACTCACCCGCTCCCCCAACGCAACCCATTTCCCCAACGCAATATTCACAAGATCAGAGTATTAGTTATGTACAGAAGCCCGAGTGGAAACTGGCTTTTTGGCCCACTGAGTCTGCGTCGACCAGTGATCACCCCGATTGTAATGTTAAAGAAGGAACTGCAGATGCTGGAAAATCGAAGGTACACAAAAATGCTGGAGAAACTCAGCGGGTGCAGCAGCATCTATGGATGCGAAGGAAATTTCGCTGAGTTTCTCCAGCATTTTTGTGTACCATCCCCAATCAGTACCCCGTTCAGGCTCGAAGGGCCGAATGGCCTACTCCTGCATCTATTTTCTATGTTTCTATGTTTCTATCTATGGAGCGAAGGAAATAGGCAACGTTTCGGGCCCAAAACGTTGCCTATTTCCTCCAGTCTGAAGAATGGTTTCGGCCCGAAACGTTGCCTATTTCCTTGAAGGGTTTCAATAGACTATAGACAATAGACAATAGACTATAGGTGCAGGAGTAGGCCGTTCGGCCTTTCGAGCCAGCACCGCCATTCAATGTGATCATGGCTGATCATCCTCAATCAGTACCCCGTTCCTGCCTTCTCCCCATATCCCGACTCTGCTATTATTCAAGAGCTCTCCCCAGTTTAAAAAAAAATCAAACTGGTGGTAGGCACGGAGAATGAACGTAGCGGGTACGTCGGAGCTCGGGGACGTCTCTTAGTGGCTCGTAACGCTAACGGCAGGTACTCGGGAAAATGCGGTAAGCTCGGGAAGACGGATGAAGATTTTTCAACATGTTGAAAAATGTCCACGAGAGCCCCGAGTACCTAGGAGTGGCCGTTACTGTGAATCTCCGCGTTCGAATCAGGGAAACTCGGGAGAACTCTTGAAAGAACTCGTACAGTGGGACAGGGCTTTAACACCATCCCACACGCTGGGGACAATTTTACAATTTTAGAGTAGCCAATTAATAGACAACAGACAATAGGTGCAGGAGTAGGCCACTCGGCCCTTCAGGCCAGCACCGCCATTCAATGTGATCATGGCTGATCATCCCCAATCCGTAATCTACAAACCTCCACGTCTTTGGAGTGTGGGAGGAAACCGGAGATCTCGGAGAAAACCCGCGCAGGTCACGGGGAGAAGGTACAAACTCCGTACAGACAGCGCCCATAGTCAGGATCGAATCCGGGTCTCTGGCGCTGTGAGGCAGAAGCTTTGGTGGCACGTTGGCGCAGTGGTAGAGTTGCTGACTTACAGCACCAGACACCTGGGTTTGATCCTGACCACGGGTGCTTATCTGCGTGGAGTTTGCACGTTCTCCCCGTGACCTGCGTGGGTTTTCTCCAAGATCTTCGGTGTCCTCCCACACTCCAAAGACTTGCCGGTTCGTAGGCTAATTGGCTTGGTTCTTCTTCTTAGGCCCCCTGCGATCGTGGCTGACCATGGGTGTCTCCAGGGTTGGAGGACGCCTGTGCGTGACTTTGTTTAACGTGGGGAGACTGGTGCACAGACAGCCACCCCACGGTCCTTGACAGATCTGGGTCAGGATCCAGTGGCGTGGAGTCCAACACGACCGGAGACCCTTTTCTGCTGCAGCCTTCATCCGCCTTCCCAGCCGTTGTGACGCTCCACTAAGGTCAGCCATCGTCCTCCGTTGAGGTCTTTGTTGGATTGCTCTTTGTCAGAGACCTCCCCCTCGACCTTACCGCCATGGGTGGCCCTACCAGGAGCGTAGATAGCTCCAGACGGCATCGCTCTCAGGATCTCAGGACCACACGAGCTTCTCCACTACGACAAGGTGACAATGTACGGAGACGGCTTGGTGTGAATGTAATAATTGTCCCTAGTGTTTGTGGGATAGTGTTAGTGGTCGGTGGTCGGTGTGGACGTGGCGGGCCGAAGGGCCTGTTTCCGCGCTGTATCTCTAAAGTAAACTCGAGCCGCTGCGTCGCGCTGTTACCTAGGTTGCTGGCCAGACGTTTCTTGCTGAGCTCCTGGGCTTCCTGCCTGAGCTGGAGAGCGTGCTCGGCGATCTCATCACTCGCCACGTTGGAGGTCATGATGAAGATGGCGTCCTTACACTCGATGGTCTTCCCCTTGCCGTCCGTCAGCCTGCCCTGAGAGCAGAGGAATCTCGTGAACCTCCTCTTGATGAGAGGAATAGATCGGGTGGACGCACAGAGTCAATAGACAATAGACAATAGACAATAGGTGCAGGAGTAGGCCATTTGGCCCTTCGAGCCAGCATTGCCATTCAATGTGATCATGGCTGATCATCCACAATCAGTACCCCGTTCCTGCCTTCTCCCCATATCCCCTGACTCCACTATCTTTAAGAGCCCTATCTAGCTCTCTCTTGAAAGTATCCAGAGAACCTGCCTCCACCGCCCTCTGAGGCAGAGAATTCCACAGACTCACAACTCTCTGTGAGAAAAAGTGTTTCCTCGTCTCCGTTCCCAATGGCTTACCCCTTATTCTTAAACTGTGGCCCCTGGTTCTGGACTCCCCCAACATCGGGAACATGTTTCCTGCCTCTAGCATGTCCAAACCCTTAACAATCTTATTTGTTTCAATGAGATACCCTCTCATCCTTCTAAACTCCAGAGTGTACAAGCCCAGCCGCTCCATTCTCTCAGCATATGACAGTCCCGCCATCCCGGGAATTAACCTTGTAGGGAATTCCTCTACTCCTGCCCAGAGTATGGGAATCGAGGACCAGAGGACATAGGGTTACGGTGAAGGGGAAAAGATTTAATAACTGAGGGGTAACTTTTTCACACAAAGGGTGGTGGGTGTATGGAACGAGCTGACGGAGGAGGTAGTTGAGGCTGGGACTATCCTAACGTTTAAGAAACAGACAGGTACATGGATAGGACAGGGGATCTTATTGAAACATATTAGATTATTAAGGGTTTGGACACGCTAGAGGCAGGAAACATGTTCCCGATGTTGGGGGGGTCTAGAACCAGGGGCCACAGTTTAAGAATAAGGGGTAAGCCATTTAGAACGGAGACGAGGAAACACTTTTTCACACAGAGAGTTGTGAGTCTGTGGAATTCTCTGCCTCAGAGGGCGGTGGAGGCCGGTTCTCTGGATACTTTCAAGAGAGATCTAGATAGGGCTCTTAAAGATAGCGGAATCAGGGGATATGGGGAGAAGGCAGGAACGGGGTAGTGAGTGGGAATGATCAGCCATGATCACATTGAATGGCGGTGCTGGCTCGAAGGGCCAAATGGCCTACTCCTGCACCTATTGTCTATTGACAGGTTTGGAGGGATATGGACCAAATGCAGGCAGGTGGGACTGGTGCAGCTGGGACATGTTGGCCGGTGTGGGCAAGTATGGGCCGAATGGCCTGTTTCCATGCTGGATCACTCCATGAGAGACCAGGAGGGTAGGGAGTTGCTAGAGGTAATGTGGAGGGGCGTGCACAGTGCAAAACGAGTTCTGTAAACCCCAACGTGAAAATATCGGGGCACAACTGACATATAGAGTCATGCAGTGGAGGAACAAGCCCTTCGGCCCACTTGCCCACTCCGACCAACATGCCCCAGCTACACTAGTCCCACCTGCCCGCACGATACGTCATAGGAGCCCATTACTCCGCCAATCAATCATGGCTGATCTATTTTTCCCTCTCAACCTCATTTTCTCGCCTTCTCCCCACAACCCCTGAAACTTGGCCCATATCCCTCCAAACCTATCATATCCATGTACCTGTCCAAATATCATAGTCATAGAGTGATACAGCATGGAAACAGGCCATTCGGCCCATACTTGCCCACACCGGCCAACATGTCCCAGCTGCACTAGTCCCACCTGCCTGCGTTTGGCCCATATCTCTCCAAACCTGTCCTATCCATGTACCTGTCTATCTGTTTCTTAAACGCTGCGATAGTCCCAGCCTCAACTACCTCCTCTGGCAGCTCATTCCATACACCCACCGCCCTTACTGTTCAAAGGTTGCCTCTTAGGTTTCTATTAAACCTGTTCTTGGGTATTGGGTATTCTTGCTATTGAGGGAGTGCAGCGTAGGTTTACAAGGTTAATTCCCGGGATGGCGGGACTGTCATACACTGAGAGAATGGATCAGCTGGGCTTGTACACGCTGGAGTTTAGAAGATTGAGAGGGGATCTCATTGAAACATATAAGATTGTTAAGGGCTTGGACACGCTAGAGGCAGGAAACATGTTCCCGATGTTGGGGGAGTCCAGAACCAGGGGCCACAGTTTAAGAATAAGGAGTAAGCCATTTAGAACAGAGACGAGGAAACACTTTTTCTCACAGAGAGTGGTGTGTCTGTGGAATTCTCTGCCTCAGAGGGCGGTGGAGGCAGGTTCTCTGGATACTTCCAAGAGAGAGCTAGATAGGGCTCTTAAAGATAGCGGAGTCAGGGGATATGGGGAGAAGGCAGGAACGGGGTACTGATTGGGGATGATCAGCCATGATCACATTGAATGGCGGTGCTGGCTTGAAGGGCCGAATGGCCTACTCCTGCACCTGTTGCCTATTGTCTATTAATCTAATCGAGGGTGGGCACAAAGTGCTGGAGTAACTCAGCGGGATGTTTCGGGTCGAGATCGAGAGATCGGCTCAGCACAAGGGAATGG
The DNA here is from genome assembly GCA_038087875.1 of Malacoraja senta. Taxonomy (NCBI): domain Eukaryota; kingdom Metazoa; phylum Chordata; class Chondrichthyes; order Rajiformes; family Rajidae; genus Malacoraja; species Malacoraja senta. The sequence goes on from JAXLNO010000757.1 coordinate 48,627, forward strand.
AGCCACCACGTTACTGACGGGCCGAGTGGCCTGCCTTGCTCCGATTTCTCACCTCGTCGAAGAGCTGCAGCATGATGGTGAGAACGTCGGGGTGGGCCTTGTCCACCTCGTCGAAGAGGACCACCGCGTTGGGATTCTGCTTCAGCTTCTTGGTCAGCTGCCCCCCGTCCTCGTGGCCCACGTAGCCAGGGGGGGAGCCGATAAACTTGGCCACCTGCAAAAAACAATCCACACCTCTCATTGAGGACCCGCTCCCCCATAGACACACAGCTTCATACAGCACGGTTACAGGCCCTTTGGCCCAACCTATCCATTCTGACCAAGAAACCCCATCTAGACTACTCCCATTTGTCAGGGATATAGTCACATAGCATAGTAACAGGCCCTTCGGCCCAACCCACCCATTCTGACCAAGATACCCCATCTACACTAGTCCCATTTGTCAGATAGACAATAGACAATAGACAATAGGTGCAGGAGTAGGCCATTCGACCCTTCGAGCCAGCACCTCCATTCAATGTGATTATGGCTGATCATCCAGAATCAGTTCCCCGTTCCTGCCTTCTCCCCATATCCCCTGACTCCGCTATCTTTGAGATATAGTCATACACCATAGAAACAGGCCCTTCAGCTCAACTCACCCATGCCGACTAAAGATTCCCCATCTACACTAATCCCAATTGCCAGAGATATGGACTATTTGGGCACAGAAACAAGCCCTTCTGTCCATAGCGACCAAGCTGCCCCATCTAAACTAGTTTAGTCCTATTTGCCAGAAATTCATTCCTTTACTTTGTCAGAAGACGAAGGAAGTTCCGCATGTCTCCAACGACTCCAAGAGGAGTCTGAAAACGGTCATGTCCATGTTTGGGGACAGCTTCTTCCCAACAACCATCAGCGCATTGAACATTAGGTTCAGCCACGATTGAATGGCGGAATGGACCTGATGGGCCAAACGGCCTAATTCTGCTCTTGGAACTTATTAACTTATTACCAACTCCAATTATAAGCTCTGAACTACGAGCTGCCTTGGTTGCCATCTGTTTGAAGGTTTGCTGGGACCAGCAAACGCGTTGGCATTGTCAACGCGTGGAACTCATTGCCACAGACGGCTGCGGAGGCCAAGTCACTGGATATTTTTAAGGCAGAGATAGACAAATTCTTGATAAGAACGGGAGTCAAGTGTTATGGGGAGAAGGCAGGAAAATGGGATTAGGAGACAATAGACAATAGGTGCAGGAGTAGGCCATTTGGCCCTTCAAGCCAGCACCGCCATTCAATGTGATCATGGCTGATCATCCTCAATCAGTACCCCATTCCTGCCTTCTCCCCATATCCCCTGACCGCTATCTTTAAGAGCCCTATCTAGCTCTCTCTTGAAAGTATCCAGAGATCCGGCCTCCACCGCCCTCTGAGGCAGAGAATTCCACAGACTCACCACTCTCTGTGAGAGAAAGTGTTTCCTCGTCTCCGTTCTAAATGGCTTACTCCTTATTCTTAAACTGTGTGGCCCCTGGTTCTGGACTCCCCCAACATCGGGAACATGTTTCCTGCCTCTACCATGTCCAAACCCTTAATAATATTATATGTTTCAATGAGATCCCCTCTCATTCTTCTAAACTCCAGAGTGTACAAGCCCAGCCGCATACAAGGAGTATACAAGGAGGCCGTGATTGAATGGTGAATTTGCAGTACTTACCTCATGCCTCTCCTGGAACTCGGACATGTCAAGCCTGATGAATTTCTATATTGGAAAAAGAAAAAGCACGTATAATTAACATATCTTTCACTTAGGATCCTTGACATCAATCCCCCTCCACTCTCACCTCCCCTATCTGGAATCTTCTGGAATTTTTTGAGGATGTGACTAGGAAAATGGACAAGGGAGAGCCAGTGGATGTAGTGTACCTGGACTTTCAGAAAGCCTTTGATAAGGTCCCACACAGGAGATTAGTGGGCAAAATTAGAGCACATGGTATTGGGGGTAGGGTACTGATATGGATAGAAAATTGGTTGGCAGACAGGAAGCAAAGAGTAGGGATTAACGGGTCCCTTTCAGAATGGCAGACAGTGACTAGTGGGGTACCGCAAGGGTCAGTGCTGGGACCGCAGCTATTTACAATATACATCAATGATTTAGATGAAGGGATTCAAAGTAACATTAGCAAATTTGTACATGACACAAAGCTGGGTGGCAGTGTAAACTGTGAGGGGGATGCTATGAGGATGCAGGGTGACTTGGACAGGTTGGGGGAGTGGGCTGATGCATGGCAGATACAGTTTAATGTGGATAAATGTGAGGTTATCCACTTTGGTGGCAAGAACAGGAAGGCAGATTATTATCTGAACGGTGTTAAGTTAGGAAAAGGGGAATACAACGGGATCTGGGGGTCCTTGTTCATCAGTCACTGAAAGTAAGCTTGCAGGTACAGCAGGCAGTGAAGAAAGCAAATGGCATGTTGGCCTTCATAACAAGAGGAGTTGAGTATCGGAGCAAAGAGGTCCTTCTGCAGTTGTACAGAGCCCTCGTGAGACCACACCTGGAGTATTGTGTACAGTTTTGGTCTCCTAATTTGAGGATGGACATTCTTGCTTCAGAGGGAGTGCAGCGTAGGTTCACGAGGTTAATTCCCGGGATGGCGGGACTGTCATATGTTGAAAGAATTAAGTAACTGGGCTTGTATACACTGGAATTGAGAAGGATGAGAGGGTATCTTATTGAAACATATAAGATTATTAAGGGATTAGACATGCTAGAGGCAGGAAACATGTTCCTGATGTTGGGGGAGTCCAGAACCAGGGGCCACAGATTAAGAATAAAGGGCAGGCCATTTAGAATGGAGATGAGGAAAAACCTTTTCACCCAGAGAGTTGTGAATCTGTGGAATTCTCTGCCACAGAAGGCAGTGGAGGTCAATTCTCTGGATGTTTTCAAGAGAGAGTTAGTTTTAGCTCTTTGGGCTAATGGAATCAAGGGAAATGGGGAAAAAGCAGGAAGTCGAATGGCCTACTCCTAGACCTAATTTTCTATGTTCTATGTTTCTATGTCTGGTTATCTATGAACACACACTAGTGTAAGTGTGCTGGTCGGCGTGGATTCGGTGGGCCGACAGGCCTGTTTCTGAGCTGTGTCTGTAAACTAAACTAAACATAGACACAAAATGCTGCAGGCAACATCTCTGGAGAGAAGGAATGGGTGACGTTTTCGGGTCGAGACCCTTCTTCAGACTGAAAAAAGGGTTTGAGGCAAGGGTCTCGGCCCCGGAACATCACCCATCCTTTCTCACCAGAGATGCTGCCTGTCCCGCTGAGTTACTCCGGCATGTTGCGTCTATCTTCGGTTGAAACCAGCATCTGGAGTTCCTTCCTACTAAACTAAACTATATCTACATAGCACCCTGAAAGTGACATCGCGAGTAGATCAACAGACAATAGGTGCAGGAGTAGGCCATTCGGCCCTTCGAGCCAGCACCGCCATTCAATGTGATCATGGCTGATCATCCCCAACCAGTACCCCGTTCCTGCCTTCTCCCCATATCCCCTGACTCCGCTATTTTTAAGAGCCCTATCTAGCTCTCTCTTAAAAGCATCCAGGGAACCGGCCTCCACCGCCCTCTGAGGCAGAGAATTCCACAGACTCACCACTCTCTGGGAAAAAAAGTGTTTCCTCGTCTCCGTTCTAAATGGTTTACTCCTTATTCTTAAACTGTGACCCCTGGTTCTGGACTCCCCCAACATCGGGAACATGTTTCCTGCCTCTAGTGTGTCCAAGCCCTTAACAATCTTATATGTTTCAATGAGATACCCTCTCATCCTTCTAAACTCCAGAGTGTACAAGCCCAGCTGCTCCATTCTCTCAGCATATGACAGTCCCGCCATCCTGGGAATTAACCGTGTAAACCTATGCTGCACTCCCTCAATAGCAAGAATGTCCTTCCTCAAATTAGGGGACCAAAACTGCACACAATACTCCAGGTGTGGTCTCACTAGGGCCCTGTACAACTGCAGAAGGACCTCTTTGCTCCTATATTCGATTCCTCTTGTTATAAAGATCGAGTGGTAAAGAATCAGGAAGTTATGATGCACCTTTATAGAACTGGCAAGTCTCAGGGCAGTAGAGTGGAGGCATCTACAGGTACATACTACAGGCACATACAGTAGCACCCTGGCAGTGACATCGCAGGTGGACAGGGTGGGGAAGAAGGCTATCAGTACATTGGCCCGACCTTTAGAATGGAGATGAAGAGGAATTTCTTTAGCCAGAGGGTGGTGAATCTGTGGAATTCATTGCCACAGACGGCTGTGGAGGTCAAAGACAATAAAAGACAATAGGTGCAGGAGTAGGCCATTTGGCCCTTCGAGCCAGCACCGCCATTCAATGTGATCATGGCTGATCATCCCCAATCAGTACCCCATTCCTGCCTTCTCCCCATATCCCCTGACCGCTATCTTTAAGAGCCCTATCTAGCTCTCTCTTGAAAGCATCCAGAGAACCGGCCTCCACCGCCCTCTGAGGCAGAGAATTCCACAGATTCACAACTCTCTGTGAGAAAAAGTGTTTCCTCATCTCCATTCCAAATGGCTTACCCCTTATTCTTAAACTGTGGGTCAAGTCTTTGGGTATTTTTAAAGTGGAGATCGACATGTTCTTGATTAGTACGGGTGTCAGGGGGTTATGGGGAGAAGGCAGGAGAATGGGGTTGAGAGGGAAAGATAGATCAGCCACGATTGAATAGTGGGTAGACTCGATGGGCCGAATGGCCTAATTCTGCTCCTATGACTAATGAACTTATGGACTTGATCAGTCAGGGTATTAAGTATAGAAGTGGAGACTGGAGAACTGCAGATGCTGTTTGATAAAAAAAAGGACACAGAGTGCTGGAGTAACTCACCTTCTTGGTGTCGTTGTGCATGTACTTGGCAACCTGTTTGGCCAGCTCTGTCTTTCCTGTTGGCAGAGAGAAATTCAGAATACTCGCATGAACTTGTGCAGATGTACGGTAAAGAGCACAGTGAATGGATGAATGAATGAATGAATGGATGAATGAATATGTTTAATGGCCAAGTATTCACATACAAGGAATTTGCCTTGGTGCTCCGCCCGCAACGACATACAGTGACAGTTAGGAATGACACAAAAAACATTAATAATAAAACATTATCGATTAAACATGTGAATTAAATAAAATACCAGAGCAAAAGGAGGCTACTCTGGCTGAGAACCGGCCTCCACCGCCCTCTGAGGCAGAGAATTCCACAGACTCACCACTCTCTGCGAGAAAAAGTGTTTCCTCGTCTCCGTTCTAAATGGCTTACCCCTTATTCTTAAACTGTGGCCCCTGGTTCTCGACCTATCATTGTTACGTTTATCATTATCTTTTGTTGTTGTTTGTTTTTGAAAAAAAAATGAATAAAAAGATTTTAAAAGAAAGAAAAACCATTTGGACAGGTACGTGGACAGGACAGGTTTAGGTGGAGATGAGCCAAGCACAAGCAGCTGGGACTAGTATAGATGGGGCATGTTGGTTAGCGTGGACATGTTGGTCTGAAGGGCCTGTTTCCATGCTGTATCACTCTATGACTGCCCAAGAAAGAAAGATTTGGAAAACACAATCAATTCTGAATATTCCCCTTCTCTTCCAAGTGATTGTGTGGGTGCTATTGTATAATATTTGTCACACAGCTGACTAGCGGTTAGCTTCAGGGCTCAATAGATATGAGAAATAAACGGAAGTCATTTTTATGCAGCAGGGCTCTGCATCGGATTCTGTTCACAAGAGGCTACTTATCCACGCTCCCTGTAAAAATAATTAAACATTTCCTGGCGCAAGACTTCACTTGAGTGTCTTCAGCCTTGTTTCTGACTTATGGTTAAATCCTTCAGCACCTGCCCTCGCACCAACCTATATAAATATAAAATTATAAAAGGACTGGACAAGCTGGATGCAGGAAAAATGTTCCCAATGTTGGGCGAGTCCAGAACCAGGGCCACAGTCTGTGGAATTCTCTGCCTCAGAGGGCGGTGGAGGCAGGTTCTCTGGATGCTTTCAAGAGAGAGCTAGATAGGGCTCTTAAAAATAGCAGAGTCAGGGGATATGGGGAGAAGGCAGGAACGGGGTACTGATTGGGGATGATCAGCCATGATCACATTGATTGGCAGTGCTGGCTCGAAGGGCCAAATGGCCTACTCCTGCACCTATTGTCTATTGTCTTAGAATAAAGGGGAGGCCATTTAAGACTGAGGTGAGAAAAAACGTTTTCACCCAGAGTTGTGAATTTGTGGAATTCCCTGCCACAGAGGGCAGTGGAGGCCAAGTCACCGGATGGATTTAAGAGAGAGTTAGATAGAGCTCTAGGGGCTAGTGGAATCAAGGGATATGAGGAGAAGGCAGGAACGGGTTATTGATTGGGGACGATCAGCCATGATCGCAATGAATGGCGGTGCTGGCTAGAAGGGCCGAATGGCCTCCTCCTGCACCTATTTTCTATGTTTCTATGAAACCTGACACATTCAAAGTCCTTTACAACCCAGTGGAGAACTTAGTTTAGTTTTGAGCCACAGGCGCTTCGGCCCACCGAGTCTGTTCCGACCAGCGATCCTCGTATGCTAGCACTATTTTACACACTGGGGACAATTTACTGAAGCCAATTAACTGTCAAACCTGCACATCTTTGGTGCATGGGAGGATACCAGAGCACCCGGAATAGCCCACGCAGGTCACAGGGAGAAGGTGCAAACTCCGTACAGACAGCAGCCGTAGTCAGGATCGAACCCGGGTCTCTGGCGCTGTGAGGCAGCAACTCTACTGCTGCGCCACCGTGCCAACCAAATCGCTTTAAGCTTTCTCAGGCTGATCTCAAAGGGCGACAGGAAAAGGGTCCTGAACGGAAATGTCGTCTGCCCATTTCCTTCCACAGATGCTGCCTGACACGTTGAGTTCCTCCAGCACTTAAGGCAGTCAGAGTCATGGAGTGATAGAGAGATACAGAGTGGAAACAGGTCCTTCGGCCCAACTTGCCCACACTGGCCAACATGTCAAGAGTCAAGAGAGCTTGCTGCAGCACAACAGAATATGTAAACATAGTACATAACGGGTCATGAAAAATAGTTCATGTCCCAAATACACTAGTCCCATTTGCCTGCGCTTGGTCCATAACCCTCCAAACCTGTCCTATCCGTGTACCTGTCCAACTGTTTCTTAAACGATGGGATAGTCCCAGCCTCAACTACCTCCCCTGGCAGCTTGTTCCATACACCCACCACCCTTAGTGTGAAAAAGTTACCCCTCAGGTTCCTATGAATTTTTTTCCCCTTGATTTTAAACCTATGTCCTCTGGTCCTCGATTCCCCTACTCTGGGCAAGAGACTCTGTGCGTCTACCCGATCTATTCCTCTCATGATTTTATACACCTCTATAAGATATCCCCTCATCCTCTTGTGCTCCATGGAATAGAGTCCCAGCCTACTCATCCTCTAGCGAATCTGTGGAATTCCTTGCTACAGAAATCTGTGGAGGCCAAGTAAGTGATATATTTAAGGCAGAGATAGATATATTATGGATTAGTGCGGGTGTCAGAGGTTATGGGAAGATAGATAGGGTGGTAAAGAAAGCTTTTGGTGTGCTGGCCTTTATCAATCAGAGCATTGAGTATAGAAGTTGGGATGTAATGTTAAAATTGTACAAGGCATTGGTGAGGCCAATTCTGGAGTATGGAGTACAATTTTGGTCGCCTAATTATAGGAAGGATGTCAACAAAATAGAGAGAGTACAGGAGATTTACTAGAATGTTGCCTGGGTTTCAGCACCTAAGTTACAGAGAAAGGTTGAACAAGATAGGTCTTTATTCTTTGGAGCGCAGAAGGTTAAGGGGGGACTTGATAGAGGTCTTTAAAATTATGAGAGGGTTAGACAGAGTTGACGTGGATAAGCTTTTTCCATTGAGAGTAGGGAAGATTCAAACAAGACATGATTTGAGAATTAAGGGACAAAAGTTTAGGGGCAACATGAGGGGGAACTTCTTTACTCAGAGAGTGGTAGCTGTGTGGAATGAGCTTCCAGTGGTGGAGGCAGGTTCGTTTTTATCATTTAAAAATAAATTGGATAGGTATATGGACGGGAAAGGAATGGAGGGTTCTGGTCTGAGTGCAGGTAGATGGGACTAGGTGAGAGTAAGTGTTCGGCACAGACTAGAGGGGCCGAGATGGCCTGTTTCCGTGCTGTAATTGTTATATGGTTATAAGGCGGGAGAATTGGGTTGGGAGGGAGAGATAGATCAGCCATGATTGAATGGTGGTGTAGATTCGATGGGCCGAATGGCCTAATTCCACCAATCACTTATGATGTTATGATCTCTCCCTGTAGCTCAGTCCCTCTAGTCCGAGCAACATCCTCATAAGCCTTTTGTACCATCCACAAAGACCAGATTCAGATTCAGATTGAGAATCAGCCAGGTACGAGGGTCGATGCTACTGCCTTCACTGCTCATAGACTTCATCTGCAACGAAGAGGATGCCTCTTATTGGCTTCCATCACAGTGAGGAATGTTGATTCCACTGTGGTGGATGTTTATGTTACATTTTACCTGATGTGTGTATTGTGTTCTTTTCACTGAGTATGACGGTATGGTAACTCAAATTTCACTGTACCTTCGTAGGTTAAGTGACCATAAATGTGAACTCCAACTCGAACGTGAACTTGAAGGACTGTATCTGCATCAGTAGTCAGCTCAGTATTGGTATGCTTATCAGAGTGGGACGATTTAAAGTTTGTCTACAGGGAGAGGTAAGACAAGCTAGGACTTGGACACGCTAGAGGCAGGAAACATGTTCCCGATGTTGGGGGAGTCCAGAACCAGGGGACCACAGTTTAAGAATAAGGAGTAAGCCATTTAGAACGGAGACGAGGAAACACTTTTTCTCACAGAGAGTGGTGAGTCTGTGGAATTCTCTGCCTCAGAGGGCGGTGGAGGCCAGTTCTCTGGATGCTTTCAAGAGAGAGCTAGATAGGGCTCTTAAAAATAGCAGTCAGGGGATATGGGGAGAAGGCAGGAACGGGGTACTGATTGTGGATGATCAGCCATGATCACAATGAATGGCGGTGCTGACTCGAAGGGCCGAATGGCCCACTCCTGCACCTATTGTCTATTGTCTAATCGAGCCGTCCACAGTGTCGACACAGGATAAAGGCAATAATGTTTAGTGCAAGGTAACGACCAAGGCAGACAGATCTCCAGCAAAGTGACGCAGTGGTAGAGTTGCTGCTCACAGCGCCAGAGACCCGGGTTCCATCCTGACCTTGGGTGCTGTCGGCATAGAGCTTGCACGTTCTCCCTGTTACCTCGTGGGTTTTCTGCAGGCGCTCCGATTTCTCACCACATCCCAAAGACCTGCAGGTTTGTCGGTTAATTGGCTTCCTTGCACTTCGTCGGGGTTTGGATCATCCCGACGAGAGGGCCTGTACATCGGGCCGTCCGTAGCGGCGACTACGGAGGGTTGATGGCCCCGACCACGAGTGAACAAAGGAGGAGGACTGGCTGAACTTTGTTGCCTTGCATCACAGTGAAGAATGTTGTGGTGGATGTTTGTGTTCAATCTTATTGTGTATTGTGTGTTCTTTTTGAAGTGTATCGCTGCTGGCAAATTCATTTCACTGCACCTTCGGGTGGATGTGACGAATAAAGTTGACTTGGACTTTAAACGTTATTCCTTTATCGTGTAACAATAGACTGCTAAATGGATGGATTGTAATCATGTATTGTCTTTCTGCTGACTGGTTAGCGTGCAAGCATTACATTTCACTGTAAATTGGTACACGTGACAACAAACTAAACGGAACTGAAATTAACCCTATCGTGTGGAATAGAACGAGTGTACGGTGTGGATTCGATGGGCCAAAGGGCCTGTTTCCACGCTGTATCTCAAAACGAAACTGCACTAACAAAGACTCTATCAGTCTGAAGAAGGGTCCCGACCCAAAACGTCACTCATCCTTTTCCTGCAGAGGGGCTACCTGACCCTCTGAGTTACTCCAGCACTTTGTATCTATCTTTGGCATAAACCAGCGTCTGCAGTTCTTTGTTGCTCCAGAAGAAGAAATGTGAATTTGGCCAATTACCTGGTGAATGGGCGGGTGCGAGAGACTTAGTTACGTTTAGAGGCAGGCAATGGAAACAAGCCCTTTGTCCCAGAGTCCAGGCTGACCAGCGATGACCCGTTGTTCACACCAGTTCTATGGCATCCCACTCCCTATACACTCAGGCAGTTTACAGAAGCCAATTAACTGAAGAAGGGTCTCGACCCAAAACGTCACCCATTCCTTCTCTCCAGAGACGCTGCCTGTCGCGCTGAGTTACTCCAGCGTTTTGTGTCTATCTTCGGTGTAAACCAGCATCTGCAGTTCCTTCCCACACAACCTACACAAACCTGTACGTCTTTGGGATGTGGGAGGAAACCGGAGCACCTGGAGGAAACCCACGAGGTCACAGGGAGAACGTGCAAACGCCACACGGACAGTAACCCAAGTGAGTCCAGGATCGAAGATGGGTCTTTGGCGCCGTGAGGCATTAAGGTCCATCCAACCCAAACCTTTTCACGCCAGCGTATCTCTGAATAGAGGTGCATCTGCATTGTTCCACCAAACACTTCCACGGCAGGGTTTCATGGCCAAGATGGTCATTCACCGGTCCAGACAGCGGGCAGTCCAGGGTCCTGCCCAAGTCGACTGCCTGCCCCTCTTCGGGGCCTACGTCCATGCACGCGGGTCCCTGGAGAGGGAACACGCGGTGCCTGTCGTGAACATTAGGGTCGAGTGTGTTGTGGATATGAATGATAACCTTGTAATTTGATGATTGAGTGATAGAGTTACAGAAGTGTGAAAACGCACACCTCCAGATTCAGGGACAGTTTCTTCCCAGCTGTTATCAGGCAACTGAACCATCCTACCACAACCAGAGAGCAGTGCTGAACTACTATCGGACTCAATGGTGACCCTCGGACTATCTTTGATTGGACTTTGCTGGCTTTACCTTACACTAAACGTTACTCCTTATCATGTATCTGTGCACTGTGGACGGCTCGATTGTAATCATGTATTGTCTTTCCGCTGACTGGATAGCGCGCAGCAACAGCCTTTCACTGTACCTCGGTACGCGTGACAATAAACGGAACTGAACTGAACTAACTGATGTTTGCAAACTTCCGGGCAGTTTTGATCTTTCTGATCCTCTGTCCGAAGAAGAGTCTCGACCCGAAACGTCACCCATTCCTTCTTTCCAGAGATGCTGCCTTTCCCGCTGAGTTATTTGTGTCTGTCTTCGGTGTAAATGGCTTGAAGGGCCGAATGGCCTACTCCTGCACCTATCGTCTAAACCAGCTTCTGCAGTTCACCCCCCCTCCCCCACCCCCTACACATTTGTTCTTTCCGGTACATGTTCCCGATGTTGAGGGAGTCCAGAACCAGGGGCCACAGTTTAAGAATAAGGAGTAAGCCATTTGGAACGGAGACGAGGAAACACTTTTTCTCACCTAGAGTTGTGAGTCTGTGGAATTCTCTGCCTCAGAGGGCGGTGAAGGCCGGTTCTCTGGATGCTTTCAAGAGAGAGCTAGATAGGGCTCTTAAAAATAGCGGAGTCAGGGGATATGGGGGAGAAGGCAGGAACGGGGTACTGATTGGGGATGATCAGCCATGATCACATTGAATGGCGGTGCTGGCTCGAAGGGCCGAATGGCCTACTCCTGCACCTATTGTCTATTGTCTATAGTCTATTGAAACCCTTCAAGGAAATAGGCAACGTTTCGGGCCGAAACCATTCTTCAGACTGGAGGAAATAGGCAACGTTTTGGGCCGAAACCCTTTGGGTTTCGGCCCGAAACGTTGCCTATTTCCTTCGCTCCATAGATAGAAACAAAGAAACATAGAAAATAGGTGCAGGAGTAGGCCATTCGGCCCTTCGAGCCTGAATGGGGTACTGATTGGGGATGATCAGCCATGATCACATTGAATGGCGGTGCTGGCTCGAAGGGCCAAATGGCCTACTCCTGCACCTATTGTCTATTGTCTACTTTGTACCTATGATTATCTGCATAAAAGCTCCCGGTTGAGGAAAAGACAAAGGGCAGGGTTCGATGCAGTGAAGATTCTTCAATATCCTGTTAAACACTCCGGGCTGTGTTGCTGAACCTCCATCAACATCTGTGGATTGTATTAATTGTCAGTGCCAGACAATTGGAAGAGTGGGTGTGGAGAGGTCATCATTCTGCAGGCAGCTGCTAGCTTCTTAATTCAATTTAAAATTCACATTGACATTGCGGAGTTCCCATAGCAATATCTCTCCTGACACTGATACCTTCTCCTCCAAGGTGGATGTGGAGAGGAGCGGCAGAGTCCAGGAACCAGAGGGCCAATAGACAATAGACAATACACATTAGGTGCAGGAGTAGGCCATTCGGCCCTTCGAGCCAGCACCGCCATTCACTGTGATCATGGCTGATCATCCCCAATCAGTACCCCGTTCCTGCCTTCTTCCCATATCCCCTGACTCCACTATCTTTAAGAGCCCTATCCAACTCTCTCTTGAAAGTATCCAGAGAACCGGCCTCCGCTATTCAATTATGGCTGATCTATCTCTCCCTCCTAACCCCATTCTCCTGCCTTCTCCCCATAACCGCTGACACCCGTACTGATCAAAAACCTGTCAATCTCCACCTTAAAAATACCCACTGACTTGGCCTCCACAGCCGTCTGTGGCAATGATTTCCACAGATTCACCACCCTCTGGCTGTAGAAATTCCTCCTCATCTCCTTCCTAAAGGTATGTCCTTTTATTCTGAGGCTGTGCCCTCTGGTCCTAGACTCTCCCACTAGTGGAAACAGCCTCTCCACATCCACTCTATCCAGGCTTTTAACTGTTTGGTAAAGTTTCAATGAGGTCCCCCCCTCATCATTCTAAACTCCAGCGAGTACAGGCCCAGTGCCGACAAACGCTCATCACAGTGCTGAAGTAACTCAGCGGGTCAGGCAGCATCTGTGGAGAACATGGATAGGTGACGTTTCACACAGTGCTGGAGTAACTCAGCGGGTCAGGCAGCATCTGTGGAGAACATGGATAGGTGACGTTTCACAGAGTGCTGGAGTAACTCAGCGGGTCAGGCAGCATCTGTGGAGAACATGGATAGGTGACGTTTCACAGAGTGCTGGAGTAACTCAGCGGGTGCAGCAGCATCTATAGATGAAGGAAATAGGCAACGTTTCGGGCCGAAACCCTTCCGGGTTTCGGCCCGAAACGTTGCCTATTTCCTTTGCTCCATAGATGCTGCTGCACCCGCTGAGTTTCTCCAGCACTTTTTTCTAAGGCATAATATTAGCCTCAGGACAAGCAGCCTAACTGCAGAGACACACACATGGTTTCCAGAACGTTGGTTGTTGCATTTCTGTGGGACCGGATGTCAATTCCACCCGTCTCTCTTTAAAAAAAGAAAGGGTCGCCAGTCTTCGAAAGCAAACACTGCTTCCTGCAGTCAGAGTCTGTGCGAGAATCATCGATTTAATAGGAACCTGAGGGGTAACTTTTTCACACAGAGGTTGGTGGGTGTATGGAACGAGCTGCCAGAGGAGGTAGTTGAGGCTGGGACTATCCCAACGTTTAAGAAACAGTTAGGCAGGTACGTGGATAGGACAGGTTTGGAGGGATGTGGGCCAAACGCGGGCAGGTGGGACTAGTGTAGCTGGGACATGTTGGCCGGTGTGTGCATGTTGGGCCGAAGGGCCAGTGTTCCACACTGGATGACTCCATGACTCTATCTTCCAGATGCCAAATGTCCACAACATAAAGTGCAGGTGGATCTCAACGGGTCAGGCATCATCTACAGACGACGG
>JAXLNO010000757.1:70000-75000 GCA_038087875.1 Malacoraja senta
TAGGTGGGGCATGTTGGTCGGCATGGGCAAGTTGGGCCGAAGGGCCTGTTTCCACACTGTGTGACTGTTTGACAAAATGAAATTTTTAAAAAAGAAATCAAATAAATCAAGTGTTTTATGCTCACATGTCCAGAAAATGAAGAATAACATTCTTGCAGCAGCATAATTGAGGCATAATAGAGACACGCTAGAGGCAGGAAACATGTTCCCGATGTTGGGGGAGTCCAGAACCAGGGGCCACAGTTGAAGAATAAGGGGTAAGCCATTTTGAACGGAGACGAGGAAACACTTTTTCACACAGAGAGTTGTGAGTCTGTGGAATTCTCTGCCTCAGAGGGCGGTGGAGGCAGGTTCTCTGGATACTTTCAAGATAGAGCTCGATAGGGCTCTTAAAGATAGCGGTGTCAGGGGATATGGGGAGAAGGCAGGAACGGGGTACTGATTGGGGATGATCAGCCATGATCACATTGAATGGCGGTGCTGGCTTGAAGGGCCGAATGGCCTACTCCTGCACCTACTGTCTATTGTGTGACAATACTGTATTCCATTCCTATTCCTATTTATGCATGGTATATCTGATCAAGTCAAGTCAACTTTATTTGTCCCATGGACAAAGAAGATGTACAGTGAAATGAAAGTGGCAATGCCTTATCTTCATGGATAGCATGCAAAACAAAGCGTTTCCCTGTACATGTGACAACAATAGACCAAAACCTAACTCAGTGGGTCAGGCAGCATCTCTGCAGTACATGGAGAGGCAACATTTTGGCTTGGGACACGTCTTCAAGGAGTCGATTATATGGAATGAGCTACCAGAGAAGGTAGTTGGGGCACATACTATGTTTAAAATACATTTGGACAGAGACGTGGATAGGAAAGGTTTAGAGAGGTGTGTACGTTTACACCCTTCTGTACCTCTTGCCATGATAGAAACATAGACAATAGGTGCAGGAGTAGGCCATTCGGCCCTTCGAGCCTGCACCGCCATTCAATATGATCATGGCTGATCATCCAACAGTATCCTGTACCTGCCTTCTCTCCATACCCCCTGATCCCTTTAGCCACAAGGGCCATATCTAACTCCCTCTTAAATATAGCCAATGAACTGGCCTCAACTACCCTCTGTGGCAGAGAGTTCCAGAGATTCACCACTCTGTGTAAAAAATGTTTTTCTCATCTCGGTCCTAAAGGATTTACCCTTTATCCTTAAACTGTGACCCCTTGTCCTGGACTTCCCCAACATCGTGAATAATCTTCCTGTATCTAGCCTGTCCAATCCCTTAAGAATTTTGTAAGTTTCTATAAGATCCCCCCTCAATCTTCTAAATTCTAGCGAGTACAAGCCGAGTCTATCCAGTCTTTCTTCATATGAAAGTCCTGACATCCCAGGAATCAGTCTGGTGAACCTTCTCTGTACTCCCTCTATGGCAAGAATGATGGGAGAGGGGAGAAGAGGGAGTGGCCGGGGGTGAGACTGCTCCTTGATTATGCTGCTGGCCTTGCCGGGGCAACGTGAGGTGTAGATGGAGTCGCGGGAAAGATGGCACTCCAGCAGTGTAGACACTGGAGAGGCAGGGGGGGGACATTGAGCTTGCGGGACTTCAACCCATAGCCTGGTCCTGAGAGGCAAGGGTTGATGCTGAGAGCCACAGCGGTACGCACAAGGCGATAAATCCCCATTGGAAAGATGTCATTGGGAAACTGTAAAACGGGAATGGGCAGCAAGAGGTCGCTGAGACAAGTAGAAGACATTTTTCTTCACTGGCCCTCTCCTGGGGTCTGATGAAAGGTTTCAGAGTGTGAAGTTAGCTAGATATTGATTCTCATAAATACAATGTATTACTTTACTAAGATCAATATGAGGGCAGTCTTCAGAAGGAAAGGCGGCAGAAATTGGCTCTCTCTTCCCTTATTGCACCACTAATGTTGCAATTCATTCTAGATCGCCTTACTTGCCTCGATCAAGTCATAGATGCTGTGGAAAGGAATCAAACTGTGTTGGCATGACATGTGAAATCCCAGAAGCTCAATCAATCCTTAAAGGGCTATCTTCTGCACAATACCAGTCTGAAGAAGGGGCCCGACCCGAAACGTCACCTATCCATGTTCTCCACAGATGCTGCCTGACCCGCTGAGTTACTCCAGCACTCTGTGTACTTCTGTGCTTTGTAAGCTATACGGAACCACACTATAAATGATAAGGTAGACAAAAATGCTGGAGAAACTCAGCGGGTGCGGCAGCATCTATGGAGCGAAGGAAATAGGCAACGTTTCGGCCCGAAACCCTTCCGGGTTTCGGCCTGAAACGTTGCCTATTTCCTTCAGGGTTTCGGCCCGAAAGGTTGCCCATTTCCTTCGCTCCACAGATGCTGCCTGACCCACCCGCTGAGTTACTCCAGCACTCTGTGAAACGCCACCTATCCATGTTCTCCACAGATGCTGCCTGACCCGCTGAGTAAGGTTACTCCAGCACTCTGTGAAACGCCACCTATCCATGTTCTCCACAGATGCTGCCTGACCCGCTGAGTTACTCCAGCATTTTTAGTTTAGTTTAGTTTGGAGATGCAGAGCGGAAACAGGCCCTTCGGCCCACAGGGTCCATGCCGATCAGCGATCCCCACACACGTACACTCTCCTACACACACTAGGTACAATCATTTACAATGTTACCAAGCCAATTAACCTACAAACAAGTCAAGTCAACTTTATTTGTCACATACACATACAAGATGTGCAGTGAAATGAAAGTGACAATGCCTGCGGATAATGCAGAAACTACAGAAAGGAACAGAACCAGTTTTTACATTTTTTAAAAAGCCACCACAGTATTTACTCCCTGGTGAGATCAGAGTTTACATCCTGATGGCCTGTGGGAAGAAACTCCGTCTCATCCTCTCTGTTTTCCCAGCGTGACAGCGGAGGCTGTACGTCTTTGGAGTGTGGGAGGAAACCGGAGCACCAGGAGGAAACCCACGCAGATCACGGGGATGACGTACAAACTCCGTACAGACAAGCAAGGAGAGTGGGGACTGGAAAGTAAGATAGAGGAAGGGAGGAGTGTGGCTTAGGGGCAAAGTTTCAGCAGGGGAATGTCAGGAGGCACTTCTTGATGAGAGACGCACACTCAGTTGACATTTTTAAACGGCAGCTAAAACCGGCAGCTATCTTTTTAATCAAGCTTTTAACTGACTTTACTTCCTTTGTCCTTTTACACTCTCAATTTTATATTTTATATTTGTATATAAATCTGTGCTATTAACTGCCTATGTCCTTACTGTTTTAAATTGTATTTTTGTTTAGACCTGTGTTTTAGTGGAAAGCACTTTGGGTTGAATTCAAATGATATGAAAAGTACTATAGACAATAGACAATAGGTGCAGGAGTAGGCCATTCAGCCCTTCAAGCCAGCACCGCCATTCATTGTGATCATGGCTGATCATCCCCAATCAGTACCCCGTTCCTGCCTTCTCCCCATATCCCCTGACTCCGCTATCTTTAAGAGCCCTATCTAGCTCTATCTTGAAAGCATCCAGAGAACCGGCCTCCACCGCCCTCTGAGGCAGAGAATTCCACAGACTCACAACTCTCTGTGAGAAAAAGTATCTCCTCGTCTCCGTTCTAAATGGCTTACCCCTTATTCTTAAACTGTGGCCCCTGGTTCTGGACTCCCCCAACATCGGGAACATGTTTCCTGCCTCTAGCGTGTCCAAACCCTTAATAATCTTATATGTTTCAATAAGATACCACTCATCCTTCTAAACTCCAGAGTTTTATATAAATAAAGTTATTAATAAAGTTATTCTTATTAATTTCTTTGCCACAGAAGGGTGTGGAGGCCATCACTACATCTTTTTAAGGCAGAGATAGATAGATTCTTGATCAGTACGGGTGTCAGAGGTTATGGGGAGAAGGCAGGAGAATGGGGTTAGGAGGGAGAGATAGATCAGCCATGATTGAATGACGGAGTAGACTTGATGGGCCGAATGGCCTAATTTTACTCCTATCTCTTAGGATCTTAACACAAAGAACTAGAAATGTTAAAAGCAGGAACAACAGATTTTTGTGGGAAGATATGCTCACTGGCTCAGACAGCATCTCTGGAGAAAAGGAATAGGTGATATTTCGGGTAGAGACCCTTCTTCAGTCTGAAGAAGGGTCTCGACCCGACACGTCACCTTTTCCTTCGCTCCATAGATGCTGCCTCACCCACTGAGTTTCTCCAGCATTTTTATCTACTTTCGATTTTTCCAGCATCTGCAGTTCCTTCTTAAACAATAAGTTATGATGTGTTCAGTTTCATAGAACATAGATACATAGAAAATTGGTGCAGGAGTAGGCCATTCGGCCCTTCGAGCCTGCACCGCCATTCAATATGATCATGGCTGATCATCCAACATAGAGCAGTACAGCACAGGAACAGGCCCTTCGGCCCACCATGTCTGTGCCAGGTTAAACTAATCTCCTCTGCCTGCACGTGATCCATATCCCTCCATTCCCTGCCTACGCAAAAGCCTCTTCAACACCACTATCGTATCTGCCTCCACTCCCACCCCTGGCAGCGCGTTCCAGACACCCACCACCCTCTGTGTAAAAAAAACCTGCCCCGCACATCTCCTTTAAACTTTGCCCCTCTCACCTTAAAGCTGCGCCCCCCTAGTCTTGGACATTCCCAACCTGGCAAAATGTTTCTGACTGATTACCCTGTCTCTGCATCTCATAACTTTTATACTTATCAAGTCTCCCATGAACCTGTGATGTTCCAGGGAAAACAATCCAAGTTTGTCCCTGTAGCTAACACCCACAAATCCAGGCATCATTCTGGTAAACCTCCTCTGCAGCCTCTGGGTGGTCGCGGTGGGCGCAGCGTTAGAGTTGCTGCCTCACAGCGCCGGAGACCCCGGGTTCCATCCCGACTACGGGTGCTGTCTGTACGGAGTTTGTACCTTCTCCCCGTGGGTTTTCTCCGAGATCTTCGGTTTCCTCCCACACTCCAAAGACGT
>JAXLNO010000757.1:82500-99471 GCA_038087875.1 Malacoraja senta
CAGCGCCTGCTGACGGATCGCTCCCGTCCTCTTCCTAATATCGCCCGCGCCGCGCAACGCTCCTCCCCGTCTCCGCTTGCCACGGCCGATGGGAGCCCGGTCCTCAAGTTTAGAGTTTAGAAGGGTGAGGGGGGGGGGGATCTTATAGAAACATATAAAATTATAAAAGGGACTGGACAAGCTAGATTTTCCCTGCATCTAGAAACATAGAAAATAGGCGCAGGAGGAGGCCATTCGAATGGCCTCCTCCTGCGCCTATATTCTATGTTTCTAGATGCAGGAAAAATGTTCCCAATGTTGGGCGAGTCCAGAACCAGGGGCCACACAGTCTTAGAATAAAGGGGAGGTCATTTAAGACTGAGGTGAGAAAGTTGTGAAGTTGTGAACCCAGAGAGTTGTGAATTTGTGGAATTCCCTGCCACAGAGGGCAGTGGAGGCCAAGTCACTGGATGGATTTACGAGAGAGTTAGATAGAGCTCTAGGGGCTAGTGGAGTCAAGGGATATGGGGAGAAGGCAGGCACGGGTTATTGATAGGGGATGATCAGCCATGATCACAATGAATGGCGGTGCTGGCTCGAAGGGCCGAATGGCCTCCTCCTGCACCTATTTTCTATGTTTCAGGTGTTACAGTTTATGTGTAGGAAGGAACCGAATAGAGTCACAGAGTGAAGATGGACACAATATGCTGGAGTAACTCAGGGGGACAGGCAGCGTTTGGTCGATATCCCTCCAAACCTGTCCTATCCATGTACCTGTCCAACTGTTTCTTAAACATTGGGATAGTCCCAGCCTCAACTACCTCCTCTCACAGCTCGTTCCATACACTGCAGTTGCTGGTTTACACCCAAGATAGACACAAAATGCTGCAGTAACTCATCTCACAGAGAGTTGTGAGTCTGTGAAATTCTCTGCCTCAGAGGGCGGTGGAGGCCGGTTCTCTGGATACTTTCAAGAGAGAGCTAGATAGGGCTCTTAAAGATAGCGGAGTCAGGGGATATGGGGAGAAGTCAGGAACGGGGTACTGATTGTGGATGATCATCCATGATCACATTGAATGGCGGTGGTGGCTCGAAGGGCCGAATGGCCTACTCCTGCACCTATTGTCTGTTGTCAGTCCTAAATGGCCTACCCCTTATTCTTGAACTGTGTGACCCCTGGTTCTGGACTCCCCCAACATGGGGAACATTTTCCCTGCCTCTAGCCTGTCCAATCCCTTCATAATTGTATATGTTTCTGTCAGATTCTTGTTGGGTTGTGGTTTCTGTGGCAGCGATGGTTGACTCCATCGCATTGAATGTTGACGTCTCTCGTCCAGGTGCCAACCCCTCGCAACAGAACGACATGGGACACACGCCCATCGATTACGCCAAGGACGGCCAAGTCAAGGACCTCCTGAAGGAGGCGGAAGTGAAGGCAAGTGACCTTCAAGTCAACCAGGTAGACAAAAATGCTGGAGAAACTCAGCGGGTGAGGCAGCATCGATGGTGCGAAGGGATGGGTGACGTTTCGGGTCGAGGCCCTTCTTCAGACTGAAAGTCACGGGAAAGGGAAATGAGAGATTTAGAGAGATAAAGAACAATAAATGAAAGGTATGCAAAAAAGGTTACAATGATAAAGGAATGGTGGCCGATTAGGAAAAGGGGAGATGCAACGAGACCTGGGTGTCATGGTACACCAGTCATTGAAAGTAGGCATGCAGGTGCAGCAGGCAGTGAAGAAAGCGAATGGTATGTTAGCATTCATAGCAAAAGGATTTGAGTATAGGAGCAGGGAGGTTCTACTGCAGTTGTACAGGGTCTTGGTGAGACCACACCTGGAGTATTGCGTACAGTTTCGGTCTCCTAATCTGAGGAAGGACATTCTTGCCATAGAGGGAGTACAGAGAAGGTTCACCAGACTGATTCCTGGGATGTCAGGACTTTCATATGAAGAAAGACTGGATAGACTCGGCTTGTACTCGCTAGAATTTAGAAGATTGAGGGGGGATCTTATAGAAACGTACAAAATTCTTAAGGGGTTGGACAGGCTAGATGCAGGCTTGTTGCTATATTTAAGAGGGAGTTAGATGTGGCCCTTGTGGCTAAAGGGATCAGGGGTATGGAGAGAAGGCAGGTACAGGATACTGATTTGGATGATCAGCCATGATCATATTGAATGGCGGTGCTGGCTCGAAGGGCCAAATGGCCTACTTCTGCATCTATTTTCTACGTTTCTATGAAACAGGCCATTGTTAGCTGTCTGTTGGGTCACAACTGGAGAGCAGTCGCGAACTACAATCAAACACACGACAATTAACTGAAACTAAGTCTGAAGAAGGGTCTCGACCCGAAATGTCACCCATTCCTTCCATCCAGAGATGCTGCCTGTCCCACTGAGTTACTCCAACATTTTGTGTCTATTTTCGGTGTAAACCAGCATCTGCAGTTTATGGAACAAGCTGCCAGAGGAGGTAGTTGAGGCTGGGACTATCCCAACGTTTAAGAAACAGTTCGACAGGTAAATGGATAGGACAGGCTTGGAGGGATATGGACCAAATGCAGGCAGTTGATAATTTCGGGTCAGGACCCATCTTCAGAATGTAGATCACGGTGGACGCAGCGGTAGAGCTGCTGCCTTACAGCGAATGCAGCGCCGGAGACCCGGGTTCCATCCCGACCACGGGTGCTGTCTGTACGGAGTTTGTACGTTCTCCCCGTGACCTGCGTGGGTTTCCTCACACACTCCAAAGACATACAGGTTTGTAGGTTAATTGGCTTTGGTATAAATGTAAAAATTGTCCCTGGTGGGCGTAGGATGGTGTTAGTGTGCGGGGATCGCTGGTCGGCGTGGACCCGGTGGGCCGAAGGGCCTGTTTCCGTGCTGTATCTCTAAACTAAACTAAACCTGAAACGTCACCTATCTATATTTTCCAGAGATGCTGCGCTGGCCCGCTGAGTTACTCCAGTACTTTGTGTCTATTTTTTGTAAACCAGCATCTGCAGTTCCTTGTTTCTGCGTTTCACTGTACCTCGGTGCACATGAGAATAATAAACCTCCGATACCTACACTATGTGTAGGACCAGCTCTCTACCCCTGCATCTCAATGCAAGATTATATTCACCGATCTCTCAAGCTGAAAAGCAGTCTTTAACAGAACGGCACATTATAAATCTTATTACGGGATTGTTCCTCTGGCTGTGCACGACCAAAGGCTTTTTCCTTTACAAAATAAGAACATGCCTTTCTGTTCCCATTAAATTGATCGGCCACCTGATTGAATTACCCGTGAGCTTCCAGCTCCATTTTCATAAGAATCAAGATAGCGAGCAGGTAATGTCATTGGGCCCTGGGTCATTGAGAACACAGATCCCGCACAGCCCAACGATCAAACCACGCCTCGCCCGCAAGGCAACGTCCCCACCATTATTTTTCTCTATCTCTTTAGTTTCGTTTTCGTTTCGTTTAGAGATACAACGAGGCAAATGGCCCTTCAGCCCACCTAGTCCGCGCCGACCAACAAACTATACCACGCGCTAGGGAGGGAGGTGTCAGAGAGGAGGTTGTAAAACTGTCTTCGGAGGGAGGTGTCTTCGGAGGGAGGTGTCTGAAGAAGGGTTTCGGCCCAAAACGTTGCCTATTTCCTTCGCTCCATAGATGCTGCTGCACCCGCTGAGTTTCTCCAGCACTTTTGTCTCCCTACCCGCTAGGGACTATTTACAGGAGATAATAAACCAACAAACCTGTACTTCCCAGCTGTTATCAGGCAACTGAACCATCCTACCACAACCAGAGAGCGGTCCTGAACTACTATCTACCTCATTGGTGACCCTCGGACTATCCTTGATCGGACTTTGCTGGCTTTACCTTGCACTAACGTTATTCCTGTTAAGAAGAGTCTAGACCTGAAACGTCACCTATTCCTTCACTCCATAGATGCTGCCTCACCCGCTGAGTTTCACCAGCATTTTTTATCTACCTTCGATTTTTCCAGCATCTGCGGTTCCTCCTTAAACAATTATTCCCTTATCATGTATCTGTAGACTAAATGGATTGATTCTAATTCTTTGTCTTATCGAGTCCACACACAAGATTAGAAGTTGTTCAGCCAGAGCTGAACGCACTTCTCGGCATCTGCATACAATGGTGTCTGTCTTGTCGCTTCTTGTGCGTGGTGGTGGGAAGATTGGTGGAAACAGGGCCGCGACGTGAATGCTCTTTCCTTGACCCCGATTGATACTAATCATGTATTGTCTTTCCTCTGACTGGTTAATAATAATAATAATGGATTGGATTTATATAGCGCCTTTCTAATACCCAAGGCGCTTTACATCGCATTATTCATTCACTCCTCAGTCACACTCGGTGGTGGTGAGCTACTTCTGTAGCGCGCAACAATAGCTTTTCAATGTACCTCGGTACACGTGACAATAAACTGAACTGTAAATGAACTTTGGAGTGTGGGAGGAAACCGGAGCACCTGGAGATGGCCCTCTTATCCGTGGCCAACATGATGCCAGATTATTGTGTGCAGTTGTACAGGGCCCTAGTGAGACCACACCTGGAGTATTGTCTGAAGAAGGGTTTCGGCCCGAAACGTTGCCTATCTCCTTCGCTCCATAGATGCTGCTGCACCCGCTGAGTTTCTCCAGCATTTTTGTGTACCCCGGAGTATTGTGTGCAGTTTTGGTCCCCTAATTTGAGGAAGGACATTCTTGCTATTGAGGAACTGCAGCGTAGGTTCACCAGGTTAATTCCCGGGATGGCGGGACTGTCGTATGCTGAGAGAATGGAGCGTCTGGGCTTGTATACTCTGGAATTTACAAGGATGAGAGGGGATCTTATTGAGACATATAAGATTATTATGGGTTTGGACAGTTAGAGGCAGGAAACATGTTCCCGATGTTGGGGGAGTCCAGAACGAGAGGCCACAGTTTAAGAATAAGGGGTAAGCCATTTAGGATGGAGACGAGGAAACACTTTTTCTCACAGAGAGTTGTGAGTCTGTGGAATTCTCTGCCTCAGAGGGTGGTGGAGGCCAGTTCTCTGGATACTTTTAAGAGAGAGTTAGATAGGGCTCTTAAAGATAGCGGAGTCAGGGGATATGGGGAGAAGGCAGGAACGGAGTACTGATTGGGGATGATCAGCCATGATCACATTGAATGGCGGTGGTGGCTCGAAGGGCCGAATGGCCTACTCCTGCACCTATTGTCAGCGATCAGCCCTCCGGGTCCGCGCCGACCAGCAATCCCCGCACACACTAACACTATCCTCCACCCACTAAGGACAATTTTTACATTTATACCAAGCCAATTAACCTACGAACCTGCACGTCTTTGGAGTGTGGGAGGAAAGCGAAGTTCTCGGAGAAAACCCACGCAGGTCACGGGGAGAACGTACAAACTCCGTACAGAGACAGCACCCGTGGTCGGAATCGGACCCGGGGCTCTACCGCTGCGCCACTGTGACTGCCCTGGGGCGGTAATGGTGCGAGGGAACGGTACCCAATGCCCTGTGTGTACATGCCTGCAGCAACAGTGGCGATGGCCGTCTCCTGCCCGATGATGTGTTCCTTCAGTCTCTGCTCCAGCGGGAAGCGCCTGCGTTCCTCTGCCTCCCGCCTCCGCTGCAGCTCCTGGTACTGTATGCGGGAGAAACACAACAACTTCAGGCAAAGTGTCACCACCCCCCGACTCCATCCAAGGACCCATGCAGTCTTTCCAGGTGAGGCAGAGGTTCACCTGCACCTCCTCCAACCTCATCTACTGCATCCGCTGCTCTAGATGTCAGCTGCTCTACATCGGTGAGACCAAGCGTATTCTCGGCGATCGCTTCGCCCAACACCTCCGCTCGGTTCGCAATAACCAACCTGATCTCCCGGTGGCTCAGCACTTCAACTCCCCCTCCCATTCCGAATCCGACCTTTCTATCCTGGGCCTCCTCCATGGCCAGAGTGAGTCCCAGTGCAAATTGGAGGAGCAGCACCTCATATTCTGCTTGGGTAGTTTATACCCCAGCGGTATGAACATTGACTTCTCCAATTTCAGGTAGTCCCTGCTTTCTCCCTTCTTCCCCTCCCCTTCCCAGCTCTCCCACAGCCCACTGTCTCCGCCTCTTCCTTTCTTCTTCCCGCCCCCCTCCACCCCCACATCAGTCTGAAGAAGGGTCTCGACCCGAAACATCACCTATTCCTTCGCTCCATAGATGCTGCCTCACCCACTGAGTTTCTCCAGCATTTTTTGTCTGCCTCTTGTTTTGTTCAGTTCAGTTTAGTTTAGGAGATACAGCGCGGAAACAGGCCCTTCGGCCCACTGAGTCCGTGGCGACCAGCGATCCCCGCACACCAACACAATCCGACACACACTGGGGACAATTTACAATGTTACCACAGCCGATTATCCTGCAAACCTGCACGTCTTTGGAGTGTGGGAGGAAACCGAAGATCTCGCAGAAAACCCACATAGGGGAGAACGTGCAAACTCCGTACAGACAGCACCTGTAGTCAGGATCGAACCTGGGTCTCTGGCGCTGTGAGGCAGCAACTCTACTGCTGCGCCACCGTGCCTCCTGCTCACATAAACCTTTTAATGAATGCGGGAGGCACGGTGGAGCAGCGGTAGAGTTGCTGCCTCACAGCGCCAGAGACCCGGGTTCAATCCTGTCTACGGGTGCTATCTATGTCGAGTTTGCACGTTCTCCCGTCAGTTTCCACAGGCAGGGTGCGCGAGTTCCCTCCCACACTCCAAAGACGTGCAGGTTAATCGGCTGTGGGTAAATTGTCCCTAGTGGGTGTAGGATAGTGTTAGTGTACGGTTGACCCCGGATCGGCACGGACTCGGTGGGCCGAAGGGCCTGCTTCCTCGCTGTATCTCCTAAACTAAAACTATCTCACTACCTTCTGCCTTTTCATCTCTGGCCTTTGTCTACCCATCTGCCAATGAATCTCTCTCCTCACCTGTATCCACCCATCACTTGCCAGGCTTTGCCCAGCCTCCAGCTTTCTCCCCCTACTCCAGCCAGTCCCCACCCTAAACGTCACCTAATCATGTTCCCCATAGATGCTGCCTGAACCGCTGAGGTACTCCAGCACTTTGTGTCTTTTTTTAGTGTGAAGGTGACAAGAAGGGCCGAAGGGCCTGTTTCTGTCATTTATCTTTCTGTCAATCAATCAAACCCCCCCTGTCCAGAGTGGGCAGATGCAGTATAATGTGGATAAAGGTGAGGTTATCCACTTTGGCGGCAAAAACAGGAAGGCAGATTATTATCTGAATGGTGTCAATTTGGGAAAAGGGGAAGTACAACGGGATCTGGGGGTCCTTGTTCATCAGTCACTGAAAGTAAGCATGCAGGTACAGCAGGCAGTGAAGAAAGCAAATGGCATGTTGGCCTTCATAACAAGAGGAGTTGAGTATAGGAACAAAGAGGTCCTTCTGCAGTTGTACAGAGCCCTGGTGAGACCACACCTGGAGTATTGTGTGCAGTTTTGGTCCCCTAATTTGAGGAAGGACATTCTTGCTATTGAGGGAGTGCAGCGTTGGTTCACCAGGTTAATTCCCGGGATGGCGGGACTGTCATATGCTGAGAGAATGGAGCGGCTGGGCTTGTACACTCTGGAATTTAGAAGGATGAGAGGATATCTTATTGAAACATATAAGATTATTAAGGGTTTGGACACGCTAGAGGCAGGAAACATGTTCCCGATGTTGGGGGAGTCCAGAACCAGGGGCTACAGTTCAAGAATAAGGGGTAAGCCATTTAGAACAGAGATGAGGAAACATTTTTTCTCACAGAGAGTGGTGAGTCTGTGGAATTCTCTGCCTCAGAGGGCGGTGGAGGCAGGTTCTCTGGATACTTTCAAGAGAGAGCTAGATAGGGCTCTTAAAGATAGTGGAGTCAGGGGATATGGGGAGAAGGCAGGAACGGGGTACTGATTGTGGATGATCAGCCAGGATCACATTGAATGGCGGTGCTGGCTCGAAGGGCCGAATGGAACTACTCCTGCACCTGTTGTCTATTGTCCATTGTCTATTGTCTAAAATATCAGAAAAGAAGTGTTCAGTTTAGTTTATTGTCATGCGTACCGAGGTACAGTGAAAAGCTTTCATTGCGTGCAAGGGGAATTGCTTGAAAATGGCATTTAGTTTAGACGTTTTTACGAGGAAATTAAACCATTTTATTTCTTGTTCCCTGATTAAATTATTGAAAATATCTGTAGCTTTGCAATATTTTTTTTAAAAAAGTTTTAGACTATAAATCTCAAACATCTCAGCCAACTGTTTAATATTTGAGCATTTAATCCATTTGTTGTCTGAAGTGGCGCGTTGGTTTCTGTCTGTGCACTGTCAAAGATGTGACTACTCACGTGATGGAAACACTCCCTCCCCTCTGCTCACACACACACGCACACACACGCACACATGCGCACACACATGCACACACGCGCACACACACACGCACACTCGCGCACACACACACACACACACACACAGACACACACACCCCGCACACACAGCAGACAATCACACAGACAACAGAGGCACCAACCAGACAGACACATACATACACAGACACACAGATACACATACACACAACACACTGACCCCGTACACACACACACACAAACGCACATACACACACACCCCGCACACAGACACACATACACACATTTTCACACAGACACTCAGTCAGACAAACACACAGACACTCACACATTCCCACACAGACACACACACACACAAACACAGACCCCACACACACAGAAACACACGGACACATTCCCACACATACACACACGCACACACACGCATACACAGACTCCACACACACGTATACACAGACCCGCACACACAGCAGACACTCACACAGACACAGACACCAACATACATACACATACACAGACACCACACACAACACACAGACCCCCCCACACGCACATACACACACGCACACATTCCCACGCACACTCTCAGTCAAACACACACACACACACACCACACACACATTCCCACACACAAACACAGACCCCATAGACACACACACACACATTCCCACACAGATACACAGACCCCACACAGACACACACATTCCCACACACAGACACATACACACATTCCCACACACACAAACACAGACCCCACACAGACACACACACATACACCTGCGGGTCTGTTGTTTAAATGATGCATCTTTAGCCAGAGGGATGTGGATGTGTCCTGGCTTACAGCCCAGGCAGTAGAGAGCGCTGCCTTCACAAGGGAGCTGCCACACAGTTATTGCCCCATCTCAAGCCGACAAATGATGGATTCCATCAGTTTATTGAGTATTTGTTTTCTACGCATTCATTTTTTTTTATGTAGGAAATTTCATTTCAGACAATTTATCATCAGTCACTTTCTGAAACAAAATAAGAAAACTGCCGTGGAGCGATGACATTTTCCGCATGCGTGTGTGTGAGGCAGAGAATGACACACACGCAAGCTACACACACGCTACACACACACACATGGACACACACATCACAGACTATACAATCATACACGCTACACACACACACATAGACACACACACACCACAGACCCCACACAATCATACACACACACACATACACACCTTTGCATTCATCTATTGAGTCTGGGACTTTGCATGCGTGCGTCTCTGAGGGTATGAGAATATTTAGTTTAATTTTATCCAAAACGGGACCAGTAACGGGAGGCAGAGGGTGATTGTGGACGGTTGTATTTAGTTTAGTTCAGAGATACAGCACGGTAATAGGCCCCTTCAGCCCACCAAGTCTGCGTCAACCAGCGATCCCCGTACACTAGCACTATCCTGCACATTAGGGATAATTTACCATTTTTACCGAAGCCAATTAACCTACTAACCTGTGTAGGAAGGAACTGCAGATGCTGGTTTAAATCAAAGATAGACACAAAATGCAGTCCATGTACCTGTCTAACTGTTTCTTAAACGTTGGGATAGTCCCAGACTCAAATACCTCCTCCGGCAGCTTGTTCCTTATACCCACCACCCTTTGTGTGAAAAAGTTACCCCTCAGATTCCTGTGTAGACAAAAATGCTGGAGAAACTCAGCGGGTGAGGCAGCATCTATGGAACGAAGGAATGGGTGACGTTTCGGGTCGAGATGTGAGGGTGGGGCGGGAAGAAGAAAGGAAGAGGCGGAGACAGTGGGCTGTGGGAGAGCTGGGAAGGGGAGGGGAAAGAGGGAGAAAGTAGGGACTACCTGAAATTGGAGAAGTCAATGTTAATCTCCCGGGGGTGTAAACTACCCAAGCGAAATATGAGGTGCTGCACCTCCAATTTACCTTCACTCTGGCCATGGAGGAGGCCCAGGACAGAAAGGTTGGACTTGAAATCTTCAAGGTCACTTGCCTTCACATCCGCCTCCTTCAGGAGGTCCTTGACTTCACCGTCCTTGGCGTAATCGATGGGCGTGTGTCCCATGTCGTTCTGTTGCGAGGGGTTGGCACCTGAACGAGAGACAAGTCAACATTCAATGCGATGGAGTCAACCATCGCTGCCACAGAAACCACAACCCAACAAGAATCTGAGAGAAACATATACAATTATGAATGGATTGGACAGGCTAGAGGCAGGAAAAATGTTCCCCATGTTGGGGGAGTCCAGAACCAGGGGTCACACAGTTTGAGAATAAGGGGTCGGCCATTTGGACTGAGATGAGGAATAACCTTTTCACCCAGAGAGTTGCGAATCTGTGGAATTCTCTGCCGCAGAAGGAAGTTCACTGGATGTTTTCAAGAGAGAGTTAGATTTAGCTCTTAGGGCTAACGGAATCAAGGGATATGGGGAGAAAGCAGGAACGGGGTACTGATTGGGGATGATCAGCCATGATCACATTGAATGGCGGTGCTGGCTCGAAGGACTGAATGGCCTACTCCTGCACCTATTGTCCATGTTTCTAAGTTAACACAAGGAACTGCAGATGCTGGTTTACCTAAAAAAAAACAAAGTAATACTGAGTTAATGAGCCTCATTGAAGAAGGGTCTCGACCTGCAACATCACCTATTCCTTCGCTCCATAGATGCTGCCTCACCCGCTGAGTTTCTCCGGCATTTTTGTCTACCTTCCACTGAAGCTGTAGTTCATCAACTCTACAACATAATCCCTGAGCCGACACCCTCAGGAGGTCACCCTTCTTCTCCCTGTAGCCGTCCAAAAGAACGGTGGTGGGTGTATGGAACGAGCTGCCAGAGGAGGTAGTTGAGTCTGGGACTATCCCAACGTTTAAGAAACAGTTAATCAGGTGCATGGATAGGACAGGATTGGAGGGATATGGACCAAGCGCAGGCAGGTGGGACTAGTGTAGCTGGGACATTGTTGGCCTGCGTGGGCAAGTGGGGCCGGATGGCCTGTTTCCGCACTGTATCACTCTGTGACCTGGCCTCCACAGCCGTCTGTGGTAATGAATTTCACAGATTCACCACAGCCTGACGAAAGACATTTCCTCCTCATCTCCTTTCTGTACTGTCCTT
The DNA here is from genome assembly GCA_038087875.1 of Malacoraja senta. NCBI lineage: Eukaryota > Metazoa > Chordata > Chondrichthyes > Rajiformes > Rajidae > Malacoraja > Malacoraja senta. Next base: position 93,989 of record JAXLNO010000757.1, read on the forward strand.
TCTGTAAGCTTGGGTACTGTCCGATTCACCTCTACCCCCATTAGACATTGTCTATGGAACTGGTGCGCTACAAAGCTGAGAGCTATATTCAGCTAGGAATAGATGGATTAAGTGGGTCAGTTGGCATACATATGTATGGGCAGTCACGGTGGCGCAGCGGTAGAGCTGCTGCCTTACAGCAAAATGCAGCGCCGGAGACCCGGGTTCGATCCCGACTACGGGTGCTGTCTGTACGGAGTTTGTACGTTCTCCCCGTGACCTGCGTGGGTTTTCTCCGAGATCTTCGGTGTCCTCCCACACTCCAAAGACATACAGGTATGTAGGTTAATTGGCTTGGTGTAAATGTGAATTGCCCCTAGTGTGTGTAGGATAGTGTTAGTGTGCGGGGATCGCTGGTCGGCGCGGACTCGGTGGGCCGAAGGGCCTGTTTCCGCGCTGTATCTCTAAACAAAAAAAAGTCAAATTGTCCAAGTTGGCGATATGCGGAGTACTGCCCTGCCGACTACAACATTCAGAAGTTTGAGAAGTAGTGCTAAAGGGTCAGTTTCCATGCAGATTCCTCATTTGGTAGATATTTAACAAAAAAAACATGAAACAGTCGAGGTGACGTTTGGGGTGGGGACGCTTGTCCAGACTCAGGGAGGTGTGTGTTGTGACCCTGCTCCTCTCCTCCGCTGCTGTGACAGATTTACCACTCTGCTCTTTGCAATATTGATCGCTGCTGTGTAGAGACGCTCCTAAGGGTGGCATTGCAATTGTTTTGCTTGCTCGCTATCAATTGCGGAGCTTTATGAGAGATATATATATACTGGATCACCAACCCTGGCAGTGTTCATAGAAAAATAGGTGCAGGAGTAGGCCATTCGGCCCTTGCAGCCAGCACCGCCATTCAATGTGATCATGGCCGATCATCTAAAATCTGAAGAAGGGTTTCGGCCCGAAAAGTCGCCTATTTCCTTCGCTCCACAGATGCTGCCTCACCCGCTGAGTTTCTCCAGCACTTTTGTCTACCATCTAAAATCAGTACCCCGTTCCTGCTTTCTCTCCCCATATCCCTTGTTTCCGTTAGCCCGAAGAGCTAAATCTAACTCTCTCTTGAAAACATCCAGTGAATTGGCCTCCACTGCCTTCTGTGGCAGAGAATTCCACAGGCTCACAATTCTCTGGGTGAAAATGTTTTTCCTCATCTATGTCCTAAATGGCCGACCCCTTAATCCCCCTGGTTCTGGACTCCCCCAACCGGGAACATTTTTCCTGCATTTAGCCTGTCCAATCCTTTAAGAATTTTATATGTTTCTGTAAGATTCCCTCTCATCCTTCTAAATTCCAATGAATATATGCCCAGCCGCTCCATTCTCTCAGCATATGACAGTCCCGCCATCCCGGGAATTAACCTGGTGAACCAACGCTGCACTCCCTCAATAGCAAGAATGTCCTGAATAATCTGCCTTCCTGTTCTTGCCACCAAAGTGGATAACCTCACATTTATCCACATTATACAGCATCTGCCATGCATCTGCCCACTCACCCAACCTGTCCAAGTCACCTTGCAGCCTCATAGCATCCTCATCGCAGCTCACACTGCCACCCAGCTTTGTGTCATCCGCAAACTTGGAGATGTCACATTGAATTCCCTCATCTAAATCGTTAATATATATTGTAAATAACTGGGCACAGAGCCTTGCGGTACCCCACTAGTCACTGCCTGCCATTCTGAAAAGGGCCCGTTAATCCCTACTCTTTGCTTCATGTCTGCCAACCAGTTCTCTATCCATGTCAATACCCGACCCCCAATACCATGTGCTCTAATTTTGCACGCTAATCTCTGTGTGGGACATTGTCAAAGGCTTTTTTGAAAGTCCAGATACACCACATCCACTGGCTCTCCCTTATCCATTCTACTTGTCACATCCTCAAAAAATCCCAGAAGATTAATCAAGCATGATTTCCCCTTCATAAATCCATGCTGACTTTGACCGATCCTGTCACTGCTTTCCAAATGTGCTGCTATAACATCTTTAATAATTGACTCCAGCATCTTCCCCACTACCGATGTAAGGCTAACTGGTCTATAATTCCCCGTTTTCTCTATCCCTCCTTTCTTAAAAAATGGGATTTCATGAACATCCCGGGTGTTGGGAGTTCTGCCCACTTTGTATTTTACAAGAATGATCCCAGGAATGAGTGGCTTAGCATACGATGAGCGTTTGTCGGCGCTGGGCCTGTACTCGCTGGAGTTTAGAAGGATGAGGGGGAACCTCATTGAAACTTACAGAATAATGAAAGGCCTGGATAGAGTGGATGTGGAGAGGATGTTTCCACTGGTGGGAGAGTCTAGGACCAGAGGTCACAGCCTCAGAATTAAAGGACACTCTTTTAGAAAGGAGGTGAGGAGGAACTTCTTTAGTCAGAGGGTGGTGAATCTGTGGAACTCATTGCCACAGAGGGCTGTGGAGGCAAGCCAGTGGATATTTTTAAGGTAAAGATTGACAGATTCTTGATTAGAATGGGTGTCAGGGGTTATGGGGAGAAGGCAGGAAAATGGTACTAGGAGGCAGAGATCAGCCATGATTGAATGGCGGAGTGGACTTAATGCGTCGAATGGCCTAATTCTACTCCTATAACTTGTGTATTGGCAGTATTGTACTGTATGGCTGGTATTGATGAAAGGCAATATTGCCAATTACCATCCTGTTCAGAACAGTTTAGTTTATTGTCCCGTGTAACGAGGTACAGTGAAAAGCTTTTGTTGCGTGCTAACCAGTCAGCGGAAAGACAATACATGATTACAATCGAACCGTTCACAGTGTACAGATACAGGATAAAGGGAATAACGTTTAGTGCAAGGTCAGCAAAGTCCGATCAAAGATAGTTCGAAGGTCACCAATGAGGTAGATAGTAGCTCATCACTGCTCTCTGGTTGTGGTAGGATGGTTCAGTTCCTTGTATTTACACTCTGCATCAAGGTGATCTTTTAGTTTTATTTTAGAATAAGGGGTAAGCCATTTAGAACGGAGCCGAGGAAACACTTTTTCTCACAGAGAGTTGTGAGTCTGTGGAATTCTCTGCCTCAGAGGGCGGTGGAGGCCGGTTCTCTGGATACTTTCAAGAGAGAGGTAGAAAGGGCTCTTACAGATAGTGGAGTCAGGGGATATGGGGAGAAGGCAGGAACGGGGTACTGATTGTGGATGATCAGCCATGATCACATTGAATGGTGGTGCTGGCTCGAAGGGCCGAATGGCCTACTCCTGCACCTATTGTCTATTTTGTGTCCCGCCATGTTATGAAGATTTCATTGAATGTCATCGATTCATTCAGCCCAACTTGCCCAACTTGCCCACGCCGACCAACATGCCCCGTCTGCACTATCTCACACGCCTGTGTATGGCCCATATTCCTCTCCACCTGTCCTATCCATGTACCTGTCCAACTGTGGCTATCTGAAGAAGGGTCCCGACCCGACCCGACCCATCCTTTTTCTCCAGAGATGCTGCCTGACCTGCTGAGTTACTCCAACACTTTGTGTCTATCAGATGACTTTTAAATGTTGTTACAGGCGGTGGGGCCTCGATGGCAACGGGGGCTTGGCAGCGGTGGGGCCTCGCGATTGACCCGCGATCAACGGTCGATGAGCGCGAGGGGAAGACAATGGGAACCCGGCGTGGGGGGATCGCCGTAAGGGACGGTCGGCGTACAAGGGGGAACCCGGTGTGGGGGGGGGGGACTCTAGTTTTAGAACCCTCTGTCCAGGGGATAAGCCTGCATTTGTTTGTTTGTTTGTTTGTTCGTTCCGGTTAATGCGCTGTACACACATGGCAGCCAGCCAACAGTCGCGTGTCTTTTTCTTTTTGTTTTCACTTTTAATTTCAAGTTTTTGTGTTCCTTGTCATGTGTTGCGACTGTCGGCAGAACAATTTCCCTCCCTGGATGAATAAAGTTCTATCGTATCGTATTGTTTCGTATCGTATTGTATTAAATCTTTGCCCACCTCAATATAAAACCAATGTCCTCTGGTTCTTGATTCACCTACCCAGGGAAAAAGACTGGGTTTAGTAGGTTGAGGGGGGACTTCTTTGAAACTTACGGAATAATGAAAAGCATAGATAGAGTGGAGTGGAGAGGATGTTTCCACTGGTGGGAGAGTCTAGGACCAGAGGACACGGCCTCAGAATGAAAAGGGCGCTCTTTTAGAAAGGAGACGAGGAGGAACTTCTTTAGTTAGAGGGTAGTTAATCTGTGAAACTCATTGCCACAGAGGGCTGTGGAGGCCAAGTCAGTGGATATTTTTAAGGCAGAGATAGACAAATTCTTGATTAGAACGGGTGTCAAGGGTTATGGGGAGAAGGCAGGAAAATGGGATAAGGAGGCAGAGATCAGCCATGATTGAATGGCGGAGTAGGTCTCGATGGGCCGAATGTCTTAATTCTACTCCTGTAACGTGAAACTTGTGACTATCTATCCCCCTCACGACTTTGGCTCAAGATGCCAGCATCTGCAGTCCCTTATGAAGATTTAATTGAATGTTATAGACAATAGGTGCAGGAGTAGGCCATTCGGCCGTTCGAGCCAGCACTGCCATTCAATGTGATCATGGCTGATCATCCCCAATCAGTACCCCGTTCCTGCCTTCTCCCCATATCCCCTCACTTCGCTATCTTTAAGAGCCCTATCAAGTCATACAGCATGGAAACAGCCCCTTCGGCTCAATTTGTCCACGCTGACCAAGATGCCGCATTGAAGGAAGAACTCAGCGGATCAGGCGGCATCTGTGGAGGGAATGCACAGTCTGAAAAAGGGTCTCAACCCACAATGTCATCTGTCCATTCCCTCCACAGATGCTGCCTGACCAGCTGAGTTCCTCCTGCACTCTGTGTTTTACTCAAGATTCCCGTATCTACAGTCTCTTGACTCTCCAAATAACCTTGACTTCTATTTATTTTCCCAAACCCTCGCACTTAGCTTGAAAGCGCCCACCACCAGAGTCAGGAACAGCTTCTTCCCCTCTGTTATCAGGCTTCTGAACATTCCTTCCATGAGCTCGGGTACTGTCCGATTCACCTCTACTTCTGAAGAAGGATCTCAACCTGAAACGTCGCCTGCCCATGTTCTCCAGGGGTGCTGCCTGACCTTCTGAGTTACTCCCGCACTTTGTGCCCTTTTGTGTATTAACCAGCAGGCTGTTTCGTTTCAACACCTCGACCCCATTGCGGACATTGGACTTTGTCTCTGGAACTGATGCGCTACAATGCTGAGAACTATATTCTGCACTCTGTATCTTCCCCTTTGAACTTGAGTTTGACTTGTTCGTATATATCTGATCTGATTAAATAGTTCACAAAGCAAAGCCTTCCCTGCATCTCAGAGCATTTGACAATAATAAACCTAAATCCAGGCCTTTTCAAAGAGTCAATACATCATGGAAACAGGCCCTTCAGCCCAACTTGCCCATGCCGACCAACATGCCCCATCTGCACTAGTCCCAC
>JAXLNO010000757.1:99671-160520 GCA_038087875.1 Malacoraja senta
TCCCCCTCCATCTCCTCCCCCTCTCTCTCTCGCTCTCTTTCACACACTCTCAGTCTTGTTCACAGCTTGCCCGCCGGCCCGCCTCTCTAACTATGACGTTATTACTGCTCCACTGCGGTGACTATGTGCTCAGTCTTATCACCGTGATCATCAGCACAAAAACTATTTTTATATCTCTCTTTACTCTTGTGCAGAGAAAGCTATGATTCATATATGAATAGACCTTCCTGTGGGCGTCCTGGTGTTTGAGGATGATAGTGTATGAGATTGGCCATCTGTGAGGCAGAGTGAGCATGTCAGCTGCCCTCATTATCGTTTATATCCCTAAAAGCCCTGTCCCACGGTACGAGTTGATTCCAAGAGTTCGCCCGAGTTTGTCCTGATTTACGGTAATGGCCACTCGTCGGTACTCGGGGCTCTCGTGGACATTTTTCAACAGGTTGAAAAATCTTCACGAGTCTTTCCGAGCTTACCTGCCGTTAGCGAGTCAGGAAGACCTGAGTACCTGCCGTTAGCGCTAAGAGACGTCCCCGAGCTCCGACGTACCCGCTACGTTCATTCTCCGTGCTTACCACGAGTTTGATTTTTTTAAATCTCGGGAGAGCTCTTGGAATGAACTCGTACCGTGGGACAGGGCTTTAAGCCAGGACATTACACTCCTTGTTTTTGTTTGTCAAACAACAGAACATTGGTTAGGATTCAACAAGACACCATCTTAAAGATAGCGTCTCTAAACTAAACTAAAGTGAATCCTCTGGGGGGAGTCCAGAACCAGGGGTCACACAGTTTAAGAATAAGGGGCCAGCCATTTTGAATGGAGATGAGGGAACACTTTTTCACCCAGAGAGTTGTGAATCTGTGAAATTCTCTGCCGCAGAAGGCAGTGGAGGCCAATTCATTGGATGTTTTCAAGAGAGAGTTAGATTTAGCTCCTAGAGATAAAGGAATCAAAGGATATGGGGAAAAAGCAGGAACGGGATACTGATTTTGGATGATCAACCATGATCATATTGAATGGCGGTGCTGGCTCGAAGGGTCGAGTGGCCAGCTCCTGTACCTATTGTCTATGTTTCTATGAAATGCGGTGTTGCAACCTCACCGGTGTTTGTTCTTCCTCCCTCCAGGCCCTGAAAGCTCTGCAGGAGATGAGCCACCTGCCCCAGCTTCACATCGCATTCGTCTGTCTTCTCCCACTCTGTACCTCGCAAGGCAAAGACTCTCCCAGTGCAGGCCTTCGAGGTAACCAACTTCTCCCTTGACATGTCAGCATCTACTCGGGATGGTCACTTCCCTTCTCTGCAGGAAGCAACTGCAGATGCTGGTTTATTGAATTGAATTTAATACATTTTATTAACCAAGTATGTATACATACAAGGAATTTGCCTTGGGGATGATCTGCCATGATCACATTGAATGGCGGTGCTGGCTCAAAGGGCCGAATGGCCTACTCCTGCACCTATTGTCTATTGTGCTTTGCTCGCAAGTAACAACACGATATACCGTGGACAGTTACAAATAAAACGTTATAATTTAAACAAGTGAAGAATGAAATAGAAAAGGAGGCTACAGATATTTGGTTATTGAGTAGAGCTACTACTCGTGGAAAAAAGCTGTTTTATGTCTGGCTGTGGCAGCTTTGACAGTCCGGAGTCGCCTTCCAGAGGGAAGTGATTCAAAGAGTTTGTGGCCAGGGTGAGAGGGGTCAGAGATGATCTTACCCGTTCGCTTCCTGACCCTTACAGTGTACAGTTCATCAGTGGAGGGAAGGTTGCAGCCAACAACCTTCTCAGCTGATCGGACGATTCGCTGCAGCCTCCGGATGTCGTGCTTGGTGGCTGAGCCAAACCAGACCATGATGGGAGAAGGTGAGGACAGACTCTACGATGGCCGTGTAGAATTGGACCATCATTGCCTGTGGCAGATTGTGCTTCCTCAGCTGCCGTAGGAAGTACATCCTCTGTTGGGCCTTTTTGACTGTGGAGTCGCCAAAATTTACTGTGGAGTCACCAAAGTTTACACCGAAGATAGACGCAAAATGCTGGAGTGACTCAGCGGGACAGGCAGCATCTCTGGGAGAGAAGGAATGGGTGACGCTTCGGGTCAGACTGGAGCCTGGGGGGAGGGAGTCTAGAGATATTGACGGGTAAGGTGTGAAAAACAACGGATCAAAGCCGACGATGATAAGGTCTTCCTCACTTTGCCCAAATATAATGAATGTACATGGGGAGGCATGCAGAGCCACAGTAAATTGTGTTGCGTACAAGAGTCAGGAAGTCATGAGTGTAAGCGTAAGGAATCAGAACGGGGTGGCGCAGCGGGTAGAGTTGCTGCCTCACAGCGCCAGAGACCCGGGTTCCATCCTGACCACGGGTGCTGTCTGTACGGAGTTTGTACGTTCTCCCCGTGACCTGCGTGGGTTTTCTCCAGGTGCTCCGGTTTCCTCCCACACTCCAAAAACCTGTGGGTTCTGTGGAATTCTCTGCCTCAGAGGGCGGTGGAGGCCGGTTCTCTGGATGCTTTCAAGAGAGAGCTAGATAGGGCTCTTAAAAATAGCGAAGTCAGGGGATATGGGGGGAAGGCAGGAACGGGGTACTGATTGGGGATGATCAGCCATGATCACATTGAATGGCGGTGCTGGCTCGAAGGGCCGAATGGCCTACTTCTGCACCTATTGTCTATTGTCTATAGTCTATTGAAACCCTTCAAGGAAATAGGCAACGTTTCGGGCCGAAACCATTCTTCAGACTGGAGGAAATAGGCAACGTTTTGGGCCGAAACCCGAAACGTTGCCTATTTCCTTCGCTCCATAGATAGAAACATAGAAACATAGAAAATAGGTGCAGGAGTAGGCCATTCGGCCCTTCGAGCCTGAACGGGGTACTGATTGGGGATGATCAGCCATGATCACATTGAATGGCGGTGCTGGCTCGAAGGGCCGAATGGCCTACTCCTGCACCTAATGTCTATTATTGTCTATTGTCTATTAGTTTTTAGATTAATTGGCTTCTATAAATTGTCCTTAGTGTGTAGGATGGAACTAGTGTACGGGGTGATCGTTGGTTGGCGGGCCGAAGGGCCTCTTTCCAAGCATCAGTTCCAGAGACAGAGTCCAATGTCCGCAATGGGGTAGAGGTGAATCGGACAGTACTTTCTGCTGGAAAGACAGTCCAGAAGCCTGATAACAGAGTGGGAGAAGGGGCCACTGTGGCGCAGCGGTAGAGTTGCTGCCTCACAGCGCCAGAGACCCGGGTTCCATCCTGACTAATGGTGGTGTCCGTATGGAGTTTGTACGTTCCCCCCGTGATCGCCTGGGTTTTATCAGAGAACTTCGGTTTCCTCCCACACTCCAAAGACGAGCAGATTTGCAGGTTAATTGGTATAAATGTAAATTGCCCATAGTGTGTGTAGGATAGTGTTAATATGCGGGGATCGCTGGTCGGCGTGGACTCTGTGGGCTGAGTGGGTTTGTTTCCGTGCTGTATCACTGTATCTGTATCCCTAACCTGTTCCTGAGTCTGCTTATGCATGTTTTCAAACTTCTGTATCTTTAGACTGACGGAGTGCAGGGAGTGCAGCGTAGGTTTACAAGGTTAATTCCCGGGATGGCGGGACTGTCATATGCTGAGAGAATGGAGCGGCTGGGCTTGTACACTCTGGAGTTTAGAAGGATGAGAGGGGATCTTATTGAAACATATAAGTTTATTGAGGGTTTGGACATGCTAGAGGCAGGAAACATGTTCCACATGTTGGGGGAGTCCAGAACCAGGGGCCACTGTTTAAGAATAAGGGGCAGGACATTTAGAACGGAGATGAGGAAAAATGTTTTCACCCAGAGAGTTGTGAGTCTGTGGAATTCTCTGCCTCAGAAGGCAGTGGAGGCTGGTTCTCTGGATACTTTCAAGAGAGAGTTAGATAGAGCTCTTAAAGTTAGCGGAGTCAAGGGATATGGGGAGAAGGCAGGAACGGGGTACTGATTGGGGATGATCAGCCATGATCATATGGAATGGCGGTGCTGGCTGGAAGGGCCGAGCGGCCTCCTCCTGCCCCTATGTCTATTGTCTGTTGAGAGGGGAGAGGATATGGGGCCCAAAATCGCTGACGGTGATGCAAATATACTCTGACTCATCCTCAGGTGAAACTGGATGTAAACCTGACTGACTTGACGAAGATCGGTAAATCGCAGAAGTACTTGCTGAGTGTGGATGTAGATGGGGGTAAACTGGTGGTGATGAAGAAATCCAAAGACACGCAGGAGGACTGGAACACGTTCACACACGATAAGAGTAAGTCGGAGAGATACAGCGCGGAAACAGGCCCTTCGGCCCACCGAGTCCGCGCCGACCAGCGACCCACCCTCGCACACTTCCACACAACAAAAGCTTTCCACTGTACCTCGGTACACGTGACAAGATCAAGTTTAAGTTTGCGTTGATTGTCACGTGCACCAGTTAAAGTCCAGTGGTATTTGAGTTACCAGGCAGCCATACTAAGTGAAAAGCAACACAGCCACATAAAATAACATTTAACATCAACATCCACCACAGTGGAATCAATATTCCTCACTGTGATGTTCAGTCATCTTCCTCCTTCGTTCACCCGTGGTGGTCGGGGCCGAACTCTCCGCAGTCCCATCTGCCGACGGTCCGATGTCCAAGTCCCCGCGTCGGGACGATGGAAACTCTGGCGTCCGGACGGATCGGAACACTCCGATAAACTAAACTGAACACTATCCTACACGCGGGGGGACAATTTACAGAAGCCATTTAACGTACAAATGCGCACGTCTTTGTCAATAGACAATAGGTGCAGGAGTAGGCCATTCGGCCCTTCGAGCCAGCACCGCCATTCAATGTGATCATGGCTGATCATCCCCAATCAGTACCCCGTTCCTGCCTTCTCCCCATATCCCCTGGCTCTGCTATCTTTAAGAGCCCTATCTAGCTCTCTCTTGAAAGCATCCAGAGAACCGGCCTCCACCGCCCTCTGAGGCAGAGAATTCCACAGACTCACAACTCTCTGTGAGAAAAAGTGTTTCCTCGTCTCCGTTCTAAATGGCTTACCCCTTATTCTTAAACTGTGGCCCCTGGTTCTGGACTCCCCCAACATCGGGAACATGTTTCCTGCCTCTAGCGTGTCCAAACCCGTAATAATCTTACATGTTTCAATAAGATACCCTCTCATCCCTGTAAACTCCAGAGTATACAAGCCCAGCTGTTTCATTCTCTCAGCATATGACAGTTCCGCGGGAAGAAACCGGAGCACCCGGAGAAAACACGCGGGTCGCTGGACGAACGTACGAACGTACGTGGTCAGGATCAAACCCGGGTCCCTGGCGCTGTGAGGCAGCAACTCTACCGCTGCGCCACCGTGCCGTGCAGGAAGGACATCCTTGTGATTGAGGCAGTGCAGCGTAGGTTCACGAGATTGATCCCTGGGATGGCGGGACTGTCATATGAGGAAAAATTGAAAAGACTAGGCTTGTATTCACTGGAGTTTAGAAGGATGAGGGGGGATCTTATAGAAACATATAAAATTATAAAAGGACTGGACAAGCTAGATGCAGGAAAAATGTTCCCAATGTGGGGCGAGTCCAGAACCAGGGGCCACACAGTCTTAGAATAAAGGGGAGGTCATTTAAGACTGAGGTGAGAAAAAACTTTTTCACCCAGAGAGTTGTGAATTTGTGGAATTCCCTGCCACAGAGGGCAGTGGAGGCCAAGTCACTGGATGGAATTAAGAGAGAGTTAGATAGAGCTCTAGGGACTAGTGGAGTCAAGGGATATGGGGAGAAGGCAGGCACGGGTTATTGATAGGGGACGATCAGCCATGATCGCATTGAATGGCGGTGCTGGCTCGAAGGGCCGAATGGCCTCCTCCTGCACCTATGTTCTATGTTTCTATGAAGCCGTACGTTAATATATCGGCCGCAGAGTCTCAGCTAGTAACGGCTTGTGGATGTTGTGACTCTTTGCTCAGTTTCTCTCTTCCTTTGATGGGGGAAATGGCTCTGCTGTGTCAGCAACTCTGCGGCCTCTGTTGGCATTTGTTGGCTGTAATTATAAACAGAACTCTGAATTGCTGAATGGGGGGAGTGGGTTTACTGAGAATCATTGGATAAGTGTTGCAGTGTGAGTGTCTGTGTGGTTCGTCAGCTGCAAGTACTTCAGTAAGCTGCCAGCATCGTCCCAGTTACAGAGCTACACAGTGCAGAAGCTGGCCCTTTGGCCCACATGTTTAAGAAGGAACTGCAGATGCAGGAAAATCGAAGGTAGACAAAAGTGCTGGAGAAACTCAGCGGGTGCAGCAGCATGTATGGAGTGAAGGAAATAGGCAACGTTTTGGCCCGAAACCCAGAAGGAAATAGGCAATGTTTCCAAATTGCCAAAATAGGCAATGAGCGAAGGAAATAGGAAACGGGTTTCGGGTTTCGGCCCGAAACCTTGCCTATTTCCTTTGCTCCATAGATGCTGCCGCACCCGCTGAGTTTCTCCAGCACTTTTGTCTACCTTTGGCCCACATCCTCCATGCTAGTCAAGACTGCATTCCGGGCCACTCCCACATGCCTGCATTTGGCCCACATTCCCTGTAAACCCTTCCAATCCATACACAACTGTCCATTTGTCTTTTGAAAGTTGACAGAACGCTACAGGAGATCCTTCTATCCTTTGGCCATCAAACTGTACAACTCCTCCCCCTCTGTTGTGGGGTAGATTGAGACTGACCCCCCCCCTTCCCCTCCCCAATTTGCACATCCCCAATCCTCTCTATGCGTCACTTTAATTTCATGTATCTTGTCTTTCTATGACTGTTGGCAGATCAATGTCCCTCCTGGGATAAATAAAGTTCTATCGTGTCGTGTGATATTTAAGGCGTCACGGTGACGCAGCGGTAGAGTTGCTGCCTCACAGCGCCAGAGACCCGGGTTCCATCCTGACTACGGTTGCTTTCTGTACGGAGTTTGTACATTCTCCCCGTGACCGCGTGGATTTTCTCCGAGATCTCCGGTTTCCTAACACACTCCAAAGGTTAATTGGTATAAGTGTACATTGTCCCGAGTGTGTGTAGGGTAGTGTTAATGTGCGGGGATCGCTGGTCGGTGCGGACTCGTTGGGCCGAAGGGCCCGTTTCCGCGCTGTATCTAAACTAAACTAAACTAAAAAGGATTACAGAATCAGCAGGCAAGAGTGTTTTAGAGTTAGACACAAAATGCTGGAGGTTTGTAGGTTAATTGGCGTGGTATACAAAATGTAAAATTGACCACAGTGTGTGTAGGATAGTATTAATGTGCGGGGATCGCTGGTCGGCGCGGACTGGGTGGGCCGAAGGGCCTGTTTCCGCGGCGTATCTCTAAACTAAACTAATTGTATCGGCTTCTACACCTTCCCCTGGCAGCTCATTCCAGATACGCACTACCCTCAGTGGGAAAGGTTGCCCCTGTTCTTCAAACTCTCCCCGCTCACTTTAAGCCAGATGCTCCCTTCAGCTAATTTGATGAATTGATATTTTATTATCCCACAGTCACAGTGAAATTCTTTGTTTTATAAACCACACACAAGTACGCAAAGAGTTGCCAGTCGAGAGCACTGCAAAATACCCCTTAATCCAGGCATCGCTCTGGTCAGCTTCCTCTGCACCATCTCACCTAGCGGGGTCTTTTGGGAATGACATGAGGAGACATTTCTTTGGGGGTGAGGTATGAGGGGGGGGAGGGGCAGGAGATGGGGGCAGGGCAGCAGATGGGGTGGGGCAGGAGATGTGGAGGGGCAGGAGGGAGAGGGGCATGAGATGGGGAGGGGCAGGAGATGAGGGTGGGGCGGGCGGGAGATGAGGCTCGGACATCTCCAGGTGGGTTCTCGGTTCGGCGGGCGGGCGGGCGAGCGGGCGGGAGAGCCAGGCCTGCTGTCCAGGTGTGGCCGCGGCTCACCAGGACCTTCAGAGAGGCGAGTTGGCTTTGTGATCCCTGCAGCAATCTGTCCCCCCCCCCCCTCAAACCAACAATAATCAATGATGTCCCATCGGGGCAGGTGTAGACTCGGCAACTGTATCTCCAAACACTAGCGCTCGGTCCCCCATGTCTACTGCATCTTCTTGTTGCTAATCATTAGAACTCCCCTTCCCCATCCCACCTTTACCTTTCTGTCCTGGACCTCCTCCATTGCCAGAATTCTCCAGAGATCAGCCATGATCACAATGAATGGCGGTGCTGGCTCGAAGGGCCGAATGGCCTACTCCTGCACCTATTGTCTATGTTTCACTATTGGCTGACCCGCTGGGTTACTCCAGGACTGTGTGTTCTTCTGTTTAGTTTAGTTTAGTCATGAGAATTAGGCCATTCGGCGTATCAAGTCCGCCATTCATTCATGGCTGATCTATCTCTCCCTCCTAACCCCATTCTCCTGCCTTCTCCCCATAACCCCTAGCACCTGCTCTAATCAAGATCTGTAGATACAACGTGGAAACAGACCCTTTGGCCCACTGAGTCCACACCGACCAGTGATAACCCCTGCATTAGTATCCTGCACACTAGGGAGAATTTACAGAAGCCATTTAACCTACATGTCTGTGTGATTTGTATATCTTGTTTGTATGTGTATTTTGTCTTGTTAATAAATGTTGAGTGCAACAACAAAAAAACTAAAAAAAAAATAACCTGCATGTCTTTGGGATGTGGGAGGAAACCGGAGCATCCGAAGAAACGGGAGAGAACGTACAAACTCCATGCAGAGCGCACCAGCAGTCAGGATCGAGCCCGGGTCTCTGGCGCTGCGAGGCAGCAGCTCTACCCACTGCGCCACCGTGATGCCCAGTGTATTAACCAATATCTGCAGTTCCATCTACACCATACTCAGGAGAGCATAGAAACATAAGAAATAGCTGTAAGAGTAGGCTGTTCGGCCCTTGAAGCCAGCACCGCCATGCAATATGATCATGGATAAGAATGAAGGAATACGTTTATTGGCCAAGTATTCACATACAAGGAATTTGCCTTGGTGCTCCGCCCGCAAGTGACAACATGACATACAGTGACAGTTAGCAATGACACAAAACATTAAACATTAATAATAAAACATGGCTGATCATCCAAAATTAGTTCCCTGTTCCTGCTTTCTCCCCATATCCCTTGATTGTTTAAGAATAAGGAGTAAGCCATTTAGAACGGAGATGAGGAAACACATTTCCCACAGAGAGTGGTGAGTCTGTGGAATTCTCTGCCTCAGAGGGCGGTGGAGGCCGGTTCTCTGGATGCTTTCAAGAGAGAGCTAGATAGGGCTCTTAAAAATAGCGGAGTCATGGGATATGGGGAGAAGGCAGGAACGGGATACTGATTGGTGATGATCAGCCATGATCACATTGAATGGCGTTGCTGGCTCGAAGGGCCGAATGGCCTACTCCTGCACCTATTGTCTATTTATTCCTTTAGCCCCAAGAGCTAAATCTAACTCTCTCTTTAAAAGCCTTTTCCTCTTGCTCAGCTGCCGTGCATGTTTGAGTTAGACAATAGACAATAGGTGCAGGAGTAGGCCATTCGGCCCTTCGAGCCAGCACCACCAGTTTTGCGGTATTTTCCTCTTGTCCACGTTTGCTGGACGTGAGTCGGCCTTTGGTGAATTGTGGTTTGCTTCTCCATCAGTTTGGCAGCTGATAAAGTCTCAACGCGTGCACAACAAGCTGGGAATTGTGTTCGAGAAGGACAAGGACAAGACGCAGAGGAAAGACTTCATCTTTGAAACCACGAGGGTGAGATGTTTGCCCACGGCCTTCCTTGGGGTTATTCCAAGTGCTTCAGTCCGGATGTGGATTCAGTATCATGGTGTCCATGGAAAAAGGACTTCCAGCCCTACTTGTCCATGCTCACTGAGATGCCCCCATCTAAACTAGACACCGAGTAACTCAGCGGGTGGGTCAGGCAGCATCTGTGGAGAACATGGATAGGTGACGTTTCACAGAGTGCTGGAGTAACTCAGCGGGTCAGGCAGCATCTGTGGAGAACATGGATAGGTGACGTTTCACAGAGTGCTGGAGTAACTCAGCGGGACAGGCAGCATCTGTGGAGCGAAGGAAATGGGCAACCTTTCGGGCCGAAACCCTGAAGGAAATAGGCAACGTTTCGGGCCGAAACCCGGAAGGGTTTCGGGCCGAAACGTTGCCTATTTCCTTCGCTCCATAGATGCTGCCGGAACATGGATAGGTGACGTTTCACAGAGTGCTGGAGTAACTCAGCGGGTCAGGCAGCATCTGTGGACAACATGGATAGGTGACGTTTCACAGAGTGCTGGAGTAACTCAGCGGGTCAGGCAGCATCTGTGGAGAACATGGATAGGTGACGTTTCACACAGTGCTGGAGTAACTCAGCGTCTCTGGAGAAAAAAGGTTGGGTGACGTTTCGTGTTGGGGCCCTTCTTCAGACTGAAAGTGGAGGGGACTGAAAGTTCTGACCCATTCTTTTTCTCCAGAGATGCTGACCCGCTGAGTTACTCCAGCACTCTGTGTCTATCTTCGGTATAAGCTAGCATCTGCAGTTCCTTCCCACACCCCATCTGAACTAGTTCCATTTGCCAGCGTTTGACCCATATACCTCTCAACCATAGTGAGATGGGTGCTGTCTGTGTGGAGTTTGCGTGTTCTCGCTGTGACCGCGTGGCTTTTTTGGGGGGTTTCCTCCCACATCCCAAAGACGTGTGGGTTTATGAGTTCATTTGGCACTGTAAATAGCTCCTAGTGTGCAGGGAGTGGTAGAATCTGGGATGGGGGGGGGGGGGTTAATAACATGAGAGGATGATGTTGGATTAGATCAGTGGATGAATGTAAAGATGTGGTCAACAGTCAGTGTGGACTCGGTGGGCGTGATGAGCTGCCCTGTTTCTGTGCTTTTAAAATATATATATTTTTATTTATTAGAAGCAAATGTACAAGTGTAGAACAAACGTCATATACAATTATACAGTTATTGTACAGCTTCAATTGTGACTTTTTAGCTTTGAAATAAAGGAAAAGAAAAGAGAAAGACCAAGAGAGAGACAAAGTGAGATGTGTAAA
This sequence comes from Malacoraja senta, assembly GCA_038087875.1. NCBI lineage: Eukaryota > Metazoa > Chordata > Chondrichthyes > Rajiformes > Rajidae > Malacoraja > Malacoraja senta. The sequence goes on from JAXLNO010000757.1 coordinate 110,709, forward strand.
GATAGACCCCTAGAATACCAAAGTAGTGTAGCCAAAGAGTGGGTAAAAGAAAGAAAGAAAAGAATAAAAAAGAACAAAAAGAAAAAGAGAGAGAAAAGTGGTGATCTACCTGCCTCTTGTCCCTCACCACCCGCCTCACCCAACCCATAGTTGGATTTAAATCCAAAGTTGTGTTGCGCCACACTATCCTTGTAAGAATTCGGTGAAGGGTGTCCATGTCTTGCTCTCTATCTATCTGTCCATCTTAATTCTCCCCCCTTCTCCCCCCCCCCCCCCCCCGTACAGAAGCGAGAGGCGTTTTGCCAGCTGCTGCAGCTGATGAAGAACAAACATTCGAAGCAGGATGAACCCGACATGATTTCCATCTTCATCGGCTCCTGGAACATGGGTAAGAGTCACAGAGTGATACAGCGTGGAAACAGGCCCTTCGGTCCAACTTGCCCACACCAACCAACAATGTCCCAGCTACACAATTAAATAGAGTCACAGAGTGATACAGCGTGGAAACAGGTCCTTTGGCCCAACTTGCCCACACCGGCCAACATGTCCCAGCTACACAATTAAATAGAGTCACAGAGTGATACAGCGTGGAAACAGGCCCTTTGGCCCAGCTTGCCCACACCGGCCAACATTTCCTGGCTACACTAGTCATAGAGTCACAGAGTGATACAGTGTGGAAACAGGCCCTTCGGCCCAACTTGCCCACACCGGCCAACATGTCCCGGCTACACTAGTCATAGAGTCACAGAGTGATACAGTGTGGAAACAGGCCCTTCGGCCCAACTTGCCCACACCGGCCAACATGTCCCGGCTACACTAGTCATAGAGTCACAGAGTGATACAGTGTGGAAACAGGCCCTTCGGCCCAACTTGCCCACACCGACCAACATGACTCAGCTGCACTAGGCCCACCTGCCCGCGTTTGGTCCATACAAGGTTAATTCCCGGGATGGCGGGACTGTCATATGCTGAGAGAATGGAGCGGCTGGGCTTGTACACTCTGGAGTTTGGAAGGATGAGAGGAGATTTTATTGAAACATATAAGATTATAAAGTGATTGGACACGCTAGAGGCATGAAACATGTTCCCGATGTTGGGGGAGTCCCTGAACCAGGGGCCACAGTTTAAGAATAAGGGGTAAGCCATTTAGAACGCAGACGAGGAAACACTTTTTCTCACAGAGAGTGGTGAGTCTGTGGAATTCTCTGCCTCAGAGGGCAGTGGAGGCCGGTTCTCTGGATACTTTCAAGAGAGAGCTAGATAGGGCTCTTAAAGATAGCGGAGTCAGGGGATATGGGGAGATGGCAGGAATGGGGTACTGATTGGGGATGATCAGCCATGATCACATTGAATGGCGGTGCTGACTCGAAGGGCCGAATGACCTACTCCTGCACCTATTGTCTATTGTCTATCCCTCCAACGTGTCCTATCACTGTAGAATTCTTTGCCACAGAAGGCTGTGGAGGCCAAGTCAGTGGATATTTTTCAAGGCAGAGATAGATAGATTCTTGATTAGTACGGGTGTCAGAGGTTATGGGGGAAGGCAGGAGAATGGGGTTAGGAGGGTGAGATAGATCAGCCATGATTGAATGGCGGAGTAGACTTGATGGGCCTTATGGCCTAATTCTGTTCCTATGCACTATCTGACCTTATGACCTTATCCATGTACCTGTCTAACTGTTTCTTAAATGTTTGGGATAGTCCAAGCCTCAACTACCTCCTCCCACCACCCTTAGTGTGAAAATGTTACCCCTCAGATTCCTATTAAATCATTTCCCCTTCACCTTAAACCTACAGTATGTCCTCAGGTCCTCGATTCCCCTACTCTGGACAAGAGACTCTGTGCGTCTACCCGATCTATTCCTCTCATGATTTCATACACCTCTATAAGATTCCCCCTCATCCTCCTGCGCTCCAAGGAATAGAGACCCAGCCTACTCAACCTCTCCCTGTAGCTCACACCCTCTAGTCCTGGCAACATCCACGTAAATCTTCTCTGTACCCTTTCCAGGTTGACAGCATCTTTCCTATAACAGGGTGCCCAGAACTGAACACTATAGTCTAAATGCAGCCTCACCAACATCATATACAACTGCAACATGACCTCCCGACTTCTATACTGAATAGGGTCTTAGAGCCATGGGGCTGTGCAGCACGGAAACAGGCCCTTCAGCCAACCTGTCCATGCCAACCAAGTTTGCCACTGCCAGGGTGAAGTCACACGCAAACTGGAGGAAGAGCACCTCATATTTCACCTGGGTAGTTTAAACCCCAGTGGTACGAGCATTGACTTCTCCAAATTCATATCCTCCATGGCCAGAGTGAGTCCCACCGTAAATTGGAGGAGCAGCACCTCATATTTCGCTTGGGTAGTTTACACCCCAGCGGTATGAACATTGACCTCCAATTTCAGGTAGTCCCTGCTTTCTCCCTCCTTCCCCTCCCCTTCCCAGCTCTCCCACAGCCCACTGTCTCCGCCTCTTCCTTTCTTCTACCTGCCCCATCCCCCCACCCCCACATCAGTGTGAAGAACAGTCTCGACCCGAAACGTCACCCATTCTTCGCTCCATAGATGCTGCCTCACTCGCTGAGTTTCTCCAGCATTTTTGTCCACTCATTATTTTGCCTGGGTAGCTTGCAGCCCAGCGGTACGAGCATTGAATTCTCCAATTTTGAGTAAAAATCTACGAACAGCCCCCTCCCCTCCACCCTAGTGGTTTTACTAGTTCCACAGTTCACCACATTGGATCAATAGACAATAGACAATAGGTGCAGGACTAGGCCATTCGACCCTTCGAGCCAGCACCGCCATTCAATGTGATCATGGCTGATCATCCCCAATCAGTACCCCGTTCCTGCCTTCTCCCCATATCCCCTGACTCCGCTATTTTTAAGAGCCCTATCTAGCTCTCTCTTGAAAGCATCCAGAGAACCGGCCTCCACCGCCCTCTGAGGCTTATGACAGTCCCGCCATCCCTCTTGAGATCACACCTTCCCTGGCCAACAGAGGGCCGACCAGGGCACCACCCTGCCTGCGGGCATTTATTGCCAGCCCTCATTAGTCCGGGTCTTTCCTTGCCTCCAGCACTTCATCCCCCCCCCTTCCCCCAGTCTAAAGAAGTGTCCCGACCCAAAACGTCACCTATTCCTTTACCTCCTGGGATGCTGCTTGGCCCACTGAGTTTCTCCAGCACTTTGTGCCTATACTGTGTGATAGAGGGAAGAGAGGGTTTTGATAGGCGGATGGTTGACCAAAGGCCAGAGATAAAGAGACTGAAGTTGTGAGATGAGGGTCGAAGAGGCGTGAAATCTGATTGCCAGACGACAATGGAACATTTTAGTTTAGATACAGCGTGGAAACAGGCCATTGGCCCACCAGCACAGATCCCCACTCACTAACACTACCCTACACACACACACCAGGGACAGTTTACATTTACACCAAGACAATTAAACCTACAAACCTGCAAGTCTTTGGAGTGTGGGAGGAAACTGAAGATCTCGGAGAAAACCCACGCAGGTCACGGGGAGAAGGTACAAACTAAGTACAGACAGCACCCCGTGGTCGGGATGGAACCCGGGTCTCGCGCTGTGAGGCAGCAACTCTACCGCTGCGCCACCGTGCCGCCCATATATGGTGTGGGGGGGGGGGGGAGATTGGGGGGGGTGTAGGTGGTAGTGGTGTGATGGATGTGAATCCAGGTATGAGACAGGGAAGAGAGAGGGAAGGAAAAAGTATAGATGTGTAGGAAGGAACTGCAATAGACAATAGACAATAGGTGCAGGAGTAGGCCATTCGGCCTCTTCAATGTGATCATGGCTGATCATCCCCAATCAGTACCCCGTTCCTGCCTTTCCCCATATCCCCTGACTATGCTATCTTTAAGAGCCCTACACTGCACTCCCTCAATAGCAGATGCAGATGCTGGTTTATATTGAAGATAGACATAAAATGCTGGAGCAACCTCGGCGGGACAGGCAGCATCTCTGGAGAGAAGGAATGGGTGACGTTTCGGGTCGAGACCCTTCTTCAGACTGATGTCAGGGGAGGGGGGCGGGGACAGAGATAGAATGTAGTCGGAGTGGTGGGACTGTCAGACTGGTGGGAGAACTGGGAACGGGGAGGGGATGCATAGAGAAACCAAGGGCTACCTTAAGTTAGATAAGTCAATGTTCATACCGCTGGGGTGTACACCCACGCAGCTCCCGGAGAAAAGCCACGCAGGTCACGGGGAGAACGTGCAAACTCCATACAGACAGCACCCGTAGTCAGGATCGAACCTGTGTCTTGATACCCGAAACATCACCCATTCCTTTTCTCCATAGATGCTGCCTCACCCGCTGCAATGTATGTTTGTGCTTGGCCGAATTTTGAAACGCATCTCTCTCTAAAATATTTCCCGAACTTAGGAAGTGCCCCGCCTCCGAAAATCATGGCGTCGTGGCTGGTGTCGAGGGACTGGGGGAAAGCCCTGGACGAGATGACGGTCACCATCCCGCACGACATCTATGTCATCGGCACCCAGGAGAACTCCGTGGCTGACAAGGAGTGTGGGTGGACTTTGTCCGAGGCGGCTTGAAGGAGTGCACCGACCTGGACTTCAAGCCGGTAAGATCTGCTGCATGTAGGGTCGACAACTGTTCTGTCCGCATTAGCCGGGACATCCCCTATATCCTTCTGCAGTTGTACAGGGCCCTAGTGGAGACCGCACCTGGAGTATCGTGTGCAGTTTTGGTCCCCTAATTTGAGGAGGGACATTCTTGCTATTGAGGGAGTGCAGCGTAGGTTTACAAGGTTAATTCCCAGGATGGCGGGACTGTCATATGCTGAGAGAATGGAGCAGCTGGGCTTGTACACTCTGGAATTTAGAAGGAGGAGAGGGGATCTCATAGAAACATATGATTGTAAGGGTTTGGACACGCTTAGAGGCAGGAAACATGTTCCTGATGTTGGGGGAGTCCAGAACCAGGGGCCACAGCTTAAGAATAAGAGGTAAGCCATTTAGAACGGAGACGATGAAACACTTTTTTCTCACAGAGAGTTGTGGAGTGTGGAATTCCCTGCCTCAGAGGGCGGTGGAGGCCGGTTCTCTGGATGCTTTCAAGAGAGAGTTAGATGGGGCCCTTAAAGATAGCGGAGTCAGGGGATATGTGGAGAAGGCAGGAACGGTTTATTGATAGGGGACGATCAGCCATGATCACAATGAATGGCGGTGCTGGCTCGAAGGGGCGAATGGCCTCCTCCTGCACCTATTTTCTATGTTTCTATCTATGTTTCTATGATCACATTGAATGGCGGTGCTGGCTCGAAGGGCCGAATGGCCCACTGCTGCACCTATTGTCTATTGTCTAGTCCTTGAATGAAATGCTAGCGTTGCGTTTGCCAATGTACATTTTACATCCCTGTTTGCAGATTGCGATGCAGACTCTCTGGAACATTAAGATTGCCGTGCTGGTGAAACCGGAGCACGAGAACAGGATCAGCCACGTCAGTACGTCGAGCGTGAAGACAGGCATCGCCAACACCTTGGGTACGCGCCGCGCCTTGCAACGCTTCTCTTGTCACAAGCCTACAAGTGTTTAAGAAGGAACTGCAGATGCTGGAAAATCGAAGGTAGACAAAAGTGCTGGAGAAACTCAGCGGGTGCGGCAGCAGGTCTATGGAAATCGGCAACGTTTTGACCCGAAATGCTTCTTCAGACTGGAGGAAATAGGCAACGTTTCAGGCCGAAACCCCTTCAAGGAAATAGGCAACGTTTCGACCGAAATGCTTCTTCAGACTGGAGGAAATAGGCAACGTTTCGGGCCGAAACCCCTTTGGGTTTCGGCCCGAAACGTTGCCTATTTCTTTCGCTCCATAGATGCTGCTGCACCCGCTGAGTTTCTCCAGCACTTTTGTCTACAAGTGCACAAGTCGCAGGAGCAGGGAGGCGGCAAGGTGGCGCAGCGGGCAGAGTTGCCCTTCGGCCCCACTTGCTGACGCCAACCACATGCCCCGTCTACACGATAGGCACAGGGATGGCGCAGTGACGCAGCGGTAGAGTTGCTGCCTTACAGCACCAGAGACCCGGCTTCGAACCTAACTCTAGGAGCGATCTAGATCTGGATCTGGATGTAGAACGCTGAAAAGCTCTCGGTAAAAGATCACTCAGCAGTGGACAATTTTTTTATACTGGACAATTTTTGACATTTATACCAAAGCCAATTAACATACAAAACCTGCACGTCTTTGGAGTGTGGGAGGAGACCGAAGATCTCGGAGAGAAACCCACGCAGGTCACGGGGAGAACGTACAAACACCATACAGACAGCACCCTTAGTCGGGATTGAACCCGGGTCTCTGGCGTTGCATTTTGCTGTAAGGCAGCAACTCTACTGCTGCGCCACTACCGTGTCTGTACGGAGTTAGTACCTTCTCTCCATGACCACGTGTGTTTTCTCCGGGTGCTCCGGTTTCCTCCCACATCCCAAAGACGTGCAGGTCTGTAGGTTAATAGGCTTCAGTAAGAATTGTAAATTGGTCCCGCCTGTGTGTGTAGGATGGTGCTAGTGTACAGGGAATCGCTGGCTGGTGCGGACTTGGTGGGCCGAAGGGCGCCGTATCTCTAAAGCCTAACTTGTGGCGGTGAGTCGGGGCCCGTCGGGAGTGCTTCTGCCGCCTGTCCTCCCGATACCACTGATGAACAAGTGGTGAGAAGAAGCTACCTGTCTTGTCAGCACCATCTTTAATGTTGTAAAGCTTCACTGAATAGTACAGGTGAACATGGAGGCGCAGTGGCAGAGTTGCTGCCTTACAGCGCTTACAGCGCCAGAGTCCCGGGTTCCATCCTGACCGACTACAGAGTTTGTACATTCTCTCCCCGTGACCTACATGAGTTTTCTCTGAGATCTCCGGTTTCCTCCCCCGCTCCAAAGACGTACAAGTTTGGAGGTTAATTGGCTTGATATATAATGTAAAATTGTCCCTGGTTTGTGTGGGATAATGTTAATGTGCGGGGATCGCTGATCGGTGCGGACTGGGTGGGCCGAAGGGCCTGTTTCTGTGATATATCTAAACTAAACTAAACTGCAGCACAGTAACATGCCCTTGGACCAAGGGCACAGCCTCAGAATAAGAGGATGTACCGTTGGAAGGAGATGAGGAGGAATTTCTTTAGCCAGAGGGTGGTGAAATGGTGGAATTCATTGCCACAATCATTGGGTATTTGGACTGAATAGCGGAGATTGATAGGTTCTTAGGTAGACACAAAATGCTGGAGTAACTCAGCGGGACAGGCAGCATCTCTGAAGAGAAGGAATGGGTGACTTTTCAGACTGATGTCAGGGGAGGGGCGGAACAGAGATAGAAAGGGCCTGTTTCCGTGCTGTATCTCTAAACGAAACATCTAATTTTCACCGCGGGGACTCTGCTGGCGAGTCCAGTTTGTTGAAGTTATCTCTTCCTCGCTCACAGGTAACAAGGGAGCTGTTGGCGTTTCCTTTATGTTCAACGGCACGTCGTTTGGGTTTGTTAACTGTCATTTAACGTCGGGTAACGAGAAGACTGCGAGGTAAGTCTAATCGGTGAGATCCTTACAATAATTATAACAATAATACCTTGATTGTCATTGTAAATACATACAAGGAAAGTTCAGGCGCACTGCCCGAGCGCAGCTCCAATGTATCAGATCAGTAATCACCACAAATAATAATGGCAAGAAAAACATCAAGTCAATAGTCAATTTTATTCGTCACATACACCCGAAGGTGCAGTGATATGAATTTGCCAGCAGCGACACAGTTAAAAAGAACACACAATACACAATAGAAAATTGAACACAAACATCCACCACAACATTCTTCACTGTGGTGCAAGGCAACAAAGTTCAGCCAGTCCTCCTCCTTTGTTCACCCGTGGTCGGGGCCATCAACCCTCCGTAGTCGCCGCTACAGACGGACGGATGTACGGGCCCTCTCGTCGGGATGATCCAAACTCCGACGTCGGGACGGTCAAACACACTCCCGCGCGCTTGGAGAGCCCGAAATGGCGCTTTCCTACCGGAGACCGCGGCTTGTTGTAGGTCAGAATGTGCTGGAAGAGCCGAATGGCCTACTCCTGCACCTATTGCCTATTGTTTATAATATTTCACAGTATAGTGTTGTGGCAGTACAAAATATTGGCTATGGAGGGGGTGGGGTGGGTGGGGGGGGGGGGGGAGGTGTTCAGTTCAGAGTGGTGATGGCCTTGGGGTAGAAACTGTTTGTGAATCGTGTGGTGTGTGAGTTGTTGAACCTGTAACCCTTCCCTGAGGGCAGAAGGGCAAACACATGATGTGCGGGATGAGATGTTTAAGAAGGAACTGCAGATGCTGGAAAAATTGAAGGTGGGATAAAAAAAGCTGGAGAAACTCAGCGGGGTGAGGCAGCATCTATGGAGACAATAGGCAATAGACAATAGGTGCAGGAGTAGGCCATTCGGCCCTTCGAGCCAGCACCCGCCATTCAATGTGATCATGGCTGATCATCCCCAATCAGTACCCCGTTCCTGCCTTCTCCCCATATCCCCTGACTCCGCTATTTTTAAGAGCCCAATCTAGCTCTCTCTTGAAATCATCCAGAGAACCGGCCTCCACCGCCCTCTGAGGCAGAGAATTCCACAGACTCACAACTCTCTGTGTGAAACAGTGTTTCCTCGTCTCCGTTCTAAATGGCTTACCCCTTACTTCTTAAACTGTGGCCCCTGGTTCTGGACTCCCCCAACATCGGGGAACATGTTTCCTGCCTCTAGCGTGTCCAAGCCCTAGCGAAGGAATAGGTGACGTTTCTGGTCGAGACCCTTCCTCCCACATCCGAAAAGACGTGCCGGTTTGTACATAGATACATAGAAAATAGGGTGCAGGAGTAGGCCATTCGGCCCTTTCGAGCCTGCACCGCCATTCAATATGATCATGGCTGATCATCCAACTCAGTATCCCATACCTGCCTTCTCTCCATACCCCCTGATCCCTTTAGCCACAAGGGCCACATCTAACTCCCTCTTAAATATAGCCAATGAACTGGCCTCAACTACCCTCTGTGGCAGAGAGTTCCAGAGATTCACCACTCTCTGTGTGAAAAAGTTTTTCCTCATCTCGGGTCCTAAAGGAATTCCCCCTTATCCTTAAGCTGTGACCCCTTGTCCTGGACTTCCCCAACATCGGGAACAATCTTCCTGCATCTAGCCTGTCCAACCCCTTAAGAATTTTGTAAGTTTCTATAAGATCCCCCCTCAATCTTCTAAATTCCAGCGAGTACAAGCCGAGTCTATCCAGTCTTTCTTCATATGAATATTCCTGACATCCCAGGAATCAGTCTGGTGAACCTTCTCTGCACTCCCTCTATGGCTATAATGTCCTTCCTCAGATTAGGAGACCAAAAACTGTACGCAATACTCCAAGTGTGGTCTCACACCAAGACCCTGTACAACTGCAGTAGAACCTCCCTGCTCCTATACTCAAATCTTACCCCTTGTAGGTTAAATGGCTTCTGTAAATTCTCCCTGGTGTGCAGGATACTAATGCATGGTTATCGCTGGTTGGTGTGGACTCAGTGAGCCAAACGGTCTGTTTCCACTCTGTGCCTCCAGATCTTGATTAGTGCAGGTGACAGAGGTTACGGGGAGAAAGCAGGAGAATGGGGTTAGGAGGGAGAGATAGATCAGCCATGTTTAAGAAGGAACTGCTGATGCTGGAAAAATCGAAGTTAGACAAAAATGCCGGAGAAAACTCAGCGGGTGAGGCAGCATCTATGGAGTGAAGGAAAAGGTGACTGATCTGAAGAAGGGTCTCGACCCGAAACGTCACCTATTCCATAGATGCTGCCTCACCCGCTGAGTTTCTCCAGCATTTTTGTCTCCCTTTAGGATGCGTGATGCTTTCCGCAGGCAACGAGAGCTATAGATCTCTTCCAGGGCAGGCAGGTGTGTGTTGGTGATCTGGGCTGTGTTGATGATTCTCTGCAGAGCCTTCTTGTCAGCCGCAGAACTGTTGCCAGGATGCCATGTGTCAGGACAGCAACGGTAGAATGACACTAGCAGCTGTTGTGGCAAGTTGACTTTCCTGAGTGATCTTAGGAAGTAAAGCCGTTGTTGTGCCTTCTTTACCAGGGAGTGCGTGTTGGTTGACAACCCTAGAGATGTGGGTGCCTGGGAACCTGAAACTGGAGACTCTGTCCACTCTTTCTCCGTTGATGTGCAGTGGGGGACGGTCACCCTGCTTCTTCCTGAATTCGAGGATGAGCTCTTTTGTTTTCTTGGTACTGAGTGCTAAGTTGTTCTCTGAGCACCAGCCCATTAACCTCTGTACCTCCTCCTTGTAAGCTGACTCATCGCCCCTGGTGATCAGCCCCGCCACTGTCGTGTCGTCTGCAAATTTAATGATGGTGTTTGAGCTGTGGGTCGGTATGCAGTCGTAGGTCAAACCACTGCGTTATGGCCCTGTCCCACGGTACGAGTTCATTCCAACAGCTCTCCCCGAGTTTGCCCTGATTCGAACTCGGGAGATTTACGGTAATGGCCGCTCGTCGGTACTCGGGGCTCTCGTGGACATTTTCCAACATGTTGAAAAATCTTCACGAGTCTTCCCGAGCTTACCTGCCGTTAGCGTTAAGAGACGTCCCCGAGCTCCGACGTACCCGCTACGTTCACGTGCACCTATTGTCTATTGTTATTTAGTTCAGACTGGGAAGGGGAGAGGGTAAGCTACTAGTGGAAGAGTTGGCGGTGAGCCAGACCAATCCAGGACTCAAGGGCCTGGGCTACAAGGAGAGGGTGGACTTGGAGCGCAGGAGGTGGATCTTACAAAGGTGTACTATTACCACCTCTGGCACCTCGATCGGCACCTGAGGGGCAGCTTTTTTATACAAAGGGTGGTAGGTGTATGAAATGAGCTGCCGGATGAGGCAGATAAACATAGAAACAGAAAATAGGTGCAGGAGTAGGCCATTCGACCCTTTGAGCCAGCACCACCATTCAATGTGATCATGGCTGATCATCCTAAATCTGTGCCTCGTTCCTGCCTTCTCCCCATATCCCTTGATTCCTTTAGCCCTAAGAGCTAAATCTAACTCTCTCTTGAAAATATCCAGTGAATTGGCCTCCACTGCCTTCTGTGGCAGAGAATTCCACAGATTCACAACTCTCTGGGTGTAAAAGTTTTTGCCCTTCTCAGTTCTAAATGGCCGACCCCTTATTCTTAAACTGTGACCCCTGGTTCTGGACTCCCCCAACATCAGGAACATGTTTCCTGCATCTAGCCTGTCCAATCTTTCACATGTTTCTATAAGATCCCTTCTCATCCTAAATTCCAATGAATATAAGCCCAGTCGCTCCATTCTCTCAACATATGACAGTCCCGCCATCCCGGGAATTAACCTGGTGAACCTACGCTGCACTCCCTCAATAGCAAGAATGTCCTTCCTCAAATTTAGAGAACAAAACTGCACACAATACTTCAGGTGCTGACTCACCAGAGCCATGTACAACTGCAGTAGGACCCCCTTGCTCCTATACTCAAACCCTCTCGCAATGAAAGCTAACATGCCAATCGCTTTCTTCACTGCATGCTTACTTTCAGTGACTGATGTACAAGGACCCCCAGTTCTCGTTGCACCTTCCCTTCTCCCTATCTGGCACCATTCTGGTACTATCCCAACGTTTAACAAACATTTATAAAGGTACATGGATAGGACAGGTTTAGATGGCTAGCGCTGGCAGGTGCGACTAGTGTAGATGGGACATGTTGGTCGGTGTGGGCAAGTTGGGCCGGAGGACTTGTTGACACGGTGGTGCAGCGGTAGAGCTACTGTCTCACAGCGCCAGAGACCCAGGTTTGATCCTGACGACGGGCGCTGTCTGTACGGAGTTTGTACGTTCTCTGGATACTTTCAAGAGAGAGCTAGATAGGGCTCTTAAAGATAGCGGAGTCAGGGGATATGGGGAGAAGGCAGGAACGGGGTACTGATTGGGGATGATCAGCCATGATCACATTGAATAGGGTGCTGGCTCGAAGGGCCGAATGGCCTACTCCTGCACCTATTGTCTATTGTCTATTGTTCTCCCCATGACCTGCGTGGGTTTGCTCTGAGGTATTCGGTTTCCTCCCACACTCCAAAGACGTGCAGGTTTGTAGGTTAATTTGCTTTGGAAAAAGTGTAAAATTGTCCCTGGTGTGTGTAGGATAGTGTTAGTGTGCGGGTGATCGCTGGTCGACGCCGACTCGATCCGGCTGAAGGGCCTGTTTCCGCTCTGTATCTCTAAACTTGTCTAACCCGGTCTCTGACACGCAGGCGGAACCAGAACTACCTGGATATCCTGAGGTTGCTCTCTCTGGGAGACAAGCAGCTCAGCTCCTTCGACATCTCCTTGCGCTTCACCCATCTCTTCTGGTTTGGCGACCTCAACTACCGGCTGGACATGGAGCTGCAGGTAGGCCGTGCCCACGTATCTGTCTTTAGACTTTGGACATTCAGTGTGGAGACAGGCTTATCAGCCCAGCGAGTGTGCGCCGATCAGCGATCACCCCGTACACGAGCATTGTCCTGGACACTCGGGACAATTTACAAGGCAGAAACTTGGCTTATTTTTATATTATCCCCACCAGTTGTACAGGGCCCTAGTGAGACCACACCTGGAGTATTGTGTGCAGTTTTGGTCCCATAATTTGAGGAAGGACATTCTTGCTATTGAGGGAGCGAAGCATAGGTTTACAAGGTTAATTCCCTGGATGGCGGGACTGTCATATGCTGAGAGAATGGAGCAGCTGGGCTTGTACACTCTGGAGTTTAGAAGGATGAGAGGGAATCTCATTGAAACGTATAAGATTGTTAAGGGCTTGGACACGCTAGAGGCAGGAAGCATGTTCCCGATATTGGGGGAGTCCAGAACCAGGGGCCACAGTTTAAGAATAAGGAGTAAGCCATTTAGAACAGAGATGAGGAAACACTTTTTCTCACAGAGAGTGGTGAGTCTGTGGAATTCTCTGCCTCAGAGGGCGGTGGAGGCAGGTTCTCTGGATGCTTTCAAGAGAGAGCTAGATAGGGCTCTTAAAAATAGCGGAGTCAGGGAATATGGGGAGAAGGCAGGAACGGGGTACTGATTGGGGATGTTCAGCCATGATCACATTGAATGGGCCGAATGGCCTACTCCTGCACCTATTGTCTATTGCCTTAGTGCTCTGCCCGCCAGGGCCCTGTACAACTCCTTGTATGTGAATACTTGGCCAATAAACTTATTCATTCATTCATTGTTGGCTCGGGAAGGTCTGATCTCCATAGGGAAACAATGTGGAGAACTGTGGAACTGGTAAATCGAGTAGGGGAGAGGGAGAGGGAGAGGGGAGTTGAGTGGAAGCTGGGATCTTCATGGACTGGTGGCTTCATCCAGGGAGGAGGACAACTCAGCTGTCCTGGGGATGTGAACCAGCAACCTTGCTGCCCCCGATACTTCAGTAGTGATCTGCGTCATTCCCTCAGTCACAGAGTAATCCGGCGTGGAAACTGGCCCTTCAGCCCAACTTGTCGGGCGGGATTTTTAGAACTTTAGAACGGAGACAAGGAAACACTTTTTCACACAGAGAGTTGTGAGTCTGTGGAATTCTCTGCCTCAGAGGGCGGTGGAGGCCGGTTCTCTGGATGCTTTCAAGAGAGAGCTAGATAGGGCTCTTAAAAATAGCGGAGTCAGGGGATATGGGGAGAAGGCAGGAACGGGGTACTGATTGGGGATGATCAGCCATGATCACATTGAATGGCGGTGCTAGCTCGAAGGGCTGAATGGCCTACTCCTGCACCTATTGTCTATTGTCTATTGAATAGTCCTTCCTGGTCTTCTCTCCCATGTGTAGGATATTCTGAATTACATCAACCGGAAGGAACTAGAGCCTTTGCAGAAAGTTGACCAGCTCAACCTGGAGAGAGAGAAGAACAAGATATTCCTTCGATTCTGTAAGTGCTGGCATTGTGCTGTCGGGGTCATAAGTGATAGGAGTAGAATTAGGCCATTCGGCCCATCAAGTCTACTCCCCCATTCAATCATGGCTGATCTATCTCTCCCTCCCAACCCCATTCTCCTGCCTTCTCCCATAACCCCTGACACCCGTACTAATCAAGAATCTGTCAATCTCTGCCTCAAAAATATCCATTGACTTGGCCTCCACAGCCTTCTGTGACAAAGAATTCCACAGACTCACCACCCTCTGACTAACAAAATTGCTCCTCATCTCCTTCCGAAAAGAACGTCCTTTAATTCTGAGGCTGTGACGTCTGGTCCGAGACTTTCCCACCAGTGGAAACACCCTCTCCACATCCACTCTATCCAGGCTTTTCACTATTCGGGCCGTTTCAATGAAGTCCCCCCCTCATCCTCCTAAACTCCAGCGAGTACAGGTCCAGCTCAGTTTGATTGGGCTCATGCATTGTGCTTGTCCTCCGCAGTTGAAGAGGAGATCACCTTCCCTCCGACGTATCGCTACGAGCGAGGTTCCCGGGACGTGTACGTCTGCCACAAGCAGAAACCAACGGGGGTGAGTGTGGATCAAAACCGAGTGCTGGAGTAACTCAGCGGGTCAGGCAGCATCTGTGGAGAACATGGATAGGTGACGTTTCACAGAGTGCTGGAGTAACTCAGCGGGTCAGGCAGCATCTGTGGAGCAAAGGAAATGGGCAACCTTTCGGGCCGAAACCCTGAAGGAAATAGGCAACGTTTCGGGCCGAAACCCGGAAGGGTTTCGGGCCGAAACGTTGCCTATTTCCTTCGCTCCATAGATGCTGCCGGAACATGGATAGGTGACGTTTCACAGAGTGCTGGAGTAACTCAGCGGGTCAGGCAGCATCTGTGGAGAACATGGATAAGTGACGTTTCACAGAGTGCTGGAGTAACTCAGCGGGTCAGGCAGCATCTGTGGAGAACATGGATAGGTGACGTTTCACAGAGTGCTGGAGTAACTCAGCGGGTCAGGCAGCATCTGTGGAGAACATGGATAGGTGACGTTTCACAGAGTGCTGGAGTAACTCAGCGGGTGGGTCAGGCAGCATCTGTGGAGAACATGGATAGGTGACGTTTCACAGAGTGCTGGAGTAACTCAGCGGGTCAGGCAGCATCTGTGGGGAACATGGATAGGTGACTTTTCACAGAGTGCTGGAGTAACTCAGAGGGTTAGGCATCATCTCTGGGGAACATGGACAGTAGATGTTTCGGGTCAGGACCCTTCCTCAAACTGATTGGAGTGGGGAGAGTGGGGAAAAGAAAATGAAAGGAGGACAAATGGGTGGCACAGTGGCGCAGCGGTAGAGTTGCTGCTCCACAGCGCCAGAGACTACGGGTGCTGTCAGTATGGCGTTTACGTTTTCCCTGTAACTGCGTGGGTTTATTCCGGGTGCTCTGGTTTCCTTCCATACTCCAGAGACGTACAGGTTTGTCGGTTAATTGGTTGCGGTAAAAATCGTCCCTAGTGTGTGTGGAATATTGCTAGTGTATGGGGATCGTTGATCGGTGCGGACTCGGTGGGCCGCTGGGCCTTTCTCCACGCCGAAGCCCAAAAAGAATAAACGCAAGTGTTCTATCTATCAACAGATGCGCACAAATGTCCCATCGTGGTGTGACCGAATCTTGTGGAAATCCTACCCTGAGACCCACATCATTTGTAATTCATACGGTGAGTTCCATGACTCTCTCCCCCATCTCTGCACTCTCCACCCTTGTGCTGGGAAACACCTCTTGTTCATTGGATTAAAACACATTGGGACACGTCCATCGTTAGGTAAAGGACCTGTCCCACTTTGCGATTTTTTCGGCGACTACGAACGTCAGTGACTGACGCCCGTAAAACCGTCAAGTAGTACGACACCCCGCGTCACCGTCACGTCTAGCTACGACACCCCGCGTCACCGTCACCGTCAAGTAGTACGACACCCCGCGTCACCGTCACGTCAAGCTACGACACCCCGCGTCACCGTCACGTCAAGCTACGACACCCCGCGTCACCGTCACGTCTAGCTACGACACCCCGCGTCACCGACACGTCAAGCTACGACACACTTGCGTCACCGACACGTCAAACTACCACACTCCGCGTCACCCGCCTTCACAACACAAGAAGGTTAGGAGGGTTCTCTGGATACTTTCAAGAGAGAGCTAGATAGGGCTCTTAAAATAGCGGAGTCAGGGGATATGGGGAGAAGGCAGGAACGGGGTACTGATTGGGACGATCAGCCATGATCACATTGAATGGCGGTGCTGGCTCGAAGGGCCGAATGGCCTACTCCTGCACCTATTGTCTATTGTTTAATTGATTTTGTCGCGGATACCTAGATACAGTGAAAACTTTTGTTGCGCGCTAACCAGCCAGCAGAAAGACAACACATGATTACATGACCAATGATCCCCGCACTCTAGCACTATCCTACACACACACTAGGGACAATTTACAACTTTACCGAAGCCAATTAACCTACAAACCTGCACGTCTTTGGAGTGTGGGAGGAAACTGGAGCACCCGGAGAAAACCCACGTGATCCCAGGGGAGAATGTGCAAACTCCGTACAGACAGCACCCGAGGTCAGAATGCAACCCGGGTCTCTGGGACTGTGAGGCAGCAGTTCTACCCGCTGTGCCGCCCTGTTGAAGTTCAAGTCTAGTGCTTTCTAGTTTTGGATTCTCCTACCGTGGGGAAACGGCTGTGTTTGTTCAAGGTAGACACAAAATGCAATAGACAGTAGGTGCAGGAGTAGGCCATTCGGCCCTTCGAGCCAGCACCGCCATGCAATGTGATCATGGCTGATCATCCCCAATCAGTACCCCGTTCCTGTCTTCTCCCCATATCCCCTGACTCCGCTATCTTTAAGAGCCCTATCTAGCTCTCTCTTGAAGTATCCAGAGAACCGGCCTCCACCGCCCTCCGAGGCAGAGAATTCCACAGACTTACAACTCCTCACTGTGAGAAAAAAGTGTTTCCTCGTCTCCGTTCTAAATGGCTTACCCCTTATTCTTAAACTGTGGCCCCTGGTTCTGGACTCCCCCAACATCGGGAACATGTTCCTGCGTCTAGCGTGTCCAAACCCTAAATATTCTCATATGTTTCAATAAGATCCCCTCTCATCCATCTAAATTCCAGACCCTAAGGGTCTCGACCCGAAACGTCTCCCATTCCTTCTCTCCTGAGATGCTGCCTCACCCGCTGAGTCACTCCATCATTTTGTGTCTACCTTTGAATTTCCCAGCATCTGCAGTTCTTTCCTGCACACTATTTGTTCAACATCTTTCTGCTGGTCCGAGCGTGTACCTGCAACGCTGCTCACTGTTCTTTCTTCTCCCTCACAGGCTGCACAGACGATATCGTGACCAGCGACCACTCGCCCGTCTTCGGTACGTTCGAAGTTGGCGTGACCTCTCAGTTTGTGTCTAAAAAAGGTGAGTGCATGTCCACAGGCCAAGAGTGTCATATGCTGAGAGAAATGGAGCGGCTGGGTTTGTACACTCTGGAGTTTAGAAGGGTGAGAAGGGATCTTATTGAAACATATAAGATTATTAAGGGTTTGGACACGCTAGAGGCAGGAAACATGTTCCCGATGTTGGGGGAGTCCAGAACCAGGGGCCACAGTTTAAGAATAAGAGGTAAGCCATTTAGAACGGAGATGAGGAAACACTTTTTTCTCACAGAGAGTGGTGAGTCTGGAATTCTCTGCCTCAGAGGGCGGTGGAGGCAGGTTCTCTGGATGCTTTCAGAGAGAGCTAGATAGGGCTCTTAAAGATAGCGGAGTCAGGGGATATCACTGAGTTGGATGATCAGCCATGATCATATTGAATGGCGGTGCAGGCTCGAAGGGCCGAATGGCCTACTCCTGCACCTATTGTCTACACATTTCTTACTTGCAGCAGCTCAACACAATATGTAAACATAGTGCACTGTAGACAATATGATAAACTAGAGAGAAGAAAAGAAAAAAATACCCACCTATATATAGATCATATATATATACTGTATACACACACATACGTACACACACACAAAACTATAATAGTACAATAATAACAATAATATGCTGTTGTACTTCAGAGCTTATTTGATGTTGTGTTTATACCCTGATGGCTGTGGGAAGTAGCTGTTCCTGAACCTGGATGTTACAGTTTTCAAGCTCCTGTACCTTCTTCCCAATGGCAGGGGTGAGATGAGTGTGTGGCCAGGATGGAGTGGGTCTTTGATGATACTGCCAGCCTTTTTGAGGCAGCGACTGCGATAGATCCCCTCGATGGTGGGAGGTCAGAGCCGATGATGGACTGGGCAGTGGTCACACTTTCTGCAGTCTTTTCCGCTCCTGGATGCTCAAGTTGCCGAACCAGGCCACGATCCAACCGGTCAGCATGCTCTCTACTGTGCACCTGTAGAAGTTCAAGAGAATCCTCTCTGACATACCGACTCTCCGTAATCTTCTCAGGAAGTAGAGGCGCTGATGTGCTTTCTTTATAATTGCATCAGTGTTCTGGGTCCAGGAAAGATCTTTGAAAATATGCATGCCCAGGAATCTGAAGTTTTGACTCTCTCCACCATCGACCCGTTGATATAAACAGGACTGTGGGTCCTTATCTTTCCTCTTCCAAAGTCCACAATCAGTTCCTTGGCCTTACTGGTGTTGAGAGCCAGGTTGTTGTGCTGGTACCATTTGGTCAATCGGTCGATCTCACTTCTATACTCTGAGTCGTCCCCATCAGGTACATGTGATTAAACTAAACTAGACAGAGACCCTGTGACAGGTGGAGAGCGTCTAACTCCGTGGGTGGCACGCTGGTGCAGCGGTCGAGTTGCTGCCTCACAGCGCCAGGGACCAGAGTTCGATCCTGACTACGGGTGCTGTCAGTACGGAGTTTGTACGTTCTCCCCGTGACCGTGTCGTCCTACACACTAGGGACAATTTACAGAAGCCAATTACCTTACAAGCCTGTACATCTTTGGAAGTAAAAGTGCTGGAGGAAGGAGTGGGTGACGTTTCGGGACAAGACACTTCTTCAGACTGAGAAGGGTCTCGACCCAAAATGTCACCCATTCCTTCTCCAGCACTTTTACTTATGAAGATGTACATTCCTTCTCTCCAGAGATGCTGCCTGTCCTGCAGAGCTAAGGGCCTGTCCCACTTTCACGACCTAATTCACGACCTCTGCCCTTGACTCATACTCGCAGCGTGGTCGTCACGAGGTCGTAGCAGGTCGTGATGCTAGCCGTAGGTACTCGTGGCATCAAGTAGGTCGGGGCGTTTTTCTAGCATGATGAAAAATGTCCACGAGTAAAAAAAGGTCATGAATTAAGTCGTGAAAGAGCGACAGGCCCTTTACTCCAGCTTTTTGTGTCTATCTTCGATGTAAACCAGCATCTGCAGTTCCTTCCTACACTGCACATCTTTGAGGTGTGGGCGGAAACCGGAGCACCCGGAGAAAACCCACGTGGTCACAGGGAGAACGTGCAAACTCCATACAGACACTGCCCTTAGTCAGGATCGAGGCTGGGTCTCTGGCGCTGTAAGGCAGCAACTCTACCGCTGCGCCACTGTCTAAGTGCCCTTTAAATGCTATCGTACCTGTCTCAACTACCTCCTCTGGCAGGTTATTCCATATACCCACCCTCTTTCCATGCTGCTATGAGCATAAGGTCATAAGTGATAGGAACAGAATGAGGCCATTTGGCCCATTAAGTCTACTCCGCCATTCAATCATGGCCGATCTATCTCTCCCTCCGAACCCCATTCTCCTGCCTTCTCCCTGTGAGGAGGATGCTATGAGAATTTCAATTCAATTCAATTTATTTGTCTTTTGGACAAATTTGTCATTTGGACCCCTTGAGGTCCAAACGAAATGTCGTTTCTGCAGCCATACAATACAAAACGAAGAAGACCCGAGACACAACACAATTTACACATACATCCATCACAACGCTGTGATGGAAGGCAAAAAAAACGTATCTCTCCACTGCACCCCCCCCCCCCCCCCGATGTCAGAGTCAAAGTCAAAGCCCCCGGCGGGCGATGGTGATTATCCCGCGGCCATTAAAGCCACGCCGGGTGATGCAAGGTCGCGCACCGGGTCTTGGTGTTAGAGCCCCGGCGCGCGCCCGCAAAGTCCGGTGGCCATTCCAAGCCGCGCGGGGGGATAAAGCCCCGCTCCAAGTGCTCTTCAACCCCGCAACTCGGGCGGGAGAAGTCGCCGCTGCGGAAGCCCCGAAAAGCGGTCTCCCACCAGGGGACCCGCGGGCTTCCGGTGTTGCCGTCCTCCAGACCCGCGGTTGTAGCCTCCGAATCTCCGGCGGTCGGGTCGCAGCAGCGCTCCACCACAGCTCCACCCGCTCCGGACTCGGCCAGCCCCGTGACGGTGAGTAGTCCGCAGCTCCACAACTGGAGCCCCAGGTCATTCCGGCTGGAGGCCGCTCCACGTTGCCCAGCCCCAACGACAACGGAGACCCGACAAAGAAAAGGTCGGGTCTCCTGTGCAGGGGAAAGATTTCAAAGTTTCCCCCCCCCACCCCCACCCCCACCCCCCCCACACACATACCCCGACAAAAAAAAGAATAAAAAACTACATAAAAACGAGACAAAAATAATAAAAAGACAGATGGACTGCAGATGCCGCTGCAGACGAAAGTCGCGCCGCCCACCAATGCAGGGTGACTTGGACAGGTTGGGTGAGTGGGCAGATGCATGGCAGATGAAGTTTAATGTGGATAAATGTGAGGTTGTCCATTTTGGTAGCAAAAACAGGAAGGCAGATTATTATCTGAATGGTGTCAAGTTGGGAAAAGGGGAAGTACAACGGGATCTGGGGGTCCTTGTTCATCAGTCACTAAAAGTAAGCATGCAGGTACAGCAGGCAGAGAAGAAAGCGAATGGCATGTTGGCCTTCATAACGACAGTAGTTGAGTATAGGAGCAAAGAGGTCCTTCTGCAGTTGTACAGGGCCCTAGTGAGACCACACCTGGAGTATTGTGTGCAGTTTTGGTCCCCTAATTTGAGGAAGGACATTCTTGCTATTGAGGGAGTGCAGCGTAGGTTTAAACATAGAAACATAGAAACATAGAAATTAGGTGCAGGAGTAGGCCATTCGGCCCTTCGAGCCTGCACCGCCATTCAATATGATCATGGCTGATCATCCAACTCAGTATCCCGTACCTGCCTTCTCTCCATACCCTCTGATCCCTTTAGCCACAAGGGCCACATCTAGCTCCCTCTTAAATATAGCCAATGAACTGGCCTCGACTACCCTCTGTGGCAGAGATTTCCAGAGATTCACCACTCTCTGTGTGAAAAAAGTTCTTCTCATCTCGGTTTTAAAGGATTTCCCCCTTATCCTTAAGCTGTGACCCCTTGTCCTGGACTTCCCCAACATCGGGAACAATCTTCCTGCATCTAGCCTGTCCAACCCCTTAAGAATTTTGTAAGTTTCTATAAGATCCCCTCTCAATCTCCTAAATTCTAGAGAGTATAAACCAAGTCTATCCAGTCTTTCTTCATAAGACAGTCCTGACATCCCAGGAATCAGTCTGGTGAACCTTCTCTGCACTCCCTCTATGGCAATAATGTCCTTCCTCTGATTTGGAGACCAAAACTGTACGCAATACTCCAGGTGTGGTCTCACCAAGACCCTGTACAACTGCAGTAGAACCTCCCTGCTCCTATACTCAAATCCTTTTGCTATGAAAGCTAACATACCATTCGCTTTCTTCACTGCCTGCTGCACCTGCATGCCTACTTTCAATGACTGGTGTACCATGACACCCAGGTCTCGCTGCATCTCCCCTTTTCCTAGTCGGCCACCATTTAGAAAATAGTCTGCTTTCCTGTTTTTGCCACCAAAATGGATAACCTCACATTTATCCACATTATACTGCATCTGCCAAACATTTGCCCACTCACCCAGCCTATCCAAGTCACCTTGCAGTCTCCTAGCATCCTCCTCACAGCTAACACTGCCCCCCAGCTTAGTGTCATCCGCAAACTTGGAGATATTGCCTTCAATTCCCTCATCCAGGTCATTAATATATATTGTAAATAGCTGGGGTCCCAGCACTGAGCCTTGCGGTACCCCACTAGTCACTGCCTGCCATTGTGAAAAGGACCCGTTTACTCCTACTCTTTGCTTCCTGTTTGCCAGCCAGTTCTCTATCCACATCAATACTGAACCCCCAATGCCATGTGCTTTAAGTTTGTATACTAATCTCTTATGTGGGACCTTGTCGAAAGCCTTCTGGAAGTCCAGATACACCACATCCACTGGTTCTCCCCTATCCACGCTACTAGTTACATCCTCGAAAAATTCTATAAGATTCGTCAGACATGATTTACCTTTCGTAAATCCATGCTGACTTTGTCCAATGATTTCACCACTTTCCAAATGTGCTGCTATCCCATCTTTAATAACTGACTCTAGCAGTTTCCCCACTACCGATGTTAGACTAACTGGTCTGTAATTCCCCGTTTTCTCTCTCCCTCCCTTCTTAAAAAGTGGGGTTACGTTTGCTACCCGCCAATCCTCAGGAACTACTCCAGAATCTAAAGAATTTTGAAAGATTATTACTAATGCATCCACTATTTCTGGAGCTACTTCCTTAAGTACTCTGGGATGCAGCCTATCTGGCCCTGGGGATTTACAAGGGGTTTACAAGGTTAATTCCCAGGATGGCGGGACTGTCATATGCTGAGAGAATGGAGCGGCTGGGCTTGTATACTCTGGAGTTTAGAAGGATGAGAGGGTATTTCATTGAAACATATAAGACTATTAAGGGTTTGGACACGCTAGAGGCAGGAAATGTTCCCGATGTTGGGGGAGTCCAGAACCAGGGGCCACAGTTTAAGAATTTAGAACGGAGACGAGGAAACACTTTTTCTCACAGAGAGTTGGAGTCTGGAATTCTCTGCCTCAGAGGCCGGTTCTCTGGATACTTTCAAGAGAGAGCTAGATAGGGCTCTTAAAGATAGCCGAGTCAGGGGATATGGGGAGAAGGCAGGAACGGGGTACTGATTGTGGATGATCAGCCATGATCACATTCAATGGCGGTGCTGGCTCGAAGGGCCGAATGGACTACTCCTGCACCTATTGCCTGTTGTCCCCACAACCCCTAACACCCGTACTAATCAAGAAACGTGATCAGTTTGTGTGGTTGTAGGGAGAAGTTTGATTCCTACCTCGTTGCAAGAAGAGTTGGGCCAAATGGCCTCTTTCCGTGCCCTATGACTCTAAAGATATTTATTATCAAATAACAAAACTCTTTGTGTTCGATACTCATCTCTGGCTCTTGTTGATATCCAGGCCTGTCAAAGTCGTCTGACCAAGCCTACATTGACTTTGAGAACATTGAAGCAATTGTTAAAACAGCCAGCAGGACCAAGTTCTTCATTGAGTTCTACTCGCCTTGCCTGGAAGGTAAGTAACGTAGTGCTGGCTCGAAGGGCCGAATGGCCTACTCCTGCACCTATTGTCTATTAGTGAATGGAAGCCATATTCTCCACCCTCCAGATTAGTTTAGGTTGGATTATTTTAGAAATACAGCGTGGAAAAATGCCCTTTGGCTATCCGAGTCGGCACCGACCAGCACTCACCCTGCACACTAACATTATCCTACACCCACTAGGGACAATTTACACTTACGCCAAGCCAATTAACCTACAAACCTGTACGTTCTTGGAGTGTGGGAGGAAACCGAAGATCTCGGAGGAAACCCACGCAGGTCACGGGGAGAACGTACAAACTCCGTACAGACAGCACCCGTAGTCGGGATCGAACCCTGGTCTCTGGTGCCATGAGGCAGCAACTCTACCGCTGCACCACCGTGCCACCCAGAGATAGATAGGTTCATGATCAGTGCAGGCGTCAGGGGTTATGGGGAGAAGGCAGGAGAATGGGGTTAGGAGGGAGAGATACATCAGCCATGACTGAATGACGGAGTAGAATTGATGGGACGAATGGCCCAATTCTGCTCCTATCACATGACTGTAGCCATTCAGTCCATCGAGTCTACTCCACCATTCAATCATGACTGATCAATCTCTCTCTCCTAACGCCATTCTCCTGCCTTCTCCCCATAACCCCTGACACCCGCACTAATCAAGAATCTGTCTATCTCCACCTGAAAAATATCCATTGTCTTGGCCTCTACAACGGTCTGTGGCGATGAATTCCAATCGGCCACTGTAAGTTGGCCCGAATGTGAATATGCTGACTCTATGACTCTGAGATGACAGTTACTGAGGTTAGTGTTGTGTCCTGCAGGGCAGGGGCTGATAAATCACCTTGCTCTCAGCTGCCAACTATTGTGTTTCAGAATTCAAGAAAAGCTCGGAAAATGATTCGCAGAGTAGTGACAACGTCAACTTCCTGAAGGTTGGCTGGTCATCGAGGCAGCTGCCGACGGTAACGTTCTTCTGCCAGAAACACTCTCCTGTCTATTTATGTTCATTAGTTCTAGGAGCAGAATTAGGCTATTCGGCTCTGCCATTCAATCATGGCTGATCTATCTCTCCCTCCTAACCCCATTCTCCTGCCTTCTCCCCATACTAATCAAGAATCTATCAATCTCCGCCTTAAAAATATCCACTGACTTGGCCTCCACAGCCGTCTGTGGCAATGAATTCCACAGATTCACCACCCTCTGACTAAAGAAATTCCTCCTCATCTCCTTTCTGAAGGTATGTCCTTTTATTCTCAGGCTTTGCCAGTCTGGGTCTTTCTCAGTCTGTGTCTTTCTGTGTGTGAGGAAGGGGGGTTCCTGTTCATAGGTTCATACGACACAGGCCACTCGGCCCATCGAGTCTGCTCCACCATTCAATCATGGCTGATCTATTTTTTCCTCTCAACCCCATTCTCCTGCCTTCTACCCATAACCTCTGACACCCGTACTAATAAAGAATCTGTCAATCTCTGCTTTGAAAAAAACCCAATGACTTGGCCTCCACAGCCGTCTATAGCAATGAATTCCACAGGTTCACCACCCTCTGACTAAATAAATGAATTGTGAGGCTGTGCCCTCTGGTCCTAGACTCCCCCCACTAGTGGAAACATCCTCGCCCCACCACTATATCCAGGTCTTTCACTGTTTAGGCAGCGGGCAGTGTAGATGGGGTCGATGGTGGGGGGAGTGTGATGTGTGCAGTGATTCCAACAGATCGTTACTGCATCTCGCAGGCTGTGTTGAATGAGACACGCATTTTGTTTTACAGCTGAAACCAATTCTGTCCGATATCGAATATCTCCAGGACCAGCACCTGCTGCTCACCGTTAAATCGTTAGATGGTTATGAATCTTACGGTAAGCTGTGTGGGTGGGGGTGGGGGTGGGGCTTTCACCAGTTCACTAATACCGCGCGGTCTATCTGGACGTGGACTCTGGGGCAGGGAGACTGCCACACACCCACCTCTCCCACGCTGCAGATTAAAAGATGTTATTTAGGTGCAGGAGTAGGCCGTTCGGCCCTTTGAGCTATCCCCCTTTCCCATCCACTCCCTACACACCAGGGGTACATTTACAGAGGGCCAATTAACCGACGGACCCGCACGTCTTTGGGATGTGGGAGGAAACGGGACAGAACCCACACAGTCGTAGGGAGAGCGTGCAGACTCCACGCGCAGACAGCAGTACGGGGCGGTACATTTGGAGTGGGATGGTGGTCGAGTCGCTGCCTCACACCCGGGTTCGATTCTGACTGCGGGTGCTGTCTGTGCGGAGTTTGCACGGGTTTTCTCCTCCCACTCTCCAAAAGGCGCAATGGTTTGAAGGATAATTGACTTTGGTAAAATTGTAAATTGTCCCCTCGTGCGTGAGATAAGTGTTAGTGTGTGGGGATGGCTGGTCAGCACAGACTGGGTGGGCCGAAGGGCCCGTTTCCGCGCTGTACCTCTGCAGTCTAACGTCCCAGGTGTGTTGTCTCCACAGGTGAGTGCTGCATCGCCCTGAAGTCCATGATCGGCAGCACCTCGCAGGTGTTCCTCACCTCCCTGTCTCACCGCGGCGAGGAATCCGGCAACATCCGCGGCTCCATGAAGGTCCGCGTGCCGGCGGAGAGGCCGGCACCCGCGAGCGGCTTTACGGTAAAACCACACCCGCCGCACATACGCCCGGCACGGCCATTCTCACCCTCTGCTCCGTGAGGGTTAATAGATAATAGGTGCAGGAGGTGCAAACAACATTGGAGTAAGAGCGTGTGGTACACTTGCAGTAGACAATAGGTGCAGGAGTAGGCCATTCGGCCCTTCGAGCCAGCACCGCCATTCAATGTGATCATGGCTGATCATCCCCAAATCAGTACCCCGTTCCTGCCTTCTCCCCATATCCCCTGACTCCGCTATCTTTAAGAGCCCTATCTAGCTCTCTCTTGAAAGTATCCAGAGAACCGGCCTCCACCTCCCTCTGAGGCAGAGAATCCCACACTCACCACTCTCTGTGAAAAAAAGTGTTTCCTCGTCTCCGTTCTAAATGGCCGACCCCTTATTCTTAAACTGGTTCTGGACTCCCCCAACATCGGGAACATGTTTCCTGCCTCTAGCGTGTCCAAGCCCTTAACAATCTTATATGTTTCAATGAGATTCCCTCTCATCCTTCTAAACTCCAGAGTGTACAAGCCCAGCCGCTCCATTCTCTCAGCATATGACAGTCCCGCCATCACGGGAATTAACCTGGTGAACCTACGCTGCACTCCCTCAATAGCAGGAATGGGTCGGGGCAAGGTATGGAGGGATTAGAGTCACACAGCGTGGAAACAGGCCCTTCGGCCCAACTTGCCCATGCCGACCAACATGTCCCATCTACACTAGTCCTACCTGCCCGCGTTTCTTAAATGTTGCATGGAAATAAGAAATAGGTGCAGGGCAAGGCCATTTGGCCCTTCGAATCAACATGGCTGATCATCCAAAATCAGTACCCTGTTCCTGCTTTCTCCCCATATCCCTTGACTTCATTAACCCTAAAAGCTATATCTAATTATATCCAAATATCTGTGCGATGGTACCTGCCTTGTCTACCCCCTCCGGCAGCTTGTTCCATACACCCACCCACTCTTTCTGCTGCCCCTCATGTTCCTATTAAATCTTGTCCCCCTCACCTTATGGCTATGTCCTCTGGTACTCGATTCCCCTCTTCCCAAAGAGTCATGCAGCACAAAAACAGGCCCTTTGGCGCAACTTGCCCACACCGACCAACATGCCCCGTCTACACTAGTCCCATCTGCCTGCGTTTGGCCCATATCCCTCTAAACCTGTCCTCTCCATGTACTTGTCAAAATGCTTCTTAAAGATTGTTATAGTCCCTGCCTCAACTACCTCTGATGGCAGCTCCTTCCGTACACCCACCACCCTTTGTGTAGAAAAAGAACCGGCCTCCACCGCCCTCTGAGGCAGAGAATTCCACAGACTCACAACTCTCTGGGTGAAAAAGTGTTTTCCTCATCTCCGTTCTAAATGACTTACTCCTTATTCTTAAACTGAGGCCCCTGGTTCTGGACTCCCCCAACATCGGGAACATGTTTCCTGCCTCTAGCGTGTCCAAACCCGTAATAATCTTACATGTTTCAATAAGATACCCTCTCATCCCTGTAAACTCCAGAGTATACAAGCCCAGCCACTCCATTCTTTAGAGGCAGAAGTGACAGGAGCAGCATTGGGCAATTCGGCCCATCAATTCTACTCAGCCATTCAATCATTACTGATCAATCTTTCCCTCTTAGCCCCATTCTCCTGCCTTCTCCCCATAACCCCTGACACCCGTACTAATCAAGAATCTATCTCGGCCTTCAAAATATCCATTGATGGCCTCCACAGCCTTCTGTGGCAATGAATTGCACAGATTCACCACCCTCTGACTAAAGAAATTCCTCCTTATCTCCTCCCTTTTATTCTGAGGCTGTGCCCTCTAGTCCTCGACTCTCCCACAAATGAAAACTGTCCAAATGGCTTACTCCTTATTCTTAAACTGTGGCCCCTGGTTCTGGACTCCCCCAACATCGGGAACATGTTTCTTGCCTCTAGCGTGTCCAAACCCTTAATCCTCTCCACACCCACTCTATCCAGGCCTTTCACTATTCTGTAAGTTCCAATGAGGCACCCCCTCATCCTTCTAAACTCCAGCGAGTACAGGCCCAGCGCCGACAAATGGTCATCATTTTGTTTCCATTGGCGACTTTGTATCAGAACCAACCAACGTGACTGACGTGTGGAGTCCCGCAAGGTTCGATCTTAGGGCCCTCTTTATTCAACATCTACATGCTCCCACTAGGGCAAATCATGCGAAATAATAATATTGACCACCACTGCTATGCCGATGACACTCAAATCTATGTAGCGCTATCACCAAATGATTATCGCCCCATAGATCTGTTGTGCCAGTGCATTGAGCAAGTCAAAGGCTGGATGTGCCAACATTTCCTCCAACTAAATAAGGACAAAACGGAGATAATTGATTTTGGTGCTAAAAAAGAAAGGCTTGAAGTAACCCAACACCTTCACTCTCTGTCCCTGCAAACTTCAAACAAAGCCAGAAATCTCAGGGTCATTATGGATTCAGATTTACATTTTGACAGTCACATCAAATCAGTAACAAAATCAGCCTACTATCACCTCAAAAACATAGCAAGACTAAGAGGACTCATGTCAGCTCAAGACTTAGAAACACTTGTACATGCCTTTATTACTAGTAGGCTAGATTATTGTAACGGTCTCCTTGCAGGTCTTCCGGAAAAAACTGTCACTACAGCTTGTTCAGAACGCTGTTGCTGGAGTTCTAACAAAGACCAACAAATGTGAACACATTAATAATAATAATAATAATAGATTTTATTTATATAGCGCTTTTCAGGACTCAAAGTCGCTTTACAATTGAGAGTCAGGAATAAACAAAACAAAATAGAGCAGTAAGACGGAGGGGAGGGGAACATGGGACTAAGGGTATGCAGAGGTGAAGAGATGGGTCTTGAGGCGGGACTGGAAGATGGTGAGGGACTCAGAATTTCGGATCGGTTGTGGGAGGGAATTCCAGAGCCTGGGAGCTGCCCTGGAGAAGGCTCTGCCTCCAAAAGTGCAGAGGTTTGATTTCGGAATGGAGAGGAGACCAGCTGATGTGGATCTGAGGGACCGTGAGGGTTGGTAGGGGGAGAGGAGGTCAATGAGATATTGGGGGGCCAGGTTGTTGAGGGCTTTGTAGGTGAGGACCAGGATTTTGTAGGTGATCCGGTGGGAAATGGGAAGCCAGTGAAGTTCTTTGAGAACTGGGGTGATGTGGTGCCAGGATTTGGTGTGGGTAATGAGTCGGGCGGCTGCATTCTGGACCAGTTGGAGTCGGTTGATGCTGCTGGAATTGATTCGGAAAAGAAGAGAGTTACAGTAGTCCAGTCGGGAGGAGATGAAGGCATGGATGAGTCTTTCAGCAGCGGGGGGTGTGAGAGAGGATCTGATTTTTGCAATGTTGCGGAGGTGAAAAAATGATGTTTTGACAACATTACACCAATTGTTAAATCCTTACATTGGCTCCCTCCCTGTATGTCAGAGAATTGATTTCAAAATCCTGCTGCTCACCTATAAATCACTACATGGTTTAGGGCCAAAGTCTATCACTGACATGCTTCCACTATATAAGCCTTCTAAGATCTTCTGAGACCAATCTGTTAGTGATTCCCAGAGTAAATACAAAACATGGGAAAGCAGGATTTAGTTACGATGCAACAAATAGCTGGAATAAACTTGCTGAAGATTTAAGACTTGCCCCTACATTCACCACTTTTAAAACAAGACTGAAAACTTTTCTGTTTACTTTATCTTTCAGCTAAATCTTAACTACATTGCACTTTGAACTTTTGCACTTTTCTATTATGCGTTTATAACTTTGCTTTTATTTTCTTTTAATCATTCTATTTTATTTCATTTTATTATTTCATTTTATTGTATGACATGTTTTTATGTGAAGCACTTTGAGTCTGCCTCGTGTATGAAATAAAGTTGCTATTGCTATTGCTATCATACGTTAACCCACTCATTCCTGGGATCATTCTTGTAAACCTCCTGTGGACCCTCTCCAGAGCCAGCACATCCTTCCTCAGATACGGGGCCCAGATTTGCCCACAATATTCCAAATGCAGCCTGACCAGCGCCTTATACAGCCTCACCATTACATCCCTGTTTTTGTATACAAGCCCTCTTGAAATAAATGCTCGCATTAACCCAATGGGTCCCGACCCGTAACGTCTCCGGTCCATTCCCCCCGCAGATGCTGCTCGACCCACTGAGTTCCTCCAGCACTTTGTCATTTGCTGCAGATTCCAGCATCTGCAGTTCCTTGTGTGTGGAGTTGTGTCCAGATTGTGTGTTCACTCCACCTAACACTGTGCGGGAGCTCCCTCTGCTGTCACCTTCAGGTAGAGCAGGAACCTGCCCTGACACATTCAAAGTTGAAACAAGCACTGCAGAAGCTGGCTTACTAAATACGACACAGAGTGCTGGAGTAACTCAGCGGGCGGGTCAGGCAGCATCTGTGGAGAACATGGATAGGTGACGTTTCACAGAGTGCTGGAGTAACTCAGCGGGTCAGGCAGCATCTGTGGAGAACATGGATAGGTGACGTTTCACACAGTGCTGGAGTAACTCAGCGGGTCAGGCAGCATCTGTGGAGCGAAGGAAATGGGCAACCTTTCGGGCCGAAACCCTGAAGGAAATAGGCAACGTTTCGGGCCGAAACCCGGAAGGGTTTCGGGCCGAAACGTTGCCTATTTCCTTCGCTCCATAGATGCTGCCACACCCGCTGAGTTTCTCCAGCATTTTGGTCTACCTTATCATTTATAGTGTGGTTCCGTATAGCTTACAAAGCACAGAAGTACACTGTGCCAGAGTAACTCAGCGGGTCAGGCAGCATCTGTGGAGAACATGGATAGGTGACGTTTCACAGAGTGCTGGAGTAACTCAGTGGGTCAGGCAGCAATCGTGGGGAACATGGATAGGTGACGTTTCACAGAGTGCTGGAGTAACTCAGTGGGTCAGGCAGCATCTGTGGAGAACAAGATGTTTGAAGAACGGAAGTCTGAACAATCCAAAACGGAAACGTCACCCATTCCTTCTCTCCAGAGATGCTGCCTGTCCCGCTGAGTTACTCCAGCGTTTTGTGTCTATCGAAGGCTGTACTGTTCTATGTTTGCCCAAAATATGACCCTACATAATAAATAATCCTACGTAATGAATAAAATATAATCCTTTGAGTAGCAGAATTGATCATTTTCTTCCTCTCTTCCCCTCCCTCCCCCCTCTCTCTCCCTCTCTCACACTCTCCCCCACTCCATCCCCCTCTCTCTCCCCCCTCTCTCTCCCCCCTCTCACCCCCACTCTCAACCCCACTCTCCTCTCACCCTCTCTCCCCCACTCTCTCCCCCCTCTCTTTCCCCCCTCTCTCTCTCCCCCTCTCTCCCTCCCCCTCTCCTCTCTCCCTCTCTCTCCCTCTCTCTCCCACTCCATCCCCCTCTCTCTCCCCCACTTCCCCCCACTCTCTCCCCCTTCTTTCTCCCCTCCATCTCTCCCCGCTCTCTACTCTCTGCCCCTCTGTGTCTTTCCCCCTTTTCTTTCTCTCTCTCTCTCCCTCTCTCCCTCTGTGTCTCTCCCCACTGCCACATCCCCTCCCTCCCTCTATCCCTCTCTCCCTCTCTCCCTCTCCCTCTGTCTCTCTCCCCACTGCCACGTCCCCTCCCTCTCCCTCTCTCTCTCTGTCTCTCTCCCCACTGCCACGTCCCCTCCCTCCCTCTATCCGTCTCTCTCCCACAGAATGGATCCGTGTCGACAAGGATGAGACGGGAGCAGCGAAGTGTAAACCAGGAAGCCGATCCAACGCAGACGTGAAGTACGCACCCAGCTTGGGTTTTTTTTTTTTAACCAACAATAATTGATTCCACAATTTGCAATAATATGTACAATACTAAATGATTCAAATTAACAAACCCACCAGCACAATAGAAGTAAAACAAATATTCTTAAATCACTATTCCTCCACCTCCCCGCGCCGCCCAGCGGTCCCGGAAATCCCCCAGGGTGCCCGTGGACAGGGCGTAGTCCGTCTCCAACACCACCCGGGTGCGGACGTAACCCCGGAAAGGGGGCGGGCAGCTGGCTCAGACAGAGCCCTCTTCCGCCTGGCGCCGTGACTCGCGGATGGCCAGGCCCAGGAGCAACCCAACCAGGACATCCCCAGCCCCAAACCCTCTCCCCTACGCACAGGGGTGTCCGAAGATGAGGGGGGTCAAGAGTCAAGTCAAGTGTGTTTGATTGTCATGTGTCCCAGATAGAACAATGACATTCTCACTTGCAGCAGCACAATGTACACATCGTACACTGTGAAAAATATGATAGACCAGAGAGAGATAAAAAGCTCAGTGTGTATATGTACACATACCTACACATACACACACATATATATATATTTATATATATACACATACACACATACAGTGCAATAGTAATAATAATAGTCCACTGTAGTTCAGAGCTTATATGAGGTTGTCGTGTTTAATAGCCTGATGGCTGTCGGGGAAGAAGCTGTTCCTGAACCTGGACGTTACAGTTTTCAGGCTCCTGTACCTACTTCCCGATGGCAATGGTGAGATGAGTGTGTGGCCAGGATGGTGTGGGTCTCTGATGATGCTGGCTGCCTTTTTGAGGCAGCGACTCCGATAAATGTCTTCGATGGTGGGGAGGTCAGAGCCGGTGATGGACTGGGCAGTGTTTGGATGCACAGAGTCTCTTGCCCAGGGTACGTGAATCAAGGACCACAGGACGCAGGTCAGAGCCGGTGATGGACTGCGATGGTGGGAGTGAAGTGCAGCCAGAAGGCAAGGAGCTGGATCTGGACCTGGATGTAGTACGCTGGAAATCTCTCGGAGGTAGAGCATCAATCAGCACTATGATGGGGGTGGACGTGCTAGTTGAGATGCAGATGCTTTTGGAGTTGCGTCTTTCTATGTGTTGATGTTTTGGAGATCCCTGATGCCGGCTGGTAGGGTGTTCCAATCCATTGCTGTCTTGAAGAAAAATCCAGTTAGAAAGTGCCAATGAAGTGACGTGAGGAATGAAATAATGTCCAGGTCGGGTACGTCGAACAATCCTTGTTCTAGGCGTACCAGGGCCCCATTCCCGACCTCTACCTCCGCTACATCGACGATTGCTTTGGTGCCACCTCCTGCACCCACACACAACTGACTGACTTCATCCGCTTCACCACTAACTTCCATCCTGGACCTGGACCATTTCCGACACTTCCCTACCATTCCTTGACCTCACTATCTCCATCGCAGGTGATAGACAATAGATGCTGCTGCACCCGCTGAGTTTCTCCAGTTTTGTCTACCTCCGAAATAATGTCCAGGTTGGTCGCTTCTGGTTGACATGCCGATGGGTGCTTGGGTTAACTGGACGTTGTCCTCCATCTTTAAATCAATAGTGGTATTCTACATCTTGTGGAATGTTGTCAGTCTGATCAACTGGCGACGAGTAGTAGGTGGATGTAGTTGAAGGTCCTTTATCGTGCTGGAGACTGGGCTCTGCCTCGTGTAGTTGTTAGATATCAATCTTGCTGCTCTGTTTTGCACTGCCTCCATCTTATTGATGTTCCCTGAGTGAAAGGATCCCACATGGAGCAGCAATATTCAACATGTGGACACACAAGGCTTTTATATGCTTGGATCTTAACTTCTTTGGGTGCATTTTGCAGATTGCGATGTAAAAAGCCGATGACACTGCTGGCTTTGGCTGTAGCCCCTTCCACATGCGTGTTCTCTGCCTCAGAGGGCGGTGGAGGCAGGTTCTCTGGATACTTTCAAGAGAGAGCTAGATAGGGCTCTTAAAGATAGCGGGAGTCAGGAGATATGGGGAGAAGGCAGGAACGGGGTACTGATTGGGGATGTTCAGCCATGATCACATTGAATGGCGGTGCTGGCTCGAAGGGCCGAATGGCCTACTCCTGCACCTATTGTCTATTGTCTATTGTTCCATTTCATGTTCTCAGACAAAGTTACTCCTAAGTATTTATGACTAGAAACTGCCTCTAGCTGATGTCCAGAGAGTGTAAAGGAATGATGGCTAGGTTTAGGTTTCCTAGTAAGACACATGACATTACATTTTTCTGGTTTGGACATCATTTGCCATTTCTTCTCCCATCTCTCCAATGAGCGCAGATCTTTTTGAGCAGCCCCTTTAGATGTTGGAACAGGGGCTTGCTTCCACCTGCCGGCTTTGCCTTGGGGAAACACTGTTCCCTGGGGAAAGTGAGGGGAGGGGAGTCGACTTTACCCCTTCAAAGTGTCCCCATTCTTTCAAATCATTTCCTCCAAAAATGGAGGCACAAGGAAATGTAGATTCTAGTTTATATATTTTTAAAAGACACAAAGTGCTGGAGTAACTCAGCGGGTCAGGCAGCATCTGTGGAGAACATGGATAGGTGACGTTGTTGGTCAGTTCTACATGAATACAATCAAGCCAAAGTCAAGTCCATTAGGTAGATGACGTGAGGATACAGGCTGCAGAATATCTTTAAAGATACAGCGGGGAAACAGGCCCTTTGATCGGCCCACCGCTGACAAGCGATCACCCCGTACACTAGCACTGTTCTACACACTAGGGACAATTTGCAAATTACCAAAGCCAATTAACCTAAAACCTGTACATCTTTGGATTGCGGGAGGAAGCCGGAGCACCTGGTAAAAACCCACCAGGTCACGGAGAAAACGTGCAAATTCTGTACAGACAGCACCCGTAGTCAGGATCGAACCCGTGTCTCTGGGGCTGTGAGGCAGCAACTCTACCGCTGTGCCACCTATAGTTCTCAGCATTGTAGCGCATCTGTTCCAGAGACAAAGTCCAATGTCTGCAATAGGGCAGAGGTGAATCGGACAGCACCCTGGCCTAGCTGATGGGAGGACGGATATGCTGCCCTCTAGTGTGCAGCAAGGAACTGCAGATGCTGGTTTAAACCGAAGATAGACACAAAAACTTGGAGCAACTCAGTCTGAAGAAGGGTCTCGACCCGAAACGTCACCCATTCCTTCTCTCCAGAGATGCTGCCTGTCCCGCTGAGTTACTCCAGCTTTTTGTGTCTTATCTGCCTTCTAGTGGCAGCCTAGTCCTTGCTCTGGGTTCAGTTTTGTTTAGTTTTACAGATACAGCGCGGAAACAGGCCCTTCGGCCCACCGAGTCCACGCTGACCAATGATGCCCACACATTAGCACTATCCTACACACACTGGGCAATTTTTTTCATTTACACTAAGCCTACTGTATCTCATTGAAACATAAGATTGTTAAGGGCAGGAAACATGTTCCCGATGTTGGGGGAGTCCAGAACCAGGGGTCACAGTTTAAGAATAAGGGTCGGCCATTTAGAACGGAGACGAGGAAACACTTTTTCTCACAGAGAGTGGTGAGTCTGTGGAATTCACTGCCTCAGAGGGCGGTGGAGGCAGGTTCTCTGGATACTTTCAAGAGAGAGCTAGGTAGGGCTCTTAAAGATAGCGGAGAATACTGGAATACTGTGTACAGTTCTGGGGTCCATACTTAAGAAAGGATGTACTGGCCCTGGAGGCAGTGCAGCGAAGGTTTACAAGATTAATTCCTGCAATGAGGGGATTGACATATGAGGAAAGGTTAAGTAGGCTGGAACTCTACTCTTGGAGTTTAGAAGAATGAGAGGCGATCTCATTGAAACATATAAGATCGTGAGGGGCCTTGATCGGGTGGATGCACCGAGGATGTTCCCAATGATCGGGGAAACTAGAACTAGGGGACATAGTTGTAGAATAAGAGGGGGCTCTTTTAAAACTGAGATGAGGAAGAACTTCTTCACCCAGAGGGTGGTTAATTTATGGAATTCACTGCCCCAGGGAGCAGTGGAAGCAGAAACATTAAATATATTTAAGTCTAAAATAGATGGTTTTTTAGCTGCCAAGGGATAAGGGGCCTACGGGGAGAGGGCAGGGATATGGACCTAGGTATGGTTAGTATAGTAAGACCTGAGTGATCTCCTGGACAAGTGTCGATCGCCTGGATTGGGGTCGGAGAGGAATTTCCCGGATTTTTTCCCGAATTGGACCTGGGTTTTTATCCGTTTTTTTGCCTCCCCCAGGAGATCACGCGGTTCTTGGGTGGAGAGGGGTGATAGCGATATAAAGGGGAGGGTAGTGTCTTGTGTTCTGTGTCTTGTGTCTACTGTTTGTGGGTAAGGGTGTCTGTTTAGTGTTCAGCCATGAGCGAATGGCGGTGCGGGCTCGATGGGCCTGGTGGTCTACTCTCGCACCTACTTTCTATGTTTCTATGTTTCTATGAGTCATGGGATAAGGGGAGAAGGCAGGAACGGGGTACTGATTGGGAATGATCAGCCATGATCACAGTGAATGGCGGTGCTGGCTCGAAGGGCCGAATGGCCTACTCCTGCACCTGTTTATTGTCTAAATAACCTACAAACCTGTACGTGTGGGAGGAAACCAAATATCTCAGAGAAGTCGCACGCGGGTGACGGGGAGAACGTACAAACTCCGTACAGACAGCACCCGTAGTCGGGTTGGAACCCGGGTCTCCGGCGTTGTGAGGCAGCGACTCGACCGCTGCGCCCACCGTGCCGCCCCCTGTACGACCAGCATGTGGACGGCCCTTGGACATTTTCTTTTGTAAATGGTGCCTGTAAAACTTTGGTGACCTGCACAAGGATTTGGTGACCTGAACCCTGGCATTGCATACGTGACAATATAGAACGATAAAGATGGTGGCCATCACCACCGCGCCTACGTGCCGCCAGCGTTCGTTTATACATGCTGACAGAACGCCACAGGAGATCCTTCTTTCCCTGTGGCTATCAAATTGTACAACCCCTCCCCCTTCTGTTGTGGGGTAGACTGAGGTTGACCCCCCCCAACCCCAATCTTTTGCACATCCCCAATCCTTTCCACTCATCGCTTTAATTTCATGTTTCATATATTTTGTGTTTTTTATGACTTGGCAGATTTGTCTCCTAGGATAAATAGACAATAGGTGCAGGAGTAGGCCATTCGGCCCCATCGAGCCAGCACCGCCATTCAATGTGATCATGGCTGAACATCCCCAATCAGTACCCGTTCCTGCCTTCTCCCCATATCGCAGTGGAGTAGATAAAATGCTGGAAAATCGAAGGTAGACAAAATTGCTGGAGAAACTCAGCGGGTACGGCAGCATCTATGGAGCGAAGGAAATAGGCAACGTTTCGGGCCGAAACCCTTCCGGGTTTCGGCCCGAAACGTTGCCTATTTCCTTCAGGGTTTCGGGCCGAAACGTTGCCTATTTCCTTCGCTCCACAGATGCTGCATGACCCGCTGAGTTTCTCCAGCAATTTTGTCTACCTTCTCCCCATATCCCCTGACTCCGCTATCTTTAAGAGCCTACCTAGCTCTCTCTTGAAAGTATCCAGAGAACCGGCCTCCACCCGCCCTCTGAGGCAGAGAATTCCACAGACTCCAATCTGTGCACATCACCCAATCCTTTCCACTCGTCACTTTAATGTCATGTTTCATGTATCTTGTGTTTTTTGTAATGACTGTTGGCAGACCGATTTCCCTCCTGGGACAAATAAAGTTATTCCGTTCCGTAACGTGCAGCCGTTGCCTTGCAGAGGGAACCCGAAGAAGCCGGCGTGTGGGGAGATCGCCGCCGCCGCCGCTGCCGCGCTGCCTCCGCCGCCGGGGAAACAGAGCGAGGAGCCGGAGAAAGCCGTCCCTGGCCCGGCCCAACGCACACCTCCACTGCTGCCCGCAGCTGCCCCTGACGACAGGTAGGCCAGCGCAGGTGGGGAGAGGGGGAGGGAGGGAGGGAGGGAGGGAGGGAGACAATAGACAATAGACAATAGGTTCAAGAGTAGGCCATTCGGCCCTTCGAGCCAGCACCGCCATTCAATGTGATCATGGCTGATCATCCACAATCAGTACCCCGTTCCTGCCTTCTCCCCATAATCCCTGATTCCACTATCTTTAAGAGCCCTATCTAGCTCTCTCTTGAAAGTATCCAGAGAACCGGCCTCCACCGCCCTCTGAGGCAGAGAATTCCACAGACTCACAACTCTCTGTGTGAAAAAGTGTTTCCTCGTCTCCGTTCTAAATGGCTTACCCCTTATTCTTAAACTGTGGCCCCTGGTTCTGAACTCCCCCAACATCGGGAACATGTTTCCTGCCTCTAGCGTGTCCAAACCCGTAATAATCTTACATGTTTCAATAAGATACCCTCTCATCCCTGTAAACTCCAGAGTATACAAGCCCAGCCGCTCCATTCCTTAGAGGCAGAAGTGACAGGAGCAGCATTGGGCAATTCGGCCCATCAATTGTACTCAGCCATTCAATCATTACTGATCAATCTTTCCCTCTTAACCCCATTCTCCTGCCTTCTCCCCATAACCCCTGACACCCGTACTAATCGAGAATCTATCTCGGCCTTCAAAATATCCATTGATGGCCTCCACAGTCTTCTGTGGCAATGAATTCAATTCCACAGATTCACCACCCTCGGACTAAAGAAATTCCTCCTTATCTCCTCCCTTTTATTCTGAGGCTGTGACCTCTAGTCCTCGACTCTTCCGCAAATGAAAACTGTCCACATCCACTCTATCCAGGCCTTTCATTATTCGGGAAGTTTCAATGAGGTTCCCCCCTCATCCTTCTAAACTCCAGCGAGTACAGGCCCTGTGCCGTCAAACGCTCATCATTTCAGATTCAGTTTAGTCTATTGTCCCGTGTACCGAGGTACAGTGAAAAGCTTTTGTTGGGTGCTAACCAGTCAGCGGAAAGACAATACATGATTACAATCGAGCCGTCCACAGTGTACAGATACATGATAAGGGGATAACGTTTAGTGCAAGGTAAAGCCAGCAAAGTCCAATCAAGGATAGTCCGAGGGTCTCCAAAGAGTTAGATAGTAATGTGTAGGAAGGAAGTGGTTTAAACCGAAGATAGACACAAAATGGTGGAGTAACTCAGCGGGGCAGGCGGCACCTCTGGAGAGAAGGAGTGGGTGATGTTTCGGGTCGAGACTCTTCTTCAGACTGGCCGTACATAGTAATGTGTGTTAGATGTTAGAGGTAATTAGTAAACTGTACAACTCCTCCCCCTGCTGTCATGAGGTAGACGGACTCCCCCCCACCCCCCCGCCCAATCTTTGCACATCCCCAATCCTTTCCACTCGTCACTTTAATTTCATGTATCTTGTGCCTTATGACGGTTAGCAGATCAATTTCCATCCTGCGATAAATAAAGTTCTATCGTATCATAATGATCAGTGGGTCGACTGGGCTGGTATTCACTGGAATTTAGAAGGATGAGAGGAGATCTTATAGAAACATATAACATTCTTAAATGATTGGACAGGCTGGATGCAGGAAAAATGTTCCCGATGCTGGGGGAGTCCAGAACCAGGGGTCACAGTTTAAGAATAAGGGGTCGGCCATTTAGGACTGAAAAACTCTTTCACCCAGAGAGTTGTGAATCTGTGGAATTCTCTGCCACTGAAGGCAGTGGAGGCCGATTCACTGGATGTTTTCAAGAGAGAGTTAGATTTAGCTCTGAGGGCTAACGGAATCAAGGGATATGAGGAGAAGGCAGGAACGGGGTACTGATTGGGGATGATCAGCCATGATCACATTAAATGGCGGTGCTGGCTCGAAGGGCCGAATGGCCTACTCCTGTTTCTATGTTTCTCTATGTTAACCCGTTGATTCGTGGTCTGTGTGTGGCAGGTGGAAGCAGCAGGAGGTACAGTTGGACACGGACGCGGTGAGCTGCAAGAACAGCTTCAACAACCCAGCGTACTACATGCTGGAGGGGGTCCCCCTGTCCCCAGAGGTGCAGAGTCCCCCCGTGATCAAGACCCCGCTGAAGACCAAAGCCCACTGCACCCTGGCCCAGCCGGACAAGAAACGCCAGCCCTCGTCCCGACCGCCCCTGGCCAGCGAGGAGGCTTCCCTCTCGGACGAGGAGGGCCTGACCCTCAACCGGCCCCCCCCCGACTACCCGCCGCCCCCCTTGCCCAAGGCGGTGGAGGTGGACATGGTGGACAACCCCTTCTACGCCTCGTCCAAGGACCTCCAGCGGCAGAGGTCGGCGCCGGTCAGGGACGAGCCGGGACCGAGGAGCGCGGCGTGCAAGCAGCGTCCGCCCGCGGACCCCCCGGAGGCCAAAGCCCCCCACCCGCCCAAGCCCCTGGCCAAGGGGGGGCAGCTGTCTCCGGGCAGCGGGCAGCTGATGGCACCGTTCCTGGCCAACCACTGCGGCCCGCCCTACCAGGGGGCCGTGGACGACCGTTCATACTCCGCCCTGCAGATGGCCAAGAGCTTGAGTGAGGTGGACTATCAGCTGGGCAAGGCCGAGGGACTACTCAGGAACCCCCCACTGCCGGTGAAGGGGGCACAGCCCACCCGGGGGGGGCTTCTCCCTGACTACGGGAGGCCCTCCGCCTTCCCCCCACGCTCCATCAAGGAGAGCATCGAAGAGGACATGGCTGAGGAGGTATGATCTAGACCTCAACCTACGGCCCCCGGGCCGAATGCGGCCCCTAACCCAAAGTCATCCGGCCCGCAGACTTCCGTCGTCTCCGGTACCTCCCGGGCCCGAGGCCGCGACGACCAGGCGTGGTGACGCAAAGAGGTCCTTCTGCAGTTGTACAGGGCCCTAGTGAGACCACACCTGGAGTATTGTGTGCAGTTTTGGACCCCTAATTTGAGGATGGACATTCTTGCTATTGAGGGAGTGCAGCGTAGGTTTACAAGGTTAATTCCCAGGATGGCGGGACTGTCATATGCTGAGAGAATGGAGCAGCTGGGCTTGTACACTCTGGAGTTTAGAAGGATGAGGGGGATCTCATTGAAACATATAAGATTGTTATGGGCTTGGGCACACTAGAGGCAGGAAACATGTTCCCGATGTTGGGGGAGTCCAGAACCAGTGGCCACACAGTTTAAGAATAAGGGGTAAGCCATTTAGAACGGAGACGAG
Source organism: Malacoraja senta (assembly GCA_038087875.1). Taxonomy (NCBI): domain Eukaryota; kingdom Metazoa; phylum Chordata; class Chondrichthyes; order Rajiformes; family Rajidae; genus Malacoraja; species Malacoraja senta. Next base: position 151,702 of record JAXLNO010000757.1, read on the forward strand.
GAAACACTTTTTCTCACAGAGAGTGGTGAGTCTGTGGAATTCTCTGCCTCAGAGGGCGGTGGAGGCAGGTTCTCTGGATGCTTTCAAGAGAGAGCTAGATAGGGCTCTTAAAGATAGCGGAGTCAGGGGATATGGGGAGAAGGCAGGAACGGGGTACTGATTGGGGATGATCAGCCATGATCACATTGAATGGCGGTGCTGGCTCGAAGGACCGAATTGCCTACTCCTGCACCTATTGTCTATTGTCTGTTGCCATATTTTGCCGCCATAATTCGAAGTCTGGTCAGCCTGCACGCTCGATGTACTGGAGCAGTTCCCGCGAGCCCGCGTCCCCCTCCTCCCCGGCCATCTTTGTGACAAGGGGGCGCCTCCTGCAGCCGACCTTGAAGCCTGCAGCTGGAGGGCATTACCCCCGTTCACCCTCCTACCGGCCCTCACTCCTCACGTCCCACTCCTCCTGCTTCCCCCCCCCCCACCCAGGTTACGCCGACCGACCGACCGACGAGCCTTCGGGCGAGTTGCGACTGGCACTCTCCTACACACACTACAGACAAGTTACAATTTTACAGAAGCCAATTAACCTACAAACCTGCTCGTCTTTAGAGTGTGGGAGGAAACCGGAGCACCCGGAGAAAACCCACGCAGGTCACGGGGAGAAGGTACAAACTCCGTACGGACAGCACCCGTGGTCGGGATGGAACCGGGGTCTCTGGCGCCGTGAGGCAGCAACTCTACCGCTGCGCCACCATTTCTAACCCCTGCCCCCCTTGTTCTCCCCCTCCTCCACTCACAGGCCTCGTGCCAAGCGAGCAGCAACAGCTCCAGCCTGTCGCACGACTCCAGCGTGGGCAACTGGCTCCGGCGCCTGGGCATGGAGCACTACGAGGAGGGGCTGGTCCACAACGGCTGGGACGACCTGGAGTTCCTCAGGTGAGTGGGCATCGCAGGTCCACCACCTTCCCCCACCTCACCCCAAACAACCCCACTGCCCACCGCACCCCCCACACCACCCACCCCACACACCCACACCCACACACCCCACACCCCACCCCCGAAACCCCACCGCCTACACACCCCACCCCCCACACCCCACACCCACACACCCACACACCCCACACCGCACACACCCCACACCCACACACCCCACACCGCACACACCACACACCCCACACACCCCACCCCCGAAACCCCACACCCCACACACCACACCCCACACCGCACACACCCACACCCACACACCCACACACCCACACACCACACCCCACACCCCACCCCCGAAACCCCACCGCCTACACACCCCACCCCCCACACCCCACACCCACACACCCACACACCCCACACCGCACACACCCCACCCCACACACCCCACACCGCACACCGCACACCACACACCCCACACACCCCCACACCCACACACCCCACACCCACACACCGCACACCACACACCCCACACACCCACACCCACACACCCCACACACCACACCTCACACCCACACACCCACACACCCCACACCCACACCACCCCACACCTCACCCCCACACACCCCACACCCCAACACCCACACCCCACACCGCACCCCCAAAACCCCACCTCACACACCCCACACCCCACACCCCACACACCCCACACCCACACCCCACACCCCACACCCACACACCCCACACCCACACACCCCACCCCACCCCACCCCACCCCACCGCACCACACACCACCCACACCCCCACACCCCACACTGCACCCCACTCCCACACCCCACATCCCACCCCACACCCATACCTCACACCCCTCCCCACACAGCCCAATTTGGATGAGGGGATTGAAGGCTTTGTGGCCAAGCTGGGAAGGGTACATGGACGATTTATGTGGACATTCACAATTTATAGTCCACTCCGACATTCAATCAAGGCTGATCTCTGCCTCCTTATCCCATTTTCCTGCCTTCTCCCCATAACCCTTGACACCCGTTCTAATCAAGAATTTGTCTATCTCTGCCTTAAAAATATCCACTGACTTGGCCTCCACAGCCCTCTGTGGCAATGAGTTCCACAGATTCACCACCCTCTGACTAAAGAAGTTCCTCCTCACCTCCTTTCTAAAAGAGCGCCCTTTAATTCTGAGTCTGTGACCTCTGGTCCTAGACTCTCCCACCAGTGGAAACATCCTCTCCACATCCACTCTATCCAGCCTTTCAGTATTCTGTAAGTTTCAATGAGGTCCCCCCTCAACCTTCTAAACTCCAGCGAGTACAGGCCCAGATTTGACGGGCCCGAATTCACACAGAGAGTGGTGAATCGGATTGTACTCGCTAGAAATTTAGAAGAGAGGGGGGATCTTATAGAAACTTACAGAATTCTTAAGGGGTTGGACAGACTAGATGCAGGAAGATGGTTCCCGATGTTGGGGAAGTCCAGAACAAGGGGTCACAGTTTAAGGATAAAGGGGAAATCTTTTAGGACTGAGATCAGAAAAACATTTCACACAGAGAGTGGTGAATCTCTGGAATTCTCTGCCACAGAGGGTAGTTGAGGCCAGTTCATTGGCTATATTTAAGAGGGAGTTAGATGTGGCCCTTGTGGCTAAAGGGATCAGGGGGTATGGAGAGAAGGCAGGTACGGGATACTGAGTTGGATGATCAGCCATGATTATATTGAAAGGCGGTGCAGGCTCGAAGGGCCGAATGGCCTACTCCTGCACCTATTTTCTATGTTTCTATGAATGGCCTAATTCTAGAACTTGCTAGATTTTAAATGGTGTTCGAGGCGCATCTGTAGAAGTTGTGGAGAGTTGTTGTGGGGGGGAAGGAGGAGCAGGGCCGGGACAAGACCCCTTCCCCCCCACTCACCAAACGTCTCTTGTCCTTGGCAGCGACATCACGAAGGAGGACCTGGAGGAAGCGGGCGTGACCGAGGCCTCGCACAAGAGCATCCTCCTGGAGAGCCTGCAGCAGATGGGGAAGTAGCGGGCCGGCCGGCCGACCGGCGGACATGTTGCCTTGTTTACCCTGCGGAGGAGAAGTGCCTTAAGGGAGAGATTGTTGTCCTCACATCTCAGCAGAGTTTCCGGAACTCCAGAGGAAACCGTGACAAAAGACTCAAACACCACAAGTGACCAGCGCCAGTGACCGGTTGCCCCGAGCGCTGACGGTCGGACTAACCCCACCCCAGGGTGCAGAACTACGCACCCTGAATACTGCTCTGTTCCTCTCCTCCACTCTCCCCACCCGCAGCTCGGCCCCCGATCATCGTGGGGGTCCCGCCGTTTTGTTTTGATGGGCTGAGGGGGGGGGGGGGGTGCCTGAACAGCGAAAAAGACCCCCTCGTTAACCCAAATCTCTTGTGCAAGTTATCGGCCGAGATCACGCCTGTGTCATTTGAGTCACAGCGGTAGAGTCGCTGTCTCAGTGCCGGAGACCCGGGTTCGATCCTGACCTCCGGTGTTGTTTGTGTGTGTGTGTGTGTGCGTGCGTGCGTGTCTGTGTGTGTGTGTCTGTGTGCGATGTGTGTGTGCGCGCACGCGCACGTCTGTGGAGTTTGTACATTCTCCCTGGGACCGTGTGGGTTTCCATCGGGTGCTCCAGTTACTCTCCAGAGTCGAGAGGGTTTAATTACCGTATGGACCCAAAGCGGAACAATGGAATTCTTACTCACATTCTCCCATCACATCCCTGCTGGTGTGTCGACTAATCCGCCCTCTGTAAATTGCCCCGAGTGTGTAGGGAGTGGAGGAGAAAGTGGGATAGCAGCAGAGACCCCGGGTTCCATCCTGACCACGGGTTCTGCCTGTACGGAGTTTGCACCTTCTTCCTGTGACTGCGTGGGTTTCCTCCGGGTGCTCCGGTTCCCTCCCACACTCCAAAGACGTGCGGGTTTGTAGGTTAATTGGCTTTGGTAAATTGCCCCTAGCTTGTAGGATCTAACATAGAACTGATGGACGTGTGATCGCTGGTCGGCACGGACCCGGTGGGCCGAAGGGCCTGTTTCCGCTCCGTATCTCCAAATTAAACTAAACTAGTGTGCTTGATGGTCAGCGTGGACTTGGCTAGCTGGAGGGCCTGTTTCCATGCTGTATCTTTCATCAATCCCCTCTTCCCACCACTCCCGGGACCATTGCCTGGGGATTGTGGTCGGAGCAGGTGGGCTGCGGGGTTCTCCCGTGCTGTGACAACAGCGCACATCGCCGTACGCGTACGTGCACGGCCCCGTGTTCAAGCCCGTATACCCGGTGGGTCAGGAAGGCGGTTGGCACCAAGCAGTTGTTGTGGCCACTGGAAGCTGAAGCCCGCAGGTCACCAGCGTGCCAGAGATGGCTGGCCGTCACGGTGGGGGGGGGGGGACAGGACACCTGTTGTGTCACAGGCTGCGTGGAACTGCTCATTTGGGTTGGCATGTGGAGAGATGTCACTGTGCGGAGTGTGTCTGCTCCCGAACACAAGCTCACAGGGCAGGCAGACAGGCAGAGTTCTCTCTCTCTCTCTCTCCAGCCCTCTCTCTCTCTCTCTCCCTCTCCCTCTCTCTCTCTCTCTCTCTCCCCCTCTCTCTCCCTCTGTCCCCTCTCTGTCCCTCCCTGCCCCTTCCTGTCTCTCTCTATCTCTATGTCTCTCTCTGCCTGTGCGTTTGTGTGTCCCTCTCTGTCCCTCTCTCTGTCTCTCCCTCTTCATCTCTCTCTGCCCCTCTCGCCCTCTCTCTCTGCCCCCTCTGTCTCTCTGTCTTTCTCTCTCTATCTCTCTGTCTGTCTCGGCCTGCCCGTGTGTTTGTGTGTCTCTCTCTGTCTCTCCCCCCCTCTCCCCCTCTCCCTGCCTCTGCCCCGCTCTCTCTCTCTCTCTCTCCCTCTGCATCACCTGTGAGACTGCGCAGCGTAGGGCTCCACCTGCAGGCCAGGTGTGTGTGTGCATGTTCTCTGCAGCAGAAAGCCAGCGCCATCTCTCAGCTGTGCAGTGTGTGTTGTGTGTTTACATGTGCAGTACGGGGTGGTTGGGGAGGGTTCTTCACCCTGTGTCCATCCCAGGGGTGGTGACACGTAGTATAGGAAGGATTGCCACAGGTTGCATCGGAAGGAACTGCAGGCGCTGGTTTACACTGAAGATAGACACAAAATGCTGGAGTCACTCAGCGGGACAGGCAGCATCTCTGGAGAGGTCATAAGTGATAGGAGTAGGATTAGGCCATTCGGCCCACCCTTTTATGGAGTCCCTTTTATCTCCGACTCTCTCCCCCATCTAAATTTACCAGATATTTGTGTCCGTCGCTCATTATGTTCCTTATAGGAACGTGAGGACAGGAGCAGGCCCTTCAGCCCACAGTGTTCATGCATTCTGGCCACTTCTTGCCCAGGTCCCTCGCACAAGTCTACAGCTACTGGAGTTCCTTGCGTCATACAGCGGAGGAGCTGGCCCTTCGGCCCACAATGTCCGAGCTCGCCCTCCTGCATCAGCGGGACAGGCAACATCTGTGGAGAGAAGGAATGGGTGATGTTTTGGATCTTCATCAGGTCATAAGGGATAGGAGCTGAGTTAGGCCATTCGGCCCATCAAGTCTACTCCGCTATTCAATCGTGGCTGAGCTATCCCTCCCTCCTAACCCCATTCTCCTGCCTTCTCCCCATAACCCCTGACATCCGTGCTGATCAAGAGAGAAGGAATGGCTGACTGTTCAGGTGGGGACCCTTCTTCAGACTGAGCTGTGATTGCCACAAGTCTGTTTCTTTCTCAGAGTGTATGCGGTGTCCCACAGAGGAACTGTGTGCACTGGCCACACCCCCAAAACTCCTTAATATTCACCACACTGTGCCCATATCCTTAAAGCTTTTGTAAGCTTAAGGACTAAAATAAAACCACCTTTCCTTAAAGCACAACTTGTTTTGGAGCAGGGGGATCGTAGCTTCCCAAAATGCCCGGCTAGTATCTGCCTTTGTGGTAAAGCCTGCCTTTGTGCCTTTAAATACATCCCCAGCACGGAAACAGGCCCTTCAGCCCAACTCCTCAATGCCGACCTACATGCCCCATCTACACTAGTCCCACCTGCCTGCATTTGGCCCTATGTCCCTCTAAACCTGTCCTATCCAAGTACATTTAGGACGGCACGTGGCACAGCGGTAGAGTGCTGCCTCACAGCGCCAGCGACCCGGGTTCGATCCCGACCACAGGTGCTGTCTGTACGGAGTTTGCACGTTCTCCCCGTGACCGCGTGGGTTTTCTCCGGATGCTCCAGTTTCCTCCCACACTCCAAAGACGTGCAGTTTGTAGGTTAATTTGATTTTGGAAATTGTCCCTAGTGTGTAGGATGTGACAGACAATAGGAGCAGGAGTGGGCCATTCGGCCCTTCGAGCCAGCACCGCCATTCAATGTGATCATGGCTGATCATCCCCAATCAGTACCCCGTTCCTGCCTTCTCCCCATATCCCCTGACTCCGCTATCTTTAAGAGCCCTATCTAGCTCTCTCTTGAAAGGGTAATGGTAGTGTATGGGATGAGCACTGGTTGGCGTAGACTCGATGGGCCGAAGGTCCTGTTTCCACACTGTATCCCTAAACTAAACTAAACTATTACCTCAGCTATACTTGCTCTACTTTCCTTGATAGCCTTATCCGACAAAAAATACATCTAGGAACCTGTTTAAGAAGGAACTGCAGATGCTGGTAAATCGAAGGTAGACAAAAGTGCTGGAGGAACTCAGCGGGTGCAGCAGCATCTATGGAGCGAAGGAAATAGGCAACGTTTCGGGCCGAAACCCTGAAGGAAATAGGCAACGTTCGGGCTGAAACCCTGAAGGAAATAGGCAACGTTTCGGGGCCGAAACCCTGAAGGAAATAGGCAACGTTTCGGGCCGAAACCCGGAAGGAAATAGGCAACGTTTCGGGCCGAAACCCGGAAGGAAATAGGCAACGTTTCGGGCCGAAACCCGGAAGGGTTTCGGCCCGAAACGTCGCCTATTTCCTTCGCTCCATAGATGCTGCTTGCACCCGCTGAGTTTCTCCAGCACTTTTGTCCATCTTAGGAACCTTCCATGCACTTCAGGACAGTCTTCTGAGCGAGAGAGAGAGAGAGTTATATTTCGATTGTTATTGTACCAAGATGCAGTGAAAGACTTGTTTTGCATGCTCTCCATTCAAAACATGCTGCAGGCTGCAGGCTAGTGCAATATAGTCCCAGTTCAGTTTATTGTCACGTGTACCGAGGTACAGCGAAAAGCTTTTTGTTGCGTGCTAACCAGTCAGCGGAAAGACAACACATGATTACAATCGAGCCGTCCACAGTGTACAGATACAGGATAAAGGGAATAACGTTTAGTGCAAGGTAAAGCCAGCAAAGTCCGATCAAGGATAGTCCGAGGGTCTCCAATGAGGTGGATGGTAGTTCAGGACCGCTGTCCGGATGTGGTCGTTCGCTCGTGTGTCAAGACGATGTCGCTCGCTGTTGGCTTCTGTCTTCGTCCAACACGTTGACAGAATTGTGGCCCGACGCGTGACAGAGTGCATCGTGTCGTCGCTTCCAGGGTTCGCCACGAGGAGGCTTCTGTCACGGTCCCCAGATGTGATTCACTTGCCTGATAACAGCTGGGAAGCAACTGTCCCTGGATCTGGAGGTGTGCGTGTTCACACTTCTAGCTTCTCTTGTGGAACAGCAGGCGGAGAGAGGCCACGTTCCGGCAGCAACGTCTCGCCACTTCTGCATCTTTGAAAAGTCCCGTCTTGGCCCAAGGGGGGACGTGCAATTTCCTCACGTTGAAGCCGGGTGTGGTGGGGGCACTGGATGGGTGAAGTGGGGGGGGGGGGTTGGGCCTGGCCCAGCGCCAAGCCCAACGTCGGCTCCTGCCACCGCCGCCCCTGTGCCGCTGCCGCAGGCTGCGCTGCATCCGCTCGCCCACCCGCTCGGTTACTGCAGGGCCTCCCAACACCACCGCCCGCGGACACTGCAAACCCATCCCGTCCATGCGTCCCCTCTCTTTCCGTCACCGCATCACGTTTCCCGAGCCGATCTCGGGACCTTTCTGAGTCCGGGGGAGGGATTTCATGGACCTTCCCCATTCACCCATCACCGCCGCCATCTTGTATTCGGTCTCAGTTTAGGTGGAGACCCAGTTGAACAAAACATCAAGCAGAGATCTTCCTGTTCACCTACTTCAGTTCAGTTTATTGTCACGTGTACCGAGGTACAGTGAAAAGCTTTTGTTGCGTGCTAACCAGTCAGTGGAAAGACAGATACATGATTACAATCGCCCCTTTTACAGTGTACAGATACATGCAGAGTATATATACAGTGCAGATATTCCCGCTCCTGTGCTGTGGGAAGGAACTGCTAATGCTGGATTAACCCAAAGATAGACACAAAAATCTGGAGTAACTCAGCAGGACAGGCAGCATCTCTGGAGGGAAGGAATGGTTGACGTTTTGGGCTGAGACTCCAGTCTGAAGAAGGGTCTCGACCTGAAACGTCACCCATTCCTTCCCTCCAGAGATGCTGCCTGTCCCGCTGAGTTACTCCGGCATTTTGCGTCCCACTCCTATGCCGTTGTGCAAATATTTATTTGTTATTCCAAGCTGAGAGACACTGTGCAGTGATGAATCTCCTTCAGTTTGAAGGGGGAGAACGCAGGAACCATACTCCACATGCCCTTTCTTCTAGGAAAAAAATGTTTTAAAAAACCCCTCGACAATTTAAAAAATACTTCTTGTGGAATAAGATGTATAAACTGCCAATGCCAGAGGGGTTGTGTGCGTTTGTGTGTGAGGTCTTCAATATTTGGATTTCTTTTATATAGCTTTTGCAGTATCATAGTCGGAAAGTTTTGTGAAGTTGCTTTATCTGTGATATTTAACGCA
>JAXLNO010000757.1:160720-231133 GCA_038087875.1 Malacoraja senta
CCACGGTCTAGGCATAAGCTATGGGGCGACCGCGCCTTTGCGGTTGCAGCCCCTAGACTGTGGAACAGCATCCCCCTTCCCATCAGAACCGCCCCCTCCATCGCCTCCTTTAAGTCAAGACTAAAAACTTATCTGTACTCCCAAGCCTTTCCTGACGTCCTCTGAGTGAGGGCTACATGTATATATGTATGTAGTTTGTTTGTTTATACTATTCTTATAACAAATGTAAAGCACTTTGGCCAACGAGAGTTGTTTTTTAAATGTGCTATATAAATAAATGTGACTTGACTCGACTTCAAATTCAGTTTCCTCCCACATCCCAAAGACGTGCGGGTTTGTAGGTTAAGTGGCTTCTGGAAATTGTTCCTTCAATTGCCCCCCAGAGGGATTAGAATCTGGGGAGTTGCGGGAGAGGGAGTTGCAATGAAACCGAGTGACAGATAGATCAGAGATACAGTTTGGCGGTGGCAAGAACGACAACTAAGTTTTGTAACTTATTTTATTCTGAGATTAGCTTCTTAGCTCACAGGTTCTGACAACACGTCTGGCCACAACGGTGGTCAGCCCTGAACTTGCCTCGCGAAAGCGAAACCGCGCGAAAAGCAGCAGCCCCTCCCGAGTCACGTGACCGCAGCTTCCGAACGCCGGGTTTGATACCTGCGTGCGCCAACAGGTGCCGCTACAACAGCATGGAAACAGGCCCTTCGGCCCACCGAGCCAGCCAATTGCTCTGTGAGCTAGCATCGACTCAATGGGTAGAACGGCCTCCTCCTACATTGTAAGGATATTCAAGGGCCTGAGCAACAGGGAGCTGCGGGTCCTTGATTATGCTGGGAATAGCTGGGAAGAATCTGTCCCTGAATCTGGAGATTTCCTCTTGTTCCCTGAACACTAGACTTCCAGAGGCAGTACTAACTAGTTGCTAACTAGTTGCTAAATAGTCGCCAACTAGTTGCTAACTAGTTGCTAAATAGTCGCCAACTAGTTGCTAACTCTTGTTGCTAACTAGTGTCCTTCAAGTTTCAAAGTTATTCAGTCAAGTCAAGTCACATTTATTTATATAGCACTTTTAAAAAACAACTCTCGTTGGCCAAAGTGCTTTACATTTGTTATAAGAATAGCACAAACAAAACAAACTACATACATATATACATGTAGCCCTCACTCAGAGGACGTCAGGAAAGGCTTGGGAGTATAGATAAGTCTTTAGTCTTGACTTAAAAGAGTCGATGGAGTATTCAGAGTACACAGGCTCATCTTGGCCGTGAAGGCCCGTTGCCCTGGTAACGGCACTAGGCCGGAATTGCAATGGTGCTTTAATACACATTTATCAAGCCAATTAACCTACAAACCTGCACGTCGTCTTTGGAGTGTGGGAGGAAACCAAAGATCTTGGTGAAAACCCAGGCAGGTCACGGTGAGAACGTACAAACTCCGTACAGACAGCGCCCGTGGTCGGGATGGAACCCGGGTCTCCGGCGCTGTGAGGCAGCAACTCTACCGCTGCACCGCCCTGGCCGACCAATAAATGAATCATTATTTATTTTTATTAGCCAAGTTTGCAAGGAATTATACATGCAAGGAATTAGCCTTGGTGCTTTGCTCGCAAGGATATAAACACCATACAGTTGACACATGCAGGAGCCGCCATGTTTTGGCGCCATTATTCATTGTCCGGTCGGCCCGTGCGCTCGATGTACTGGAACAGTTCCCGCGAACCGACGTCCCTCTCCTCTCCTCTCCTCCCCGGCCATCGTTGTGACTCGGGGGCGCCTCCTGCAGCCGACTTTGAAGCCGGCAGCTGGAGGCATTACCCCAGTTCACCCTCCTACCGGCCCTCTCTCCTCACCATATAACCATATAACCATTACAGCACGGAAACAGGCCATCTCGGCCCTTCAAGTCCGTGACGAACATTTTTAAATTTTTTTATTTTTTTTATTTTTTTATTTTTATATTATTATTATATTTTCTAATTACTTCCCCCTAGTCCCATCTACCTGCACTCAGACCATAACCCCCCATTCCTTTCCCGTCCATATACCCATCCAATCTATTTTTAAAGGATAAAATCGAACCTGCCTCCACCACTTCCACTGGAAGCTCATTCCACACAGCTACCACTCTCTGAGTAAAGAAGTTCCCCCTAATGTTCCCCCTAAACTTCTGTCCTTAATTCTCAAGTCATGTCCCCTTGTTTGAATCTTCCCTACTCTCAATGGGAAAAGCTTATCCACGTCCACTCTGTCTAACCCGCTCATAATTTAAAGACCTCTATCAAGTCCCTCTTAACCTTCTGCGCTCCAAAGAATAAAGACCTAACTTGTTCAACCTTTCTCTGTAACTTAGTTGCTGAAACCCAGGCAACATTCTAGTAAATCTCCTCTGTACTCTCTCTATTTTGTTGACATCCTTCCTATAATTAGGCGACCAAAATTGTACTCCATACTCCAGAATTGGCCTCACCAATGCCTTGTACAATTTTAACATTACATCCCAACTTCTATATTCAATGCTCTGATTTATAAAGGCCAGCACCCCAAAAGCTTCTTTACACCCTATCTACATGAGATTCCACCTTCAGGGAACTATGCACAGTTATTCCTAGATCCCTCTGTTCAACTGCATTCCTCAATTCTCTACCGTTTACCATGTACGTCCTATTTTGATTTGTCCTGCCGAGATGTAGTACCTCACATTTATCAGCATTAAACTTCATCTGCCATCTTTCAGCCCACTCTTCCAAATGGCCTAAATCTCTCTGTAGACTTTGAAAATCTACTTCATTATCCACAACACCACCTATCTTAGTATCATCTGCATACTTACTAATCCAAATTTCCACACCATCATCCAGATCATTGATGTGCATGACAAACAACAGTGGACCCAACACAGACCCCTGAGGCACCCCACTAGTCACCGGCCTCCAACCTGACAAACAGCCATCCACCATTACTCTCTGGCATCTCCCATTCAGCCACTGTTGAATCCATCTTGCTACTCCACCATTAATACCAACAATTGAATCTTCTTAACCAACCTTCCATGAGGAACCTTGTCAAAGGCCTTACTGAAGTCCATATAGACAACATCCACTGCTTTACCCTCATCAATTTCCCTAGTAACCTCTTCGAAAAATTCTAGAAGATTAGTCAAACATGACCTTCCAGGCACAAATCCATGTTGACTGTTCCTAATCAGACCCTGCTTATCCAGATGCTTATATATATTATCTTTAAGTATCCTTTCCATTAATTTGCCCACCACTGACGTCAAACTAACAGGTCTATAATTGCTAGGTTTACTCTTAGAACCCTTTTTAAACAACGGAACAACATGCGCAGTACGCCAATCCTCCGGCACTATTCCCGTTTCTAATGACATTTGAAATATTTCTGTCATAGCCCCTGCTATTTCTACACTAACTTCCCTCAATGTCCTCGGGAATATCCTGTCAGGACCTGGAGACTTATCCGTTTCATATTTTTCAAAAGTGTCCGCACCTCCTCTTCTTTGAATCTCATAGTTTCCATTGCTACTCTGCTTGTTTCCCTTACCTCACATAATTCCATATCCTTCTCCTTGGTGAATACCGAAGAAAAGAAATTGTTCAATATCTCCCCCATCTCTTTTGCTCTGCAGATAGCTGTCCACTCTGACTCTCTAATGGACCAATTTTATTCCTTGTTATCCTTTTGCTATTATATAGCTGTAGAAACCCTTTGGATTTACTTTCACCTTACTTGCCAAAGCAACCTCATATCTTCTTTTAGCTTTTCTAATTTCTTTCTTAATATTCTTTTTACATTCTTTATACTCCTTAAGCACCTCATTTACTCCATGCTGCCTATAATTATATAGATCTCTCTCTTTTTCCGAACCGTGTCCAATTTCCCTTGAAAACCATGGCTCTTTCCAATTTTTACTATTTCCTTTCAACCGAACAGGGACATAAAGATTCTGTACTCTTAAAATTTCACCTTTAAATGTCCTCCATTTCTCTTCTACATCCTTCCCATAAAACAACATGTCCCAATTCACTCCTTTTAAATCCTTTCGCATCTCCTCAAAGTTAGCCTTTCTCCAATCAAAAATCTCAACCCTAGGTCCAGTTCTGACCCTCTCCATAATTATATTGAAACTAATGGTATTGTGATCACTGGACCCGAAGTGCTCCCCGACGCATACCTCCGCCACCTGCCCTGTCTCATTTCCTAACAGGAGGTCCAGCACTGCCCCTTCTCTAGTAGGTACCTCTATGTATTGCTGCAAAAAACTATCCTGCACACATTTTACAAACCATCCAGCCCTTTTACAGAATGTGTTTCCCAGTCTATGTGTGGAAAATTGAAATCTCCCACAATCACTACCTTGTGCTTACTACTAATACCTGCTATCTCCTTACATATTTGCTCTTCCAATTCTCGCTCCCCATTTGGCGGTCTATAACACACCCTATAAGTGTTGCTACACCTTTCCCATTTCTCAGTTCCACCCAAATAGCCTCCCTAGACGAGCCCTCTAATCTATCCTGCCAAAGCACTGCTGTAATATCTTCCTTGACAAGCAATGCAACACCCCCACCTCTTGCCCTCCAATTCTATCACCCCTGAAGCAACGAAATCCTGGAATATTTAGTTTCCAATCACAGCCCTCCTGCAACCATGTTTCACTGATCGCCACAACATCATACTTCCCGGTGTCAATCCAGGCTTTAAGCTCATCCACCTTTCTTACAATGCTCCTAGCATTAAAATATACACATTTAAGAAACCCACCACCACTTATTCTCTGTTTATTAACTTTTTCTTCTTTCTCCCCTACATTTTGGGTCCGAGTGCTTCCCTTCTCTGCCTCCTGCCTCCCACAGTTTCTACTAGCTTTCTCTATTTGAGTCCCTCACGTCCTACTCCTCCAGCTCCCTCCCTGTTACGCCGACCGACCGGCGTGCCTTTGGCGGGTTAAGGATGGGCTGGCTCTGGAGAGGGTCCAGAGGAGGTTGATACGAATGATCCTAGGAATGAGTGGGTTATCCTATGATGAGCGTTTGATTACACTGGGCCTGTACTCGCTGGAGTTTAAAAGGTTGAATTATCTGCCTCAGCGGGCGGTGGAGGCCGGTTCTCTGGATACTTTCAAGAGAGAGCTAGATAGGGCTGATAAAGATAGCGGAGTCAGGGGAAATAGGGAGAAGGCAGGAACGGGGTACTGATTGGGGATGATCAGCCAGGATCACATTGAATGGCGGTGCTGGCTCGAAGGGCCGAATGGCCTACTCCTGCACCTATTGTCTATTGTTGAGGGAGGATCTCATTGAATCTTACAGAATAATGAAAGGCCTGGATAGAGTGGATGTGGAGAGGATGTTTCCACTGGTGGGAGAGTCTAGGACCAGAGGTCACAGCCTCAGAATTAAAGGGCGCTCTTTTAGAAAGGAGGTGAGGAGGAACTTCTTTAGTCAGAGGGTGGTGAATCTGTGGAACTCATTGCCACAGAGGGCTGTGGAGGCCGTCAGTGGATATGTTTTGTCAGAGATAGACAAATTCTTGATTAGAACGGGTGTCAAGGGTTATGGGGAGAAGGCAGGAGAATGGGATAAGGAGGCAGAGATCAGCCGTGATTGAATGGCGGAGTAGACTCGATGGGCCGAATGGCCTAATTCTACTCCTATAACTTGTGAACTTGGGAACCGACTGAGGAGCCTTTGGGCTGGCAGCGTGGCTGCGGCACCTGGCCTGGCCAGGTGATGTCCTTCACCGTGTCCGATCCACACGCTCGGCCTCTTGGAGTGGCCCCTGATCTACTCCAGCCCCAGGCTGCTGCAGGGCCTAACTAATTGTTTTGCATTTTGTATAAGTGACGCAGAAAGCAGTGGAGGCCGATTCATAGAAACATAGAAAATAGGTGCAGGAGGAGACCATTTGGCCCTTCGAGCCTGCACCGCCATTCATTGTGATCATGGCTGGTCATCCCCAATCAGTAACCCGTGCTGCCTTCTCCCCATATCCCTTGATTCCACTAGCCCCTAGAGCTCTATCTAACTCTCACTTAAACCCATCCAGTGACTTGGCCTCCACTGCCCTCTGTGGCAGGGAATTCACAAAATTCACAACTCTCTGGGTGAAAACGTTTTTTTCTCACCTCAGTCTTAAATGACCTCCCCTTTATTCTAAGACTGTGGCCCCTGGTTCTGGACTCGCCCAACATTGGGAACATTTTTCCTGCATCGAGCTTGTCCAGTCCTTTTATAATTTTATATGTTTCTATAAGATACCCCCTCATCCTTCTAAACTCCAGTGAATACAAGCCTAACATCAAGATTTCACTGGATGTTTTCAAGAGAG
Organism: Malacoraja senta; assembly: GCA_038087875.1. Classification (NCBI taxonomy): domain Eukaryota; kingdom Metazoa; phylum Chordata; class Chondrichthyes; order Rajiformes; family Rajidae; genus Malacoraja; species Malacoraja senta. The sequence continues at coordinate 167,068 of JAXLNO010000757.1, forward strand.
TTAGATTTAGCTCTTGGGGGCAATGGAATCAAGGGATATGGGGAGAAGGCAGGAACATGGTACTGATTGTGGATGATCAGCCATGATCACATTGAATGGTGGTGCATGCTGGAAGGGCCGAATGGACTACTCCTGCACCTATTATCTGTGTTTCTGTTTCTAAGTGACGATGTCTTTTGGATTTGTTCCTTGTCCATTAGTTACCTAACGCTTTCCCACATAGATACATACATAATACATAGAAAATAGGTGCAGGAGTAGGCCATTCGGCCCTTTGAGCCTGCACCGCCATTCAATATGATCATGGCTGATCATCCAACTCAGTATCCTGTACCTGCCTTCTCTCCATACTCCCTGATCCCTCTAGCCACAAGGCCACATCTAACTCCTCTTAAATATGGCCAATGAACTGGTCTCAACTACCCTCTGTGGCAGAGAGTTCCACAGATTCACCACTCTCTGTGTTAAAAAGTTTTTTCTCATCTTGGTCTTAAAGGATTTCCCCTTATCCTTAAGCTGTGACCCCTTGTCCTGGACTTCCCAACATCGGGAACAATCTTCCTGCATCTAGCCTGTCCAACCCCATAAGAATTTTGTACGTTTCTATAAGATCCCCTCTCAATCTCCTAAATTCTAGCAAGTATAAGCCAAGTCTATCCAGTCTTTCTTCATATGAAAGTCCTGACATCCCAGGAATCAGTCTGGTGAACCTTCTCTGTACTCCTCTATGGCTATAATGTCCTTCCTCAGATTTGGAGACCAAAACTGTACGCAATACTCCAGTGTGATGTCTTGTACTTTGTCAGCAGGCACGGAAATCGCTCTCAAAACATGGGGGGGGGGGGGGGGGACACAATTTCATGCATGCACACACACACAAGGCTTCGGCCGTGGCCCTGGTGACGGTAACATCGGAGCTGACCTGGTCGGTGACCGACTCCGAACTCCAGCAACAGCAGCTTCGTCCGCCCCGAATGGTGGGCTTGAATTGGCCCGTTCACGGGCCTTTCATCGCCCGGCGGGGGCTTCAACATCACGAGCCTCGATCGCCTCGACGCAGCGGTTTGATTTTAAGCCGCGACGGGCGTTGAAAGGCCCCGCGAACGGGCCGATTCATCCCTTAGAAAGCGTCTGATAAAGGCCGGATTACAAAACATGGGGGAGGATTGTCCCCCACCTCTCAAAGCATGGGAGGGGGGACGTTTCCCACCTGTTCCCCCCAGGATTTCCGCCCATGAGTGGGTTGATTGGAACGTGGAACAGCACAGCCCAGGAACAGGCCCTTCGGCCCGCAATGTCCGTGCCCAACATGATGCCAAGTTAAACTGATCTCCTCTGCCAGCACGTGATCCATATCCCTCCATTCCCTGCAGATCCATTTGCCTATCCCCTTAAAGATCACTATCGTATCTGCCTCCACCGCCACCCCAGCCACCCACCACCCTCTGTGTAAATATACCTGCCCCACACATCTAACTTTGCCCCTCTCACCGCTAAGCCAAGCCCTCTAGTCTTTGACATTTGTAAAAGATTAAATTCAATCATGTTCCTGTTTATCATTTCATTCCTGCCCTGACCTTCACAGTCTGAAAGTGGCAATGTTTTTATTCTGGTTCAGCACTTTCTGGTACCTTGTTCTTTAAACCTTCTACTGCGTCATTCCCCCCTCCCTCCCTCCCTCGCCCCCCACCATCGTCCCTCCCCCCCATCTTCCCTCCCACCCTCCAACCCCCCTACCTTCCATCCTCCCCCCCTCCCTCCCCCCTCCCTCCTTCCCCCACTCCCTTCCCCCACTCCCTCCCCCCCACCCTCCCTCCCCCCTCCCTGCTCCAGTGTTTGTGTCTGGTTGTTGCTGGCAAAATGTCAGGACAGTTTTTTTGTGTGGGAAGGAACTACAGATGCCGGTTTACACCGAAGACAGACACAAAATGGTGCAGTAACTCAGCGGGACAGGCGGCATCTCTGGATTGAAGGAACTGGTGGCTCTTTCCCTCTCTCTCCATTTCTCCCCCATCCTAGTTCTCCGACTAGTTTCACTGTCCTCCCGATTAACTGTTACTAGATACATAGATACATAGAAAATAGGTGCAGGAGTAGGCCATTCGGCCCTTCGAGCCTGCACCGCCATTCAATATGATCATGGCTGATCATCCAACTCAGTATCCCGTACCTGCCTTCTCTCCATACCCCCTGATCCTTTAGCCACACGGGCCACATCTAACTCCCTCTTAAATATAGGCCAATGAACTGGCCTCAACTACCCTCTGTGGCAGAGAGTTCCAGAGATTCACCACTCTCTGTGTGAAAAAGTTTTTCCTCATCTCGGTCTTAAAGGATTTCCCCTTATCCTTAAGCTGTGACCCCTTGTCCTGGACTTCCCCAACATCGGGAACAATCTTCCTGCATCTAGCCTGTCCAACCTCATAAGAATTTTGTACGTTTCTATAAGATCCCCTCTCAATCTCCTAAATTCTAAAATCCAGTCTTTCTTCATATGAAAGTCCTGACCTCCCAGGAATCAGTCTGGTGAACCTTCTCTGTACTCCCTCTATGGCTATAATGTCCTTCCTCAGATTTGGAGACCAAAACTGTACGCAATACTCCAGGTGTGGTCTCACCAAGACCCTGTACAACTGCAGTAGAACCTCCCTGCTCCTATACTCAAATCCTCTTGCTATGAAGGCCAACATACCATTCGCTTTCTTCACTGCCTGCTGCACCTGCATGCCTACTTTCAATGACTGGTGTACCATGACACCCAGGTCTCGCTGCATCTCCCCATTTCCTAATCGGCCACCATTTAGATAATAGTCTGCCTTCCCGTTTTGCCACCAAAGTGGATAACCTCACATTTATCCACATTATACTGCATCTGCCAAACATTTGCCCACTCACCCAGCCTATCCAAGTCACCTTGCAGTCTCCTAGCATCCTCCTCACAGCTAAACTTGGAGATGTTGCTTTCAATTCCCTCGTCCAGATCATTAATATAAATTGTAAATAGCTGGGGTCCCAGCACTGAGCCTTGCGGTACCCCACTAGTCACTGCCTGCCATTGTGAAAAGGATCCGTTTACTCCTACTCTTTGCTTCCTGTTTGCCAGCCAGTTCTCTATCCACATCAATACTGAACCCCAATACCGTGTGATTTAAGTTTGTATACTAATCTCTTATGTGGTACCTTGTCGAAAGCCTTCTGAAAGTCCAGATACAACACATCCACTGGTTCTCCCCTATCCACTCTACTAGTTACATCCTCGAAAAATTCTATAAGATTCGTCAGACACGATTTACCTTTCGTAAATCCATGCTGATGGTCTGCCTCGTTGTCACCGTCCCCTCAGTTAAAAATGATCCGTTCTACATGTTCCTTGAACTCATAGGGTCATAAGTGATAGGGGCAGAATTAGACAATAGACAATAGACAATAGGTGCAGGAGTAGGCCATTCGGCCCTACGAGCCAGCACCGCCATTCAATGTGATCATGGCTGATCATCCCCAATCAGTACCCCGTTCCTGCCTTCTCCCCATATCCCCTGACTCCGCTATCTTTAAGAGCCCTATCTAGCTCTCTCTTGAAAGCATCCAGAGAACCGGCCTCCACCGCCCTCTGAGGCAGAGAATTCCACAGACTCACAACTCTCTGTGAGAAAAAGTGTTTCCTCGTCTCCGTTCTAAATGGCTTACCCCATATTCTTAAACTGTGGCCCCTGGTTCTGGACTCCCCCAACATCGGGAACATGTTTCCTGCCTCTAGCGTGTCCAAACCCTTAACAATCTTATATGTTTCAATGAGATCCCCTCTAATCCTTCTAAACTCCAGAGTATACAAGCCCAGCCGCTCCATTCTCTCAGCATATGACAGTCCCGCCATCCCGGGAATTAACCTTGTAAACCTACGCTGCACTCCCTCAATAGCAAGAATGTCCTTCCTCAAATTAGGGGACCAAAACTGCACACAATACTCCAGGCGTGGTCTCACTAGGGCCCTGTACAACTGCAGAAGGACCTCTTTGCTCCTATATTCGATTCCTCTTGTTATAAAGGCCAACATGCCATTCGCTTTCTTCACTGCCTGCTGTACCTGCATGCTTACTTTCATAGACTGATGTACAAGGACCCCCAGATCCCGTTGTACTTCCCCTTTTCCCAACTTGATGCCATTTAGATAGTAATCTGCCTTCCTGTTTTTGCTACCAAAGTGGATAACCTCACATTTATCCACATTAAACTTCATCTGCCATGCATCTGCCCACTCCCCCAACCTGTCCAAGTCAACCTGCATTCTCATAGCATCCTCCTCACAGTTCACACTGCCACCCAGCCTTGTGTAATCTGCAAATTTGCTAATGTTACTTTGAATCCCTTCATCCAAATCATTGATGTATATTGTAAATAGCTGCGGTCCCAGCACCGAGCCTTGCGGTACCCCACTAGTCACTGCCTGCCATTCTGAAAGGGACCCGTTAATCCCTACTCTTTGTTTCCTGTCTGCCAACCAATTTTCTATCCATGTCAACACTCTACCCCCAATACCATGTGCCCTCATTTTGCCCACTAATCTCCTATGTGGGACCTTATCAAATGCACTGGAGTATTGTGTACAGTTTTGGTCTCCTAATTTGAGGAAGGACATCCTTGTGATTGAGGCAGTGCAGCGTAGGTTCACGAGATTGATCCCTGGGATGGGTGGGATTGAGGTTAGTGTTGTGCAGTGTTCAAGAGCCTGATGGTTATATAGATATAGTGAGGAAACAGGCCCTTCGGCCCACCGAGTCCGTGCCGACCAGCAATCCCCGCACACCAATGCTATCCTACACACAGTACATAGGAACATAGAAAATAGGTGCAGGAGTTCGAGCCAGCACCGCCATTCATTGTGATCATGGCTGATCGTCCCCAATCAATAACCCGTGCCTGCCTTCTCCCCATATCCCTTGATTCCACTAGCCCCTAGAGCTCTATCTAACTCTCTTAAATTCATCCAATGATTTGGCCTCCACTGCCCTCTATGGCAGGGAATTCCACAAATTCACAACTCTCTGGGTGAAAACGTTTTTTCTCACCTCAGTCTTAAATGGCCTCCCCTTTATTCTAAGACTGTGGCCCCTGGTTCTGGACTCGCCCCCACATTGGGAACATTTTTCCTGCATCTAGCTTGTCCAGTCCTTTTATAATGTTATATGTTTCTATAAGATTCCCCCTCATCCTTCTAAACTCCAGTGAATACAAGCCTAGTCTTTTCAATCTTTCCTCATATGACAGTCCCGCCATCCCAGGGATCAATCTCGTGAACCTACGCTGCACTGCCTCAATCACAAGGATGTCCTTCCTCAAATTAGGAGACCAACACTGCGCAATACTCCAGATGTGGTCTCACCAGAGCCCTATACAGCTGCAGAAGAACCTCTTTACTCCTATACTGAAATTCTCTTGTTATGAAGGCTAACATTCCGTTAACTTTCAGTGACCGGTGTACAAGGACACACAGGTCTCGCTGTACCTCCCCCTTACCTAACCTAACCCCATTGAGATAATAATCTGCCCCCTTGTTTTAGCCACCAAAGTGGATGACCTCACATTTATCTATATTATACTGCATCTGCCACGCATCTGCCCACTCACTCAAACCTGTCCACACTAGGGACAATTTGTACATTTACACCAAGCCAATTAACCTACAAACCTGCACGTCTTTGGAGTGTGGGAGGAAACCGAAGATCTCGGAGAAAACCCACGCAGGTCACGGGGAGAACGTGCAAACTCCGTACAGACAGCACCTTTAGTCGGGATCGAACCCGGGTCCCTGGCGCTGTGAGGCAGCAACTCTACCGCTGCGCCACCGCGCGGCCCTGGTTGCTGATAAGAAGCTGTTCTTGAACCTGGAGGTCACGGTTCTCAGGCTTCTGTACCTTTCTACCAATGGTAGCAGCGAGATCCCGCTGGAGTAACTCAGCGGGTCAGGCAGCATCTCTGGAGAGAAGGAATGGGTGACGTTTCGGGTCGAGACCCTTCTTCAGACTGAGAGTCGGGGGGAGAGGGAGACACAGAGATAGGGACGTGTAAGGTGTGAAAACAAGACAGCAAAGGGGACGGAGGTCAAGGAAAATGTGGAATAGATCATTGTTAGGTGACAACGAAAATTTAATCAGGTGGACAGTCAGACTGGTCGGAGAACTAGGAATGGGGAGGGATGGAGAGAGAGGGAAAGCAAGGGTTACTTGAAGTTAGAGAAGTCAATATTCATACCGCTGGGGTGTAAGCTGCCTAAGAGAAGTTTGAGAAATAGGACTGAGATGAGTACATTTTTTTTCACCTAGAGAGTTGTGAATCCGTTGAATTCTCTGCCACAGAAGGCAGTGGAGGCCAAATCACTGGATGTTTTCAAGAGAGAGTTAGATTTAGCTCTTGGGGCTAACGGAATCAAGGGATATGGGGAGAAGGCAGGAACGGGGTACTGATTGTGGATGATCAGCCATGATTATATTGAATGGTGGTGCTGACTCAAAGGGCCGAGTGGCCTACTCCTGCGCCTATGTTTCTATGAGCTTGGTTCGTTGTGTCTTCTGATGTGTTGAAGTGCAAGGTCGGCAGCCTGCACTTCAGGAAATGGCCAACAGAGAGCGCCGTCGCTCCATTTCCCCCTCTATTCTAATCCCACCCCATTCACCTGCCTTCTTCCCGTAACCCCTGACACCCGTCCTAACCAAGAATCTATCCATCTCTGCCTTAAAAATATCCATTGACTTGGCCTGCAACCGCCGTCTGTGGCAATGAATTCCACAGGTTCACCACCCTGCTAAAGAAATTCCTCCTCATCCCCTTCCAAATATACGTCCTATTATTCTGAAGGTAGATTAAAATGCTGGAGAAACTCAGCGGGTGAGGCAGCATGTATGGAGCGAAGGAAATAGGTGACGTTTCGGGTCGAGACCCTTCTTCAGACTGATGTGGGGGTGGGGGGGGGGCGGGAAGAAGAAGGAAGAGGCGGAGACAGTGGGCTGTGGGAGAGCTGGGGAGGGGAGGGGAAGGAGGGAGAAAGCAGGGACTACCTGAAATTGGAGAAGTCAATGGTCATACCGCTGGGGTGTAAACTCCTTTTATTCTGAGGCTGTGCCCTCTGGTCCAGGACTCTCCCACTAGTGGAAACATCCTCTCCACGTCCACTCTATCCAGGATAGAAACTGGCCAAGGATAGGCACAAAGTGCTGGAGTAACTCAGCAGGAGTGGACAGAAAGAGCAGGAAATATATATGAAGAAGGGTTCCGATCAGAAAAGTCACCCATTCCTTCTCTGCCTGTCCCGTTGAGTTACTCCAGCATTTTGTGTCTATCTTCGGTGTAAACTAGCATTTGCTGTTCCTTCCTACACAATATATCTCACAGTCATACAGTGTGGAAACAGACCCTTCGGCTCAACTTGAGCACACCAGCCAACATGTCTTACCTACACTATTCCCATCTGCCCATGTTTGGCCCATTCTCCTTATGCTGAGAGAATGGAGCATATGCTGAGAGAATGGAGCAGCTGGGCTTGTACACTCTGGAGTTTAGAAGGATGAGAGGGGATCTCATTGAAACATATAAGATTGTTAAGGGCTTGGACATGCTAGAGGCAGGAAACATGTTCCCGATGTTGGGGGAGTCCAGAACCAGGGGCCACACAGTTTAAGAATAAGGAGTAAGCCATTTAGAACGGAGACGAGGAAACACTTTTTCTCACAGAGAGTGGTGAGTCTGTGGAATTCTCTGCCTCAGAGGGCGGTGGAGGCAGGTTCTCTGGATACTTTCAAGAGAGAGCTAGATAGGGCTCTTAAAAATAGCGGAGTCAGGGGATATGGGGAGAAGGCAGGAACGGGGTACTGATTGGGGATGATCAGCCATGATCACATTGAATGGCGGTGCTGGCTCGAAGGGCCGAATGGCCTACTCCTGCACCTATTGTCTATTGTCTATTATCCCTCTGGACCTGTCAATCCATGTACATGTCTAAACGTTTCTTAAACGTTGCCTCAACTACACCCTCCAGCAGCTTGTTCCATACACCCACCACCCTTTGTGTGAAAAACGTTGCCACTCAGATTCCTATTAAAACTTTCCCCCTCATCTTAAACATATGTCCTCTAGTTCTCGATTCCCCTACTCTGGGCAAGAGACTTTGTGCGTCTACTAAATTCCTGGATGTCAGGACTTTCATATGAAGAAAGACTGGATAGACTTGGCTTGCACTCGCTAGAATTTAGAAGATTGAGGGGGGATCTTATAGAAACTTACAAAATTGTTAAGGGGTTGGACAGGCTAGATGCAGGAAGATTGTGTCCGATGTTGGGGAAGTCCAGAACAAGGGGTCACAGTTTAAGGATAAGGGGGAAATCTTTTAGGACCGAGATGAGAAAAACATTTTTCACACAGAGAGTGGTGAATCTGTGGAATTCTCTGCCACAGAAGGTAGTTGAGGCTAGTTCATTGGCTATATTTAAGAGGGAGTTAGATGTGGCCCTTGTGGCTAAAGGTATCAGGGGGTATGGAGAGAAGGCAGGTACAGGATACTGAGTTGGATGATCAGCCATGATCATATTGAATGGCGGTGCAGGCTCGAAGGGCCGAATGGCCTCTACTCCTGCAACTATTGTCTATGTTTCTATGTTTCTATGTTTCCAGTATATTCACAGGAATTTAGAAGGATATCTTATAGAAATATAAAATTATTAAGGGATTGGACAGGCTAGATGCAGGAAAAATGTTCCCGATGTTGGGGGAGTCCAGAACCAGGGATCACACTTTAAGAATAAGGGGTAGGCCATTTAGGACTGAGATGAGGAAAAACCTCTTCACCCAGAGCGTTGTGAATCTGTGGAATTATCTGCCATAGAAGGCAGTGGAGGCCAATTCACTGGATAGAAACATAGAAACATAGAAAATAGGGGCAGGAGGAGGCCATTCGGCCCTTCGAGTCTGTCAGTCATTGTGTTCAAGGCTGATCGTCCCCTATCAATAACCCATGTCTGCCTTCTGCCCATATCCCTTGACTCCACTAGCCCCTAGAGCTCTATCTAACTCTCTCTTAAATCCATCCAGTGACTTGGCCTCCACTGCCCTCTGTGGCAGGGAATTCCATAAATTCACAACTCTCTGGGTGAAAAAGCTAACGGAATAAAGGGCTATGGGGAGAAAGCAGGAACAGGGTACTGATTCTGGATGATCAGCCATGATCATATTGAATGGCGGTGCTGGCTCGAAGGGCCGAATGGCCTACTCCTGCAGCTATTTTCTGTACATCTACCCGATGTATTCCCCTCATGATGTTATACACCTTTGTAAGATCACCTCTCATCCTCCTGCGCTCCAAGGAATAGAGTCCAAGCCTACACAACCTCTCTCTAGAGCCCGCACCCTCGAGTCCTGGCAACATCGTCGTGAATCTTCTCTGCACCCTTCCCAGATTATAGTTGGGCTTATAGGACTTGATATTACAATTCCTACTATCATTGGCACCTTCTTAATATCTTGAGGGGGGGTAGGGGTAAAAACTTCATTGGGGTCATCAGGTGGGCACCCTCCTTCCTTGGTGTTTCGTTGATAGGCCCACGACACCTCCAGAGGGCTCAACAGCAACACCCGGGGAGGGGGTGGTGCTGGAGGGAAGGGAAGAATTGACCAGCGAGTTACGGAGGGAGCGGTCTTTGCGGAAAGTAGACAGGGGGGGAGATGGGAAGATGTGGTGAGTGGTGGGGTCACGTTGGAGGTGGCGAAAATGACAGAGGACTGTTTGTTGTATGTGACGGCTAGTGAGGTGAAAGGTGAGGACTAGGGGGGCTCTGCCCTTGTTACGAGTGGGGGAGATGGGGAGAGAGAGCAGTGTTATGGGGAGAGAGAGCAGTGTTATGGGGAAGGCCTGTCCTCGAACTCCCATTCCCTTCAGGAGTCTGGTTGTTGACATGGCTACAAACCCTCTACAACCAACCTCTACAGGGAGCACCTGGGTACGCCAGCAGCGTTGTGCTGCCTCGGCTGCTAAGTCTGAATAATTCTGCATTTGCGTTATGTAATAGAATAGGAACAGATATGTGTAATTATATATTATAAAATGTCTTATATATCACATCATATTATATACATAGACATATATACATAGACTAAATACATTACAATATACATATCAGGATATATGTGAGTGTATCTTATATAAATATAATATATATATTACATATATTATATTATGTACCGGAGAGCGGGCGACGGTTCCAGTCGGAGGGAAGCTTCGAGTTTGTCGTCGCCGCCACCCGGGTCGCAGAGCGATTGAGGAGGGAAATCGTTGCCGTCATGGACGAGGAGTACGACGTGATCGTGCTGGGCACCGGGCTGACGGAATGTATCCTTTCTGGAATAATGTCAGTGAAAGGCAAGAAAGTTCTTCACATGGATCGCAACTCCTACTATGGGGGTGAAAGTGCATCTATAACCCCTTTGGAAGATCTCTATAAAAGATTTAATCTCCCTGGTTCACCACCAGAATCCATGGGCAGGGGAAGAGACTGGAACGTGGACCTGATCCCAAAGTTTCTCATGGCAAATGGACAACTTGTGAAGATGCTTCTATATACAGAGGTCACCCGTTACCTTGATTTTAAGGTTGTTGAAGGCAGTTATGTTTACAAAAAAGGCAAAATCTGCAAAGTCACCTCAACTGAGAAAGAAGCCTTGGCTTCCAGCTTGCTGAGCTTTATGGAAAAAAAAAATGCGTACAAATTAGCCAGAAAAAGCAGCATACCAGAGGACTGGGAGAAATTCAGAGACCAGCAGAGGAGGACAAAGGGCTTAATTAGGAAAGGGAAAATAGATTAACGATCTAGACGAGGGAATTGAAAGCAACATCTCCAAGTTTGCGGATGACACTAAGCTGGGGGGCAGTGTTAGCTGTGAGGAGGATGCTAGGAGACTGCAAGGTGACTTGGATAGGCTGGGTGAGTGGGCAAATGTTTGGCAGATGCAGTATAATGTGGATAAATGTGAGGTTATCCACTTTGGTGGCAAAAACGGGAAGGCAGACTATTATCTAAATGGTGGCCGATTAGGAAATGGGGAGATGCAGCGAGACCTGGGTGTCATGGTACACCAGTCATTGAAAGTAGGCATGCAGGTGCAGCAGGCAGTGAAGAAAGTGAATGGTATGTTGGCCTTCATAGCAAGAGGATTTGAGTATAGGAACAGGGAGGTTCTACTGCAGTTTTACAGGGTCTTGGTGAGACCACACCTGGAGTATTGCGTACAGTTTTGGTCTCCAAATCTGAGGAAGGACATTATAGCCATAGAGGGAGTGCAGAGAAGGTTCACCAGACTGATTCCTGGGATGTCAGGACTTTCATATGAAGAAAGACTGGATAGACTTGGCTTATACTCTCTAGAATTTAGGAGATTGAGAGGGGATCTTATAGAAACGTACAAAATTCTTGTGGGGTTGGACAGGCTAGATGCAGGAAGATTATTCCCGATGTTGGGGAAGTCCAGGACAAGGGGTCACAGCTTAAGGATAAGGGGGAAATCCTTTAAGACCGAGATGAGGAAAAACATATTGAATGGCGGTGCAGGCTCGAAGGGCCGAATGGCCTACTCCTGCACCTATTTTCTATGTATCTATTTCTATGTATTATTATATATATATATAAGAAAATAATATTTTGTTATTTCACAATATATAATGTACATAAATGTCCTCCTCTGGTCCTCCAGCCCCTCCAGTCTGGTCCTCCAGCCCCTCCAGTCTGGTCCTCCAGCCCCTCCAGTCTGGTCCAGCCCCTCCCCTCTGGTCCTCCAGCGCATCCCTCTCTGGTCCTCCAGGCCCGCCCCCTTTAGTCCTCTAGCCGCTCCTCCCCTCTGGTCCTCCAGCTGCTCCCCTGCCTCTCTGGTCCTCTAGCCCCTCCTCCCTGGTCCTCCAGGCCCTCCCCCTCTGGTTCTTCAGCCCCGCCCCCTCTGGTCCTGCAGGCCCCGCCCATCCTTGGTCCTCCAACTCTTCCCCCCCTCAGTCCTCCAGGCCCTCCCCCTCTGGTCCTGCAGGCCCCGCCCCCCCCCCCCCCCTGGTCCTCCAACTCTTCCCCTCCTCAGTCCTCCAGGCCCTCCCCCTCTGGTTCTTCAGCCCCGCCCCCTCTGGTCCTGCAGGCCCCTACCCTCCTGTCGATCAGACCCGGCCCCTCCCCACCCCATAGCCCCGCCCAGGAGGACGCGGACGGCGCCGTGCCGGCGCACGCAGCGGTGGGGAGGAGGGGGAGGAGGGGGAGGAGGAGGCGCGCGGCCGCGGGCGCGGTCACGGACGGTGCGAGCGCCGAGAGAGCGAGAGAGAGAGAGAAAGTCCCGGCGCCGAGTGTCGTCTCCTCAGCCCGTCCCTCCCTCCCTCCCTCCGTCCGTCCGTCCGTCCGCCCGCCCGGCGATGGCGGGCCCCGGCCCCGGCCCCGGCCCCGGCCCCAACCCCGGCCTCTGGTACCACCGCGACCTGAGCCGGGCGGCGGCCGAGGAGCTGCTGGCGAGGGCCGGCCGGGACGGCAGCTTCTTGGTGCGGGACAGCGAGAGTGTGAGCGGGGCCTACGCGCTGTGTGTGCTGTGAGTAACTCACTGGGCCGCGGGTTTGGTGGGTGGGTGGGATAGGAGGGCAGGGAAGGGCCGAACGGTCCCACTACGGGAGGACAGGCGTAGAGCTCCGGACAAGTTGCTGCACCGCTCCAGTTCAGATCATGCAGACAAACTTTCAAAGACCTGGTCAAAGTTTCACTGATAAACTAGTTCAGTTCATGCAACATATCTTAAATGATGTGTAAAAGTTGCAGCCACAAACTAGTCCAGTTCACGCAGTTATGCCTGAAACCATCTGGTAAAAAGTGTATGATCAAACTTGTTCAGATCCACGAATTATACTTTGAAAGACCTGGTAAAAGTTTCAACAATAAACTAGTTCAGTTTCATGTAGCATACTTTGAATAATCTGGTGAACGTTACAAAACTGGTTCGATTTAATGGAATTATTCCTTAAATGGTCTGGTAAAAAGTCGCAGCATTAAACTAGTTATGACCCACGAATTATTCTTTGAAGGCTCTGGTAAAGGTTGCTGTACTAAACTAATTCAGATCAACGAATTATACTTTTTATGATCAGGGAATTGTACTTTGAATGCTCTGGTAAAAGATGCAGCATTTAATCTAGCTTAGGTCGGTGAATTTTACTTCGAAGGATCTTTCAGAAAACATTGAAGCATTAAACTTGCACGGGGCATGGAATGGTACTTTGAAGCCTCTGGTAAAAGTTGCATGAAACTAGTTCAGATCAACAATTTATATTTGGTAGGATCGAGTGAAAGTTGCAAAATTAAATCCATTCAGATCAGGGCATTAATCATGCTTTGTAATGTCTGTCAAAAGTTTCAGTGTAAAACTAGCATGATCACGGAGTTGTTCGTTGTCGGATCTGGTAAAAACGTTGCAGTTTTTAAATTAGTAACGGAGATGACTGCGAAAAGATTTGCAAGAAAGCAGGGTTTAAGTTTTAAGCAGAGGCTGGTCAATGATACGGGTGGATACAGTAATAGGACATGGGACAAACACAGACAGAGGGCAGAAGCTGAGCGAAGAAACTTGGTCAGTATGGACAGACCGGGCTGAAGGGCCTCTCTCCATGCTGTGTGGCTCTTGAACTGTGCACAGGAGATTAGAACATTGAACTGTAAAAACTATCTGCTTAAAAACAATGTTTAAGAAAGAACTGCAGATGCTGGAAAAATCGAAGGTAGACAAAAATGCTGGAGAAACTCAGCGGGTGAGGCAGCATCTACGGAGCGAAGGAAAAGGTCAATAGGTTTCGGGTCGAGACCCTTCTTCAGTCTCGACCCGAAACGTCACCTATTCCTTCGCTCCATAGATGCTGCCTCACCCGCTGAGTCTCTCCAGCATTTTTGTCTACCTTTGCTTAAAAACAATGGTTGTTGTAGAATAATATTCAGATCTGGCACCAATCTAGTTTCAGAGTTTGCTCTAACCTGTGCAATAAATCGCTGATAAAACATGCAGCTTTGAAGAATGCTGTGGTGGATGTTTGTTAACGTTTATTGTGTATTGTGTGTTTTTAAGTGTATCGCTGCTGGCAAATTCATTTCACTTCACCTTCGGGTGCATGTGACGACTTTGACTTTTGAACTTTATGTATAATATTTGAGAAATTAAGCATCAAACTTTAATATCTGGTTTGAAAAAGTATTAATATTTTACAAATAGAAGTTAAAATTCATTAGCATTTAAAGGGATGAATTTGTATATAGTACTTAGCTGAATGATTCTTGAACCTAAAGTTTTTGTAGATTTTGTATCGCTTAAAAAGATGACTTTTATTGTGAAAAGTTATCTGATTGTAATTTATGTATTCGGTGGATTCTAATTGACATTCATTTATGTGCTAATGTATTCATAACTTTAAGTATTTTTAGATGTGGCGCTAAGTTGCTCCGCAGTGCTGGAATTTGTTTTGGAGCATCCCTTCTTGGAGTGTAAACAATCGGATGGGGTGCCTCGGAGTTCTGTGATGTTGCCTAGTGTTTGATGAATGAGCAATGTGGGGTGAGAGCAGTCTTTGTTCAGAGGTTGAAGATTGCTTTGAGGGGGGGAAGAGCTGATTGATGTGGGCTATGCGACAGAAACGTTTAAATCCAATTAAAGATTGACTTTCCAAACTCGAGAACAGCAAATGAAGCACCAGGGCAGATTTTTTTTTTAGAATCAAAAGCCGCGTTGATTTGTATTTATAGCCTTGGCTTGCGTCTAAAAGCTGAGTTCTGTTCCCAACTTTTGGGGATTTCCGTTCTAATGTTTGTTCCGTTCTCGAATGGAATCCGAAGATCTTGTGCCGTGCCTGAAATGCTGTGGTTCAGATCCACCTCTTTCTCCCCCCCCACTCCGTTCGTTCCAGTCCTTTAATTACAGGAAATTCCCGTTATTTCTGAACACAGCTCCACTCTTTTGCAAAGTGAATGTTTGCCAGTGTGCCTGAGTCCACATGTGTGGTTACGTTGGGAATGGTGCATCTGTGGAGTGAGATAGTTTCTGAAAGGCACAGAAGTGCCAGGTTTTTGTAGACTGCGTGCAGTTCTGGTCGCCCTGCAACAGGAAGGATGTCAAGTCAAGTCAGAAATGGCGCGGGCGAGATTCACCAGGATGTTATGTGGCCAAGGCAGGGGAAAGGGGATTAGGAGGGAAAGATAGATCAGCCATGATTGAATGGTGGAGTAGACTTGATGGGCTGAATGGCCTCATTTGCTCCTATCACTTATGGACATGAACCTGGGCTTGTGGGCTTGAGTTCTAGGGAGAAGTTGGATAGGCCGAGACATTTTCCTTTGGAGTGCACGAAGCTGATGGGGTTTTTAGTTTAGTTTATTGTCATGTGTACCGACGCACGGTGAAAAGTGTTTTGTTGCGTGCTAACCAGTTAGCACAATAAGGTGTAGGAAAGGTAAGGCCCTGTCCCACTTACGTGTCCTTGGCACGCAAATTACGCTACCTCGTGGTCGCGTTGAGGCGCACGTGCATCGTGTGGCCGCGCGGGGCCAGTCCCACTGAGAAGCGCGGAGGGGTGTGGAGTTGTGCGCGGTATCGTGCGGCGCTCAGAAATTTTGTGGTGAACTAAATCTTCGCGCACCAACGGCCTGTCGCCTAACTGACGGCCAAAGTGGGACAGGCCCAAGATCCTGGAGCGACGCAACGTCTCACCTCCAACAGCAACAGAAGCAGGCAAACGATCGGCGAGCTCGGCCTGGGGCTCACGGCCGTTGCGGTCCGGATCTGCCCCCACTCCTACTCCCAGAGCGGGGCCAAGAAAATTGAAGATAGACACAAAATGCAGGAGTAACTCAGTGGGACCGGCAGCATCTCTGGAGAGAAGCAATGGGTGACATTTCGGGTAAAGACCCTACTTTCAGACAGAAGAAGAGTCTCGACACGAAACATCACCCATTGCTTCTCTCCAGAGATACTGCCGGTCCCGCTGAGTTACTCCTGCATTTTGTGTCCATCTTCAAATGACGTCACGCGCTCCAGACGGCTGTGTGGGCGCATGAAGTCGCGCCTCAACGCGACCACGAGGTCGCGTAATTAGCGTGCCAAGGACACGCAAGTGGGACAAGGGCTGTAGACACAAAAAGCTGGAGTACCTCAGCGGGCCAGGGAGCAACTCTGAAGAGAAGGAATGGATGACGTTTCGGGTCGAGACCCTTCTTCAGACAATCTTTTTCTTGCGTACGGCGTGCACAGCATAAAGTTGTAGATCACGGGTAGACATCCAGGCCAGGACAGCATCAGTTACAGGGTGGATGGCTTTGATGCCCCCAGGGAAAAGCCTCAGTGAGCGGTCATTCACGATGTGTGGGATGGTCTGGTCTGGATGTCCGCAGTCGCAAGCAGGGGCTGTCTATCATCCCCCACTTATGCAGGTGACGGGCTGTTCTTGCATGGAGGGTGCAGATTCTGTTCAGGGTTAGCCATTGCTTGCAATGGAGGTCAAAACCCGGTGGTTTCACTGTGGGGTCTGTGATGACCTCTTCAGACAAAAAGGTGACAAGAGGGAAAGCAAGGGCTATTTGAAGTTAGAGAAGTCAATGTTCATACCTTGAGGATCTCCAGCATTTTGTGTCTACCTTCAATGTTCATACGGTTGGGGTGTAAACTACCCAAGCGAAATATGAGGTGCTGCTCCTCCAATTTGCGCTGGGCCTCACTCTGACAGTGGAGGAGGCCCAGGACAGAAAGGTCAGATTGGGAATGGGAGGGGGAGTTGAAGTGCTGAGCAACCGGTAGATCAGGTAGGTTAAGGCGGACTGAGCGGAGGTGTTCAGGGAAACGATCGCCGAGCCTGCGCTTGGTCTCGCCGATGTTCAGGAGTTGACACCTGGAATAGCGGATACAGTAGATGATGGAGGAGGTACAAGTGAAAGTGAAAGATGGATATAGTTATATATGGCTCTTAGGGCTAACGGAATCAATGGATATGGGGGAGCAAGCATGAACAGGGTACTGATTGTGGATGATCAGCCATGATCATATTGCTGGCTCGAATGGCCAACTACTGCACTTATTTTCTATGTTTCTATGTGACCTTATTGAGGTGTATAAGAACATGAGGGGTCTGGATAAAGTGAACGCTCACAGTTTTTTATCGAGCGTGGAGGATTCTAAAACTAGAGGGCACAGGCTTAAGGTGAGTGGGGAGAGATTTAAAAGACGGAGCTCAGAGGTGACATTCACTCAGAGGGTAGTTTGAATGTGTAATGAGCTGTCAGAGGAAGCTGCAGAAGCGGATACAAACGTTACAACTTTTAAAAGGCATTTTGACAGATATGCGGATAAGGTTTAGAGGGATATTTGCCAAATGCAGGTAAAATAAGACTCGCCCAGTAAGCCAACTTGGTCGGCATGGACAAGGTGGGCCGAAGGGCCTGCTTCCGTGCTGTACAACTTTGTGATATTATTTGAGCTGTTACTTCCATTTTGATTAACGCCCATTGAAATGAAGTCCTCTGTTGCACCATTGTTATGTGCTCTCTGGAGAGAGGATGTATTTGGATCCAAGGTCCTTCATTTTATACATTAAACTAGACTAAGTAGGACCCGTTGGGTCCCATTGTCACACGGAAGGCCTGGTCCCCCAACGCAATATTCCACCACTCACGCATAGCTCCCAACTGCGCAAGAGCGGCTGACAGGTTCCCGTTGTGAAGCCCCTGATCCCCCCTCACCTCCACCCCCACGCTCATCCCTTGCCCTTCCCCCTCTGCCCCCACGCACTCACTCCTTCCCCCCTCAACCCCCCCCCCCATCCACACGTACCGACCTAATTCTGTTTGCCTGCTGTTTTTAAATGGTTGCATTGATCTTAAATTTCTTACTGGATCTCTGTGCAGAGAGGAAAACATCTCACATAAATAAACATATGAGAATATAAATAAATAAACATAAATAATCATCCCACAGGCCGTTGCATGAAGTTTGCATTGTGGTTTTTACATTTATAAAACTCTGGGATGGCTCAATGTCACTCGCTCCTGGAGTGACATTACATTTGTAAGAAAGAACTGCAGATGCTGGTTAAAACCGAAGATAGACACAAAAAGCTGGACAATAGACAATAGGTGCAGGAGTAGGTTATTCGGCCCTTCGAGCCTGCACCGGGAGTCCCTCAGCGGGACAGGCAGCATCTCTGGGGAGAAGGAATGGGTGACGTTTTGGGTCGAGACCCTTCTCCTTCTTAATCTCCTGTGAGGTTAAGTTTCACAGCTTTTTGTTTTCCCTCTTTGTGTGCACAACAAACCTGTGTTTGATGTCGGCTGGTTAAACCGTGTGGTGACAGGCTAGTGTGTGTGTGTGTGTGTGCGCGCGTGTGGACACAGACTGCACCGTGAGACCTGTACCCTCTGTGAGTTTTAGTTTAGTTTAGAGATACAGCGCAGAAACAGGCCCTTCAGCCCACCGAGTCCGCACCGACCAGCGATCCCCGCACATTAATGCTATCCTCCACACTAGGGACAAATTTACATGCATACCAAGCCAATTAACCTAAAAACATGCACGTCTTTGGGGTGTGGGAGGAAACCGAAGATCTCAGAGAAAACCCACGCAGGTCACGGGGAGAACGCACAGACAGCACCCGTAGTCGGGATGGAACCCGGGTCTCCGGCGCTGCATTCGCTGTAAGGCAGCAACTCTACCGCTGCGCCACTGTGGCCACCCAGTTTGTTGGTGAATTGTGATCTGTTGTGTTTGGGATCTGCGGTAGGGGTTGATTTCATCATTGATAACCTTCGTGATCAAGTGAAACGTCACCTATTCCTTTTCGCCAGAGATGCTGCCAGACCCGCTGAGTTTTTGTGCCGATCTCAAGTGAAACAGATTGTTGACTTTATTACTGTAGATTGGGTAAATGCACATTTCTTTACCCAGAGTAGGGGAATTGAGAACCTATTGGTTGGTGTGGGCAAGTTGGAGCGAAGGGCCTGTTTCCACACTGTATCACTATGACTATTATTTTCATGTGTACCAAGGTACAGTGAAAACCTTTTGTTTGCATGCTATTCAGTTAAAAAAAAGACTACACAAATACAATCAAGCCATCCACAGTGCAAAGTTAAAGGATACAACATTTAGTGGAAAGGTATAACATTGATGTCTGATACAGCCCGAATAAGGATCGTTCAAATGTCTCCAATGAGGGAGATGGAGAAATCCCTCATGTGACGAATAAAATTGACTGACTTTGACTGTGGTATATGGACACACTGATCTGTTCTGTAGTCATGCCTACTATGTTCTGTTGCGCTGAAGCAAAGCAAGAATTTCATTGTCCTATCTGAATCTGAATCTGAATCTCTTTATTGTCATTGCACTATGGTACAACGAAATTTAAAAGTCAATCCCACGCTGCGATTCACAAGAGCAATTTGAAATATATAAGAAAAAGTAAAAATATATACATATTTAAAAAAATTACAGATAAATAACAATAGCAGCTGAGGTAGAACCATTCAGTTGAATGTGAGTGTTATTTTTTATTTTGCATTGTTAAGTTCACGTATGGCTATGGGGTAGAAGCTGTCTCTGAGTCTGTTTGTGTGAGTTTTGAGAGACCTGTACCGTCTGCTAGAGGGCAGCAGGTGGAACAGATTGTGTCCAGGGTGGGAAGGGTCCTTCAGGGTGTTGGCTGCCCTGCCAAGGCAGCGAGAGCTGAAGATGTCCTTCAGGGAGGGCAGTGGGCAGCCAGTGATTTTTTTGTGCGGTGTTGATGACCCTTTGAAGGGCTCTCCTGTCCGCTGCAGAGCAGCTGGCATACCATGTGGTTATACAGTATGCCAGCACACTCTCGATGGAGCAGCGGTCCTATCAGGGACACATGACAATAAACTCTCTTGAATCTTGACTTTGAGATGGGAGGTCAGGACTGCTCTCTAGCTGATGAGGAGGTTCAGCTGGGAAGAAACTATTCCTAGATTTGGAGGTGTGCATCTTTCACTGTAGGGGCTGATTTGACCGCTGTAACCTTTGTGATCAAGTGAAACAGATTGCAGATTAAGTGAAAGTCAAGGAACTGCAGATGCTGGAAACTTGAGCAAAACACAAAGTGCCAGAGGAACTCGGTGGGTCAGGCAGCATCTGTGGAGGGAATGGACAGATGACGTTTGGGATTGGGACCCTTCATCAGACTGAACCTGACCCAAAACGATCTCTTCTTGTCGGTTTAAGAAAGAACTGCAGATGCTGGAAAAATCGAAGGTAGACAAAAATGCTGGAGAAACTCAGCGGGTGAGGCAGCGTCTATGGAGCGAAGGAATAGGTGACGTTTCGGGTCGAGACCCTTCTTCAGACTTCTTGTAGGTCGTGGCTTTGTTCCATAATTATTTATAGTCTCAATTTAATCAGTTGCTACCAGTTGCCTTGACCAATGAAAGAGATGATGCTGGAATTTTCGTCCGTTGGCTGCTGACTGCTATTTTTATTCCCATTATTGATGGTGGCAGCTCCTGACAACAGCAAGTGGTGACCATAACTCGCTTAAGGAAAAGGCAGATTTTCCCCAAACATCGCCTGTCCATTCCCTCCACTGACGCTGCCCGCTGAGTCCATCCACGATACGATACTATAACCATAGAATTTTATTTATCCCACGAGGGAAATTGATCAGCCACCAGTCATAAAACACATGAAACATGAAATTAAAATGACTAGTGGGATGGATTTGGGATGTGTAAACATTTTTTGGGTGGAGGGGAATCAATTGACAATAGACAACAGACAATAGGTGCAGGAGTAGGCCATTTGGCCCAGCACCGCCATTCAATGTGATCATGGCTGATCATCCCCAATCAGTACCCCGTTCCTGCCTTCTCCCCATATCTCCTGACTCCGCTATCTTTAAGAGCCCTATCTAGCTTCTCTTGAAAGTGTCCAGAGAACCGACATCCACTGCCTTCTGAGGCAGAGAATTCCACAGACTCACAACTCTCTGTGTGAATCAGTCTACCCCAAGACAGAAGGGGGAGGAGTTGTACAGTTTGGTAGCCACAGGGAAGAAGGATCTCCTGTGGCGTTCTGTGCTGCATCTTGGTGGAACCGGTCTGTTGCTGAAGGTGCTCCTCAGGTTGACCAGTGTGTCACGGAGGGGGTGAGCTGTATTGTCCAGGATGCTCCGCAGTTTGAGGAGCATCCTCCCCTCCAAGACCAACCTCCCGTGAATCCAACTCCAACTCCGCCCCCAGGACAGAATTCCTGATGAGATGGTTAATCCTATTGGCATCCGTGGCCTTCACATCTGGAAGAACATCTCCAGCACTGTGTTTTGCTCAAGTTTCCCGTATCTGCAGTCTCGTGCGTCTCCAGCCTATAGTCGAAGCTTCAGGCAATGTTCAGATTGGAGGTAGACGCAAAATGCTGGAGTAACTCAGCGGGACAGGCAGCATCTCTGGAGAGAAGTAATGGGTGACGTTTCGGGTCGAGACCATTCTTCAAACTAATGTTCAGATTGGGTTCAACAGTAAAGAGGAACAGTTTAATATCGTTTAGTTTATTGTCACGTGTTTCAAGGTACAGTGAAAAGCTTTTTTTCTTGTTGCGTGCTATCCAGCCAGCAGAAAGACTATACATGATTACAATCAAGCCGTCCACAGTGTACAGATACAGGATAATGGGAATAATGGATTGGTCCTTTGAAAAAAAGCTTTGCGCCTCTGCTGTACTTGTAGCCTTTTAAGTCCCTGTCCCACTTACGCGATGTTTTTGGCGACTAGGCTGTCGCCACATGGTCGCGGGGTGACACCTTTATGGTCGTGAGTTGTCTCTTCAAATAGCCTAACGAGTCGTATTGTTTTTCTGGTCGCCGCTGGATTTTGAAATGTTCAAAACTTTTCGGCGACTGTGGGCTTGACGTAGCTTGTCTTCTCCTGTCGTAGGTGCTGTCGCCAGGATGACGCAGGTTGTCGCCAGGATGACGCAGGTTGTCGCCGGGTGCTGACTTTGGTGGATTCTATTGGCGACTACCTACGTCAACCGGCGACTGAATTGTCTTCAGTTGTCGCCGACAGGGTGATAGCTTGTCGCGGGTGGACATAGGTTGACTTTGGTTGTCGTAGGTTGTCGCCTGTGTGGTCGTAGGTTGTCGTAGGTGGTCGTCCTAATGGGTCGCCGGTGGTCGGTAGCTTGCCGTCGACTAGGTGGTAGGTTGTCGTAGCTTGTCGTAAACATTGTTGTGGTGGGGGGGGGGGGGGGGGGGGTCCGGTCGTCCGTGACAGTCGCCGAAAAACTTGCCTAAGTGGGACAGGCCCTTAAAAAGCATTTCAAAATGTTTATAAACATTTCTATATGTTTATAAACATTTTAATGCATTCCTTGTGAAGCAGAGTCCTTGTGATATAGATATGGAAAACAGCACAAGATGTTGCCAGGACTAGAGGGTGTGAGCTATAGGCAGGTTGAATAGGCTGGGTCTCTATTCCTTGGAGCGCAGGAGGATGAGGGGTGATTTTATAGAGGTGTATAAAATCATGAGAGGAATAGTTTGGGTAGACGCACAGAGTCTCTTGCCCAGAGTAGGGGAATCAAGGACCAGAGGACATAGGTTTAAGGTGAAGGGGAAAAGATTTAATAGGAACCTGAGGGGTATCTTTTTCACACAAAGGGTGGTGGGTGTATGGAACAAGCTGCCAGAGGAGGTAGTTGAGGCTGGGACTATCCCAACGTTTAAGAAACAGTTAGACAGGTAGGACAGGTTTGGAGGGATATGGACCAAACGCAGGCAGGTGGGACTGGTGTAGCTGGGGCATGTT
Organism: Malacoraja senta; assembly: GCA_038087875.1. Classification (NCBI taxonomy): domain Eukaryota; kingdom Metazoa; phylum Chordata; class Chondrichthyes; order Rajiformes; family Rajidae; genus Malacoraja; species Malacoraja senta. Next base: position 189,906 of record JAXLNO010000757.1, read on the forward strand.
GGTCAGTGTGGGCAGGTTGGGCTGAAGGGCCTGTTTTCACACTGTATCATTCTATGACTCTATGAATCTTTACAGTCACAATGAATAACACACAATATATACAATAATCCAAGATGGTGTCGCAGCGAGGCGACTCTCTACATGCTGGTCCCAGAAGTGGATCTGTAATCATTCATTATGGCTCCACTCTATTAAATCTTTATTTCAATAGCAGTATTTCTTACTACCCATGAACTATCTTTAATTGGTTAACTGGTCTTTATCTTGCACTAAACACACCCATTATTCTGTAGTTATACATGGTGGACGCTTGATTGTAATCATGTATAGTCTTTGGTGGAGAGGACGGCAAGGTGGCGCAGTGGTAGAGTTGCTGCCTCACAACGCCAGAGACCCAGGTTCAATCCTAACTCCGGGTGCTGTCTGCACGGAGTTTTACGTTCTCCGGGTGCTCCGGTTTCCTCCCACACTCCGAAGATGTGCAGGTTTGTAGGTTAATTGGCTTTGGTAAAAGTTGTAACTTGTCCCTTGTAACTTGTGTGTGGGATAGTGCTAGTGTACGGGGTGATCGTTGGTCGGCGCAGACTCAGTGGGCCGAAGGGCCTGTTTCCGCTCTGTATCTCTAAACTAAACTTAGACTAAAGGGCCTGTCCCACTATACGAGTTTACCCAAGAGCTCTCTCGAGTAAAAAAAAAGAAATCAAACTCGTGGTAAGTACGTAGCGGGTACGTCGGAGCTCGGGACGTCTCTTAGCGGCTCGTAAAGCTGACGGCAGGTACTCGGGAAACGCGGTAACTCGTGAAGTTTTTTCAACATGTTGAAAAATGTCCACGAGAGCCCCGAGTACCTACGAGCAGCTATTACCGTAATTCTCCGAGTTCGAATCAGGGGAAACTCAGGAGAACTCTTGAATTACCTCGTACAGTGGGACAGGCCCTTTAGATGAGGCCTTCTAACGAAGCAAAAGATAGTGCAAAGTAGAGGACAGACATGAAAGTGACTCATTCTCACTGCTGAAACGTTATTGTTTGCAGATAAATGTGAAGTATTTTGAACCTGGAGACGAGGCCAAAGCCATTGATGTTTTTGTGAAGAGGTGGTTTGTACACTTTGTGTAAGGGACTGCTGTCTCCTAGATGAGGAGGTTATTTTTAGGCAGGTTAGCTTTGATCTAATTGACTGCTAAACTGGGAGACGTTTCTCTCTGGAGGTCAAAGTAATGTTGAGTAAAGTGAACTCCGGAGAGCCCACGGCAGTTTTCATCGGTGAACTAATGGTGGGGAGAGTTAGCAGCGGAAGTTGCACGGTGACGCAGCAGTCGAGCTGCTGCCTTATGGGCCTGTCCCACTTGGGCTATTTTTAGGCGACTGCAGTTTGCCAAAAAAACGGCGACTGGACCCCCCCCTCGACATAAAATTAAAAATAAAATCATATCTTTAACAACAATAAAAAATGAAGTCAGCACCGGCGACAACCTACGTTAACCTGGCGACAACTACGACAGCACCGACGTCAGGAGAAGTCAAGCTAAGCTCATTGGCGTCAAACCCACTGCCGCCGACTGTCTCTGAAAACTTTTCAACGTGCTGAAATTCCAGTGGCGACCAGAAAGACGCTACGACTCTTTGGGCGACTGAGGAGACGACTCACGACCATACAGGTGACAACCCGGCAACCAATGTGGCAACAGCCTAGTCGCCTAAGTGGGACAGGCCCATTGCCTTACTGCGCCAGAGACCCAGGATCAAATCCTGACCACAGGTGCTGTTTGTACAGAGTTTGTTCTCCCTGTGACCGCGTGGGTTTTCTCCGGGTGCTCCAGTTTCCTCCCACATTCCAAAGACCCCCAGGTTTGTAGGCTAATTGGCTTCTGCAAATTGCCCCTCGTGTAAAGGATAGAGCTAGTGTACAGGTGATCGCTGGTCAGCGCGGACTTGGTAGGATACAATACAATATGATACGATAGAACTTTATTTATCCCAGGAGGGAAATTGATCTGCCAACAGTCATAAATACACAAAATACATGAAACATGAAATTAAAGTGACGAGTGGAAAGCATTGGGGATGTGGAAATATTGGGGGGGAGGGGGAAATGGAGTTGTACAGTCATGCCTACTATGTTCTGTTGTGCTGAAGCAAAGCAAGAATTTCATTATCCTATCAGGGACACATGACAATAAACTCTTTTGAATCTCTTGAATCTGATAGCCACAGGGAAGAAGGATCTCCTGTGGCGTTCTGTGCTGCATCTTGGTGGAACCAGTCTGTGAACCAGTCTGTTGATTCCTTGAACAGGGTACTGATTGGGGATGATCAGACATGATCACATTGAATGGCGGTGCTGGCTCGAAGGGCCAAATGGCCTACTCCTGCACCTATTTTCTATGTTGCTGAAGGTGCTCCTCAGGTTGACCAGTGTGTCACGGAGGGGGTAAGCTCTATTGTCCAGGATGCTCCGCAGTTTGAGGAGCATCCTCCCCTCCCGTGAATCCAACTCCGCCCCCAGGACGGAGCCAGCCTTCCTGATGAGTTTGTTGATCCTGTTGGTGTCCGCGGCCTTCGCCCTGATGCCCCAGCACACGGCAGCGAAGAAGATGGCACTGGCTACCACCGATTGGTAGAACATCTGCAGCATCTCACTGCAGATGTTGAAGGAGCGGAGCCCTCTCAAAAAGTACAGCCGGTTCTGTCCCTTGATGAAGGGCATGTTCCCATGCTGTATCTCTAAACTAAGCTCCAAATTCCTGTCCGTCATCATCTCAGATGCAGACCCGCCGGAGAAAGTAATCTGACTGGTTGCATCACAGCCTGGTAGAGCAACCACAACGCGCAGGAACATGAGGATGCAGAGAGCGGTGGACTCAGCCCAGTCCGTCACGGGCACTGCCCTCCCCCACCATGGAAAGCATCGACACCAGGCGCTGCCTCAAGGTGGCGGCATCGATCATCAAGGATGTCCAACATCTGGGCCGTGCGCTCTTCTCGCTGCTACCATCGGGCAGGAGGTACAGAAGCCTGAAGTCCCGCACCACCAGGTTCAGGAACAGATACTTTCCTGCAACCACCAGGTTCTTGAATGAATTAATAAGTTTATTGGCCAAGTATTCACATACAAGGAATTTGCCTTGGTGCTCTGCCTGTAAGTGACAAGAGCCCTAGATAGGACTTAAAAAATAGCGTAGTCAGGGGATATGGGGAGAAGGCAGGAACGGGGTACTGATTGGGGATGATCAGCCATGATCACATTGAATGGCGGTGCTGGCTCGAAGGGCCGAATGGCCTACTCCTGCACCTATTGTCTATTGTCTATTGACAACATGACATACAGTGACAGTTAGGAATGACATAAAACATTAAACATTAATAATAAAACATTATCGATTAAACATGTGAATTAAATAAAATACCAGAGCAAAAGGAGGCTATAGATTTTTGGTTATTGAGTAGAGCAACTACTCGTGGAAAAAAAGCTGTTTTTTATGTCTGGCTGTGGCAGCTTTGACAATGCGGAGTCGCCTTCCAGAGGGAAGTGATTCAAAGAGTTTGTGGCCAGGGTGAGAGGGGTCAGAGATGATCTTACCCGCTCGCTTCCTGGCCCTTGCAGTGTACAGTTCATCAATGGAGGGAAGGTTGCAGCCAATAACCTTCTCTGCTGATCGGACGATTGGCTGCAGCCTCCGGATGTCGTGCTTGGTGGCTGAGCCAAACCAGACCATGATGGAGAAGAACCGACCCGACTAACCCTAATCCCACCTCAGCAACGGAACACTACAGACCACCACTTGCACCACCACGGACTTGTGCTTTTTCTAGTTATGTTTTTGAACTGATGTCTTGTGTTTTTGCATGGTCTTTTAGAAACTTTGATGGATGGTTTATAAATAGTTTGTCCATGTGTCTGTGCTGCTTTTCATTGTATTTGTGCTGTGCTTGTGCAGATGACAATGTGCACACAGCTGCTGAGGCTTGGTGGTGGGGGGGGGATGGGGGAGCAGGAGAGGAGGGAATGGGGGAGCAGGAGGGGGGGGGGAAGTGGGAGAGATGGCTTTGACACTGCCCGGCCATGCGGCTCCTCAATCAGCCTAACCTCAACTTTAGGCCCTACTTCCAGTTACTTCCAACGCACGGTGGCGCAGCGGGTGGAGCTGCTGCCTCACACCACCAGAGACCCGGGTTCGATCCCCACTATGGGTGCTGTCTGTACGGAGTTTGCACGTTCTCCCTGTGACCAAGATGCAAAGATGGCGCGGCCGGGTCCAGTCGCCGTCGTGGTAGCTCCGCGGATATGGTACGTTTTTTTTTTACTTGTATGTTCATTTTAAATTTATTTCTTACTACAAAAAAAATCTTTCGTTTCACTGCATATCTTGTATGTGTATGTGACAAATAAAGTTGACTTGACCGTGTGGGTTTTTTCCGGGTGCTACGGTTTTCTCCCACGATCCTAAGTACAGGTTCGTAGGTTAATGGCTTCGGTAAATACAATTGTAAATTGTCCTGTGTGTGTCAGTGTGTGTGTTTGTAGGATAGTGCTAGCGCACGGGGTGATCGCTGGTCAGCACGGACTCGGTGGGCCGAAGGGCCTGATTCCGCGCTGTATCTCTAAATGTCTAAACTGAGCTCAACTAAATTTCTATCTCTTTTGTGAAAAGATGAGTAAACATGGCAAAACTCGTTCCATGGGCAAGAGACTTTGTTACCACAAAATACAAATATAAGAAAAATGCCAACATGCCAGATGTAAAATGCAAATATGTTGAAACAGTAAGTTATTAAGAACAGGAATGCATTGGCTCGAAGAACAGCAGATACAATTTTTTTGCGAAGTTTGAATGAGAGATGAAAAGGGATGTTGTACAGCAGAGGGGATCTACGAGTACCCTGAAATGAGTATAGTTCCCTGAAAGTGGTGTCACGGGGAGAAAGGGCAGTGAAGAAGGCTTTTGGTACATTGAGCCCCTCTTCAGTCAGGGTATTGAGTACAGAAACAAAGAACTGCGGATGCTGGTTAACACAAAAGGACATCCAGTGCTGGCGGGTCAGGCAGCATCTTTGGAGAACGTGGGTAGGTTTCAGGGTTGAGACCTTTCTTTCAGGCTGATTGCAGGGGAGACAAGCTGGGATAGGGGAGAGAAATGACAAGGTGTGGCAGGTAATAGGTCGACACAGGCGTGGGCCGGGGGGAGGGGGGTGATAGGCAGATCATAGTGATAGGAGCAGAATTAGGCCATTCGGCCCATCGAGTCTACTCTGCCATTCAAGCATGCCTGATCCATCTCTCCCTCCTAACCCCATTCTCTTGCCTTCTCCTCGTAACCTCTGACAATCAGATGGTTGGAACAAAGGTGTGAGACAGGTTTGAAGTGTTGCTGATTGTAAAGCCAGAGGGAGGAAAGCAGCGCGGATGCTGGGAGAGAGAAAGAGATGGGGTACAAGGAAGACACGGTGGACGCAGCGGTAGAGTTGCTGCCTTACAGCGAATGCAGCGCCGGAGACCCGGGTTCGATCCCGATTACAGGTGCTGTCTGTACGGAGTTTGTACGTTCTCCCCGTGACCTGCGTGGGTTTTCTCCGAGATCTTCGGTTTCCTCCCACATTCCAAAGACGTGCAGGTTTGTAGGTTAATTGGCTTGGTAAATGTAAAAATTGTCCCTTGAGGGTGTAGGATAGCGTTAGTGTGCGGGGATCGCTGGTTGGCGCGGACCCAGTGGGCCGAAGGGCCTGTTTCTGTGCTATATCTCTAAAGTAAACCAAAAAGATGGGTCAGTGAGGAAGGGATGTTTGGTGGTGGGGGGTCATTTGTGAGAGGTTGGATAGGAAAGGTTTTGTGGGAAATGTACCAAATGCGGGCAGAAGGGACTAGCTTAGATGGTGCATGCTGGTCGGCATGGAAGTGTTTGTGTGCTCTACAACTTTATTTGCAGGATGTAGAGTGGGATTAATCAGGGAGGTGTGTTAATGCACTGGCACAACAGACAATAGGTGCAGGAGGAGGCCATTCGGCCCTTCGAGCCACAGCACCGCCATTCACTGCGATCATGGCTGATCATCCACAATCAGTACCCCGTTACCGCCTTCTCCCCATATACCTTGACTCTGCTATCTTTAAGAGCTTTAATTATACATTAACGATTTAATGAATGAATGAATGAATATAACTTTAATTGTCATTCAGGTATACACATAGACACAGTGCACATTGAACGAAATTTCATTGCATTGACTCTTCAAAGTAGCAGCAGAATATAACATTTATATCAGGCGATCAGTAAAAGTGCTTAGTGTGTCCATAAAAAGTGCTTCATGTGCATAGTTAAAAAAGGAAAGTTTTAAAAAGTGGCAATGTATAAGAAAGTTCTAGCATCGGTTTGATTGTGAGTTCAATAGTCTTATGGCCTGGGGGATGAAGCTGTTGCAGAACCTGGTTGTCCCGCTCTTCATGCTGCGGTACCTCCTCCCAGAGTTCAGCAGTGTAAACAGTCCATATTGTGGGTGTGTGGGGGCTCTGGTAATGCCCTTAGCTCTTGTCAGACAGCGTTTGTAACCAATGTCCATGATGGAAGGAAGAGAAGTCCCAATGAATTTTTCCGCTGTCCTCACCACTCTCTGAAGGCACTTCCAGTCCGCAGCTGTACAGCCACCATATAGAGATGCAGCTGGTCATGACTGATTCAATGGTGCTTCTGTAGAATGTGGTGAGGATGGGAGGGTGGAGGTGTGATCTTCTCATCCTGCAGAGGAAGTACAAACGCTGCTGTGCCCGTTTTACCAGAGATGTGATGTTTGTAGTTCAAGTTAAGGTATCCGTTATATGCACTCCCAGGAACTTGATGCTTTTCACCTGCTCCACTGCTAAGTTGTTGTTGCACAGCGGAGTGTGACTGGGCTGATTTTTCTTTCTGAAGTCGACGACAATCTCCTTGGTTTTGTCCACATTTAGGAGAAGGTTGTTCCTGCTGCACCAGCTCACCAGCTGCTCCACCTCCTCTCTGTATGCCTGGTCGTAGTTGTTGCGGATGAGGCCCACTACTGTTGTGTCATCCGTGTATTTGATGATATGGTTAGTAGTGGACCTGGCGACACAGTCATGTGTCATCAATGTGAAGAGCAGCGGACTCAGGACACAGCCCTGAGGGGGGCCGGTGCTCAGTGTGATGACCGAGGAGGTGTTCTTCCCCACCCGCACAGACTGGGGTCTTTCAGAAAGGAAGTCCAGGATCCAGTTGCATAGTGTGGTATTGAATCCTAGGGGTGCCAGTTTGCTCGCCAGATGCTGGGGGATTATCGTATTGAATGCTGAGCTGAAGTCAACAAACAGCATCCGCACGTTGGTGTTCTTCTCCTCCAGGTGTTGTAGGCTCAGGTGGACTGCAGAGGAGATAGCATCCTCTGTGAAGCGGTTCGGGCGATAAGCAAACTGGAACGGGTCAAAGCTGGGGGGTAGTTTAGAGACCATGTGCTGCTTAATAAGCCTCTCAAAGCACTTCATTATTATTGGTGTGAGTGCTACGGGGCGGTAATCATTCAGGCAGGTTATTGTGGACTTTTTGGGAACTGGTATGATGGTGGCTGTCTTGAAACATGATGGAACAATGGCCTGGTTCAGGGAGGTGTTAAAAATGTCTGTCAGAACCAGGGCCAGCTGGTCGGCACATCACCTAAGCAGACGCCCCGGTATGTTATCCGGTCCGGCTGCCTTTCGCTTGTCAATGCCATCCAGGATTCTGCGGACTTCAGCAGTTTCAAAAGACAGTGTCTGTTCTCCTGGTTGAGGCTCTAATTTCCTCATTATAGTGGTGTTCAGTGCCTCAAACCTGCCGAAATGATTAGTGAGTTCATTGAGAAAGTCTGTTTCATCCTTACAAGACATCTGAGGGGCCTTGTAGTTTGTTATGGCCCGGATGCCTTCCCACATGTTCCTGGTGTTGGTATCATCCTGGAAGAAACCCTGGATTTTCTGTCCGTGGGCGCGCTTTGCTTTCCTTATTTCACGGTTAAGGTTGGCTCTCGCAGTTCTCAGAGCCCCCAAATCACCAGATTTAAAAGCCGCATTCCGTGCTTTCAGCATGGCACGCACCTCTGCAGTAATCCAAGGTTTGTGGTTGGCCCGGGTTGTGATGTTCCTGATGACAGTGACGTCCTCCATGCACTTCTGTATGTATCCCGACACAGACATGGCATACTCATCCACATTGATTTAATTATACATTAACGATTTAAAGGAAGGGATTAAAAGTAACATTAGCAAATTTACAGATGACACAAAGCTGGGTGGCAGTGTGAACTGTGAGGAGGATGCTATGAGAATGCAGGGTGACTTGGACAGGTTGGGGGATTGGGCAGATGCATGGCAGATGCAGTTTAATGTGGATAAATGTGAGGTTATCCACTTTGGTGGCAAAAACAGGAAAGCAGATTGTTATCTGAATGGTGTCAAGTTGGGAAAAGGGATAGTACAATGAGATCTGGGGGTCCTTGTTCATCAGTCACTGAAAGTAAGCATGCAGGTACAGCAGGCAGTGAATAAAGCTAATGGCATGTTGGCCTTCATAACAAGAGGAGTTGAGTATAGGAGCAAAGGGGTCCTTCTGCAGGAACCCTTTCATCCTTCTAAACCAGAGTATACAAGCCCAGTCGCTCCATTCTCTCAGCATACGACAGTCCCGCCATCCCGGGAGTTAACCTGGTGAACCTACGCTGCACTCCCTCAATAGCAAGAATGTCCTTCCTCAAATCTGGAGACCAAAACTGCACACAATACTCCAGGTGTGGTCTCACTAGGGCCCTATACAACTGCAGATGGACCTCTTTGCTCCTATACTCAACTCCTCTTATTATGAAGGCCAACATGCCATTCGCTTTCTTCACTGCCTGCTGTACCTGCATGCTTACTTTCAGTCACCATGGACTGAATGGCCTCCTTGCTGTAATATACCTCAGTCTGTATCTTTGGAGTAACCTCTCCCACATCATACAGTATTGTTTCCAAGGCTACAAGGGAAAAAGTGATTGATTTATCCGTGGATGTTTCCTGTGTGCCTTCGTGTTAAATAATGCTTAGCTTCCTTCCTGGCTCTAGTTGTTGATTCAGACAATGTAACACACAAAAACATTTCAACGTTGTGCACTGCCAGCTGCTCTTGTCTTGCAAGCCCCGGAGTATTGAAGGGAACGCACATCGATGACGTAACAACCGATTGTCACCGACTGGAGACCGTGCATTGCCTAGTTGGTTCTTTAACCTCTGATTATCGAGATCTGATTCAGAAGGGTTGCTGCCGTTTACTAATCATTGCCCAGTCTATCACAGTTACTGACCTTCCCACCAGCGGCACAGTTGGCAGAGCCGCTGCATCAAAACGCCAGGGACCCAGGTTCGATCCTGACCTTGGGTGCTGTCTGTGTGTGGCGTTTTCATGTTCTTCCTGTGACCGCGTGGGTTTCCTCCGGGTGCTCCAGTTTCCTCCCACATCCCAAAGATGTGCGGGCTTGTAGGTTAATTGGTCTCTGTGAGATTGCCCTTAGTGTGTCGGGAGTGGATGAGAAAATGGGATAACACAGAACTAGTGTGAACGGGTAATTGATGGTGTGGACTCGGTGGGCAAAAGGCCCGTTTCCACGCTGTATCTCTAAACTATCAAAGGGATCTCTATAGGAGGCATGCTATATATGAAAGTAAGCATGCTGGTATAGCAGGCAGTGAAGAAAGCGAATGGCATGTTGGCCTTCATTACAAGAGGAGTTGAGTGTAGGAGCAAAGAGGTCCTTCTGCAGTTGTACACGGCCCTAGTGAGACCACACCTGGAGTATTGTGTGCAGTTTTGGTCCCCTAATTTGAGGAAGGACATTCTTGCTATTGAGGGAATGCAGTGTAGGATCACCAGGTTAATTCCCAGGATGATGGGACTGTCATATGCTGAGAGAATGGAGCAGCTGGGCTTGTACACTCTGGAGTTTTTTTCAATTACAATAACGTTTATTGTCATTTGAACCTCAAATGAAGTTTAGAAGGATGAGAGGAGATCTTATTGAAACATTTACAATTATTAAGGGTTTGGACACGCTAGAGGCGGAAAACATATTCCGAATGTTGGGGGAGTCCAGAACCAGGGGCCACTTAAGAATAAGTAGTAAGCCATTTAGAACGGAGATGAGGAAACACTTTTTCTCACAGAGAGTTGTCAGTCTGTAGAATTCTCTGGCTCAGAGGGCAGTGGGAGCCGGTTCTCTGGATGCTTTCAAGAGAGAGCTAGATAGGGCGCTTAAAGATAGCGGAGTCAGGAGATATGGGAAGAAGGCAGGAACGAGATACTGATTGGGGATGATCAGCCACGATCACATTGTATGGCGGTGCTGGCTCGAAGGGCCGAATGGCCTACTCCTGCACCTATCGTCTATTGTCTATTGAGGCGCTGGCTCAAAAAGGCAGCCAGCATCATCAAAGACCCACATCACGCTGTCCACACTCTTGCTGCTACCATCGGGGAGAAGGTACAGAAGCCTGAAAACCCTGACCTTCAAGCTCAAGAACAGCTTCTTCCCAACAACCATCACTGTCCAACACTCACCTCAAGCCAAAAGTACACAAAGTGCTGGAGTAACTCAGCAGCTCAGGCAGCATTTCTGCAGAACATGGATAGACACAAAGTGCAGGAGTAACTCAGCGGGTCAAGCAGTATCTCTGGAGAACATGGATATTCACAAAGTGCAGGAGTAACTCAGCTGCTCAGGCATGGATAGATATAAAATGTTGGAGTAACTCGGCAGCTCTGGCAGTATCTCTGGAGAAGGAGATGTTTCTAGTCTGGACCTCAGCAGCTATGATCTACAATGGACTCTGTTTTGGTTGCATGGCAAACATTGGTTTTGCACTATTGTGGTCTGGCTACTTAGTATTACAGACTTTAATTGACTATTTTGTTGATTATTGTGCATTTTTATCTGTGTGTTGAGTTAATGGGCCTGTAAAGCTGCAGCTGGTATAGGTACGTTACAATACTTACCTTTAGCCGCGCTGCAATTCTGCCACTGGCTGTGTGCGTGATTTTGGCACTTTAAGGGGGGGGAGGGGGGCGGGGTTAAAACACGGGTTTCTGCTACCTTGTCCTGTATTATATTTCGTTGGAGTACAAGCGTTTGCTGAAAAATCGTTCCGACGGGCGTTTTGTGTATTTTTTATTTTTATTCAATCGACAATGTCAGCGCTGGAGTCATTTTAAAATCAGCTTCTGAAGCCGTCAACGCCGACAACGGGGGCGGATTTCACACACGGGACAGGTAAACGAAAGTAGTTTCTTTTAATGTATAAAAGTGCTTCTTAAGAAGCCTTTAATTCACATTTGTTAATGCAAAACGGTAATTCTTTTCCCCGAACTAATGGCAGAATTTTTCATGCCGATACGGGGTTAAATTCACCGCAAATCAACGTTCCAATTGATCGCGTTCCAGAAAACCCCATTCGCAAGATTATTTAAATGGCCATTAATTTACAGGTATTAAACATTAAATTCCTTCCATTAGGCCTGTAAATCCATGACAATGAGATTTAAAAATTATATTATATTGTGAATTCTTGTGTGAATGTTATTTGGACACTTAGGCTATTTAAAAATGTTAATCTATTCTTAAGAAATTGATAGATGTTTAGATCTAGTAATTGAATTTTGTAATTAGCTACAATTAGGTAACTAACTAATTATATGCTTTAATTTCATGTCATCTAAGTAAGATTGTTTCATATTTGTTTCAGAATGCTTCAATCTATAATAACTGAAGATTTCTTTCAGTTCTCTTAATTTTTAAGAAAGTTATGGGCTTTTGACTGTCCTCGATCACAGCTATTGTGTTAAGTCAAAGGAAAAGCAATAATAATAATAATAATTCATTTTATTTACTGGCGCCTTTCTAAAACCCAAGGACACCTTACAAGGCATAGAATCACAAAAATACAAAACACATAATCGGAGTAAATTAAATATAAAAACACCACAGTACACAAATCAAGGACAGAATTCAAGTACAAAAGCACAAAAAGAAAATAAGAAACACAATTTGAGGAGAGAGCAGCGGCAGCCAATTCGCGCCAGCGTCCACTCTCCCCTCCGACCGCCATCTTGCACACAGACTAACAGGCACAGCACACAAAAATCATCCCCCCACAATGACCACCACTGTGGGGGAAGGCACAATGTCCAGTCCCCAACCCAGTTCTCCCCAGAGTCAGGCCCATCGAGGCCGCCACAGTTGCCTCTACCGAGGCCCGATGTTCCCGGCCGTCGGGAGAGTCCTTGCAGCGGCTGGAACGGCCGGTTTCCCAGCGGTGTCCATGGCACCTGAAGCCGACAGGGCCACGACGATTTGGAGCCATGAGGCTCCCGATGTAAACGTCGGCGCCGCCACCCGCGGCTGGTCGCCCCGCAGTCCCGCAGCCCGGAGGTGTTGATGTCGGCGGTCACCGCATACCGGAGCTCCAGCGCGTCGATCCAGCGCGGCGACCCAGGCAAGGCATCGCCCGCTACGCTCCACGATAGGGAACAAGATGCTAATTTCCGAGTATGAAAATGGCCATAACTTTTTTAATACTGAAGATATGAAAGTGAATTAGGTGTCAAATTAAACTTCTTTTTATGCTTTATCTGATGGGATAAATTACAGACTTTATTTTTTAAATCTCAAAATTTTGTAACATTGCTAGCTGGTAAGAATGTCATTGTTCTGTTGCCTCTACATATGACAATTAAACTCTCTTGACTCTAGAGAGGAGGGCTTGTATCTCAGGAGATCATATTTCTGGGTCCTGGTCCTGTTGGTGAACGTGAATATTTGCATTTTTTGTTTGATTCAGTCACTGTTTTGTTAGTTAAATTTAGTGTAGGCGCAGATAGCTGCAGGTGGAACTGTTGGGTTGCTCACTGGTAGATCGGCACTCCGTCCAAAATGGGGCAATAAATCAAACTGATCTTGGCCTGGGAGAAGAGGTGAAAGGTCTCCCAATGCTGCGTCCAGCATGCCAACGGGATTTTATGTTATGCAGTGCTATTGCAAAAGATAGCAATGACATGGCAACCTGCCGGAAGAAGGAAAAAATTAGCAAATTTGCAGATGACACAAAGCTGGGTGGCAGTGTGAACTGTGTGGAGGATGCTATGAGAATGCAGGATGACTTGGACAGGTTGGGGGAGTGGGCAGATGCATGGCAGATGAAGTTTAATGTGGAGAAATGTGAGGTTATCCACTTTGGTAGCAAAAACAGGAAGGCAGATTACTATCTAAGTGGCATCAAGTTGGGAAAAGGGGAAGTACAACGGGATCTGGGGGTCCTTGTTCATCAGTCTATGAAAGTAAGCATGCAGGTACAGCAGGCAGTGAAGAAAGCAAATGGCATGTTGGCCTTTATAACAAGAGGAGTCGAGTATTTTTTTAGAATGAATGAATAGTTTATTTCAGTCATGCATTAAAAAGAACAAAACTTTACAATCTGTGTGAATATGAACCAACACTGTATCCATTTCACACAACGTTCACATAATCAATAACTGAAAAAGGAATAGGCTGAAGCCACAAAGCTTATTTTTGCCTATCCTATAGGAGCAAAGAGGTCCTTCTGCAGTTGTACAGGGCCCTAATGAGACCACACCTGGAGTATTGTGTGCAGTTTTGGTCCCCTAATTTGAGGAGGGACATTCTTGCTATTGAGGGAGTGCAGCGTAGGTTTACAAGGTTAATTCCCGGGATGGCGGGACTGTCATATGCTGAGAGAATGAAGCAGCTGGGCTTGTACACTCTGGAGTTTAGAAGGATGAGAGGGGATCTAATTGAAACATATAAGATTGTTAAGGGTTTGGACACGCTGGAGACAGGAAACATGTTCCGGATGTTGGGGGAGTCCAGAACCAGGGGCCACAGTTTAAGAATAAGGGATAAGCCATTTAGAACGGAGACGAGGAAACACTTTTTCTCACAGAGAGTTGTGAGTCTGTGGAATTCTCTGCCTCAGAGGGCGGTGGAGGCAGGTTCTCTGGATGCTTTCAAGAGAGAGCTGGATAGGGCTCTTAAAGATAGCGGAGTCAGGGGATATGGGGAACAGGCAAGAACGGGGTACTGATTGGGGATGATAAGCCTTGATCACATTGAATGGCGGTGCTGGCTCAAAAGGCCGAATGGCCTACTCCTGCACCTATTGTCTATTGTCTAATGAAATTCATACTTGCAGCAGCGTAATAGGTCTGTGAAGGCAATAACAGATAATGTATAATAAATAAAACAATATTAATAATCCCTATACCATTGGAAAAAAAATCTTCCTCTGGCTTTACATTTCACTCCTCTTTTCCCCTTATCTGACACCTTTTGTCTCCTTTTCACCTCCATCCTTTGTCATTTACTCCATCCATCTGCCATTCACCTCCCCCTCGCCTGTATCCACCTATTACTTGTGTGGGAAGGAACTGCAGTTGCTGGTTTAAATCGAAAATGGACACAAACGCTGGAGTAACTCGGCGGGACAGGCAGCATCTCTGGAGAGAAGGAATGGGTGAGCCCCTTCTTCAGACTGATGTCAGGGGAGCCGGCGGGACACAGATAAGGACATATATAGATAAGGAAGTATAAGGTGTGAAACCAGGACAAAGGGGGGTAGGGGTCATTAAAATGTAGATTGTTAGTTGGGAGAAGGTAACAACAAAGCAAACAGAGATAAAATGTAGGCGGAGACAGTAAGACTGGTCGGAGAACTGGGAAGGGGGAGGGGATGGAGAGAGAGGGAAAGCAATAGCTATTTGAAGTTGGGGAAATCAATGTTCATACCGCTGGGGTGTAAGCTACCCAAGCAAAATATGAGAAATATTGGCCAATGGAGGAGGCTTAGGACAGAAAGGTCAGTGTGAGAATGTTAAGGTGTTTAGCAACCGGGAGATCAGGTAGATTTAGGCAGACCGAGTGGAGGTGTTCAGTAAAACGATTACTTGCCAAGCATTGTTCCGCCCCCAGTTCTCTTTCAGCTTCCTCCCCTGACCTCCACAGATGCTTTAGTTGACCCGTTGAGTTTACAGCGATACAGAGATATCAATTAGAGATACAGCGTGGAAACAGGCCCTTCGGCCTTCTGAGTCCACGCCAACCAGCGATCCCCGTTCACTAGCACTATTCTGCACACTAGGGACAATTCAGATTTATACCAAGCCAATTAACCTACATATTTGAAGTATGGGAGAAAACCGGAGCACCCAAAGAAAACCCGTGCAATCACCGGGAGAACGTGCAAACTCTGTACTGACAGCACCCGTAGTCAGGATCGATTGTCTTGCTGCTGACTGGACAGCATGCAACAACGAGCTAGATAGGGCTCTTAAAAGATAGCGGAGTCAGCGGATATGGGGAAAAGGCAGGAACGGGGTACTGATTGGGGATGATCAGCCATGATCACATTGAATGGCGGTGCTGGCTCGAGTTGTAAAGAGTTGTAAAGAATGATTTTGTAGACATAGTGAGATGTGCAGGATGGAGCTTTGGGGTTGACTGACCGATGTCTGGGTTTAGGTTGCGTGACCTTCAAGAGTTCTGCTTTCTGCTTTGCAAAGCGGAACAGAAATGCAAGCACAGCAGTATTGAGGAAAAGGTGGTTGGAGCGGTATTTTCACTAACATTTATGTAAAACAGCCAGAGATGCACTTCTTGGCTTGGCTGCGAGATTCCCTCAAATGGACTTGCCTTGTGGTGTACACGCAGCTGGGTTTCTCATTAGTATGGTTTAGTTTAGAGATACAGTGTGGAAACAGGCCCTTCGGCCCACCGAGTCCGCGCTGACCAGCGATCCCCGCACATTAACACTATCCTACACACACTAGGGACAATTTACACATATGTGAAGCCAATTCTCTGTCTCAGAGGGCGGTGGAGGCCGGTTCTCTGGATACTTTCAAGAGAGAGCTAGATAGGGCTTTTAATGATAGCGGAGTCAGTGGATATGGGGAGAAGGCAGGAACGGGGTACTGATTGGGGAGGATCAGCCATGATCGCATTGAATGGCGGGTGCTGGCTCGAAGGGCCGAATGGCCTACTCCTGTACCTATTGTCTATTGTCTAATTAACCTACAAACCTGTACGTCTTTGGAGTGTGGGAGGAAACTGAAGTTCTCTGAGAAAACCCATGTGGTCACGGGGAGAACGTACAAACTCTGTACTGACAGCGCCCGTAGTCTGAATCGAACCCGGGTCTCTGGTGCTGCAAGCGCTGTAAGGCAGCAACTCTACTGCTGCGCCACCGTGCCGATCTAATTAAGTTGCAATTGACCTTCATGGTAAAAGCCAGCAGGTCAGGCAGCTTCTGTGGAAACGGGAAGAGTCGGTGATTCAGACCCGTGATGCTTCATAAGGGCTTCTGCAGATCCGAAACATTGACTGTTCCTCTTTCTACGGATATAACCAAGCTTGCAGAATTTTTCCAGCATTTTCTATTTTTGTTTAAGCGGTTCACAGTCCCCTGAGAGAAGAAATTGCTACTCATCCATCTTAAATGAATAACCCCTCATTCTGAAGCCAAATTTCTTCAGTCAGATGGTGGTGAATCTGTGGAATTCATTGCCACAGAAGGTTGTGGAGGCCAAGTCAATGGATATTTCTAAGGCAAAGATAGATTCTTGATTAGTACAGGTGTCAGGGGTTACAAGGAGAAGGAGAATGGGTTTAGGAGCGAGAGATAAAATGAGTCATGATTGAGTGGCAAGAAAAGTGGCAAGTGAGAGAGAGAAAGCAAGGGCTATCTGAAGTTAGAGAAGTCAATGTTCATACTGCTGGGGTGTAAACTACCCAAGTGAAATATGAGGTGCTGTTCCTCCAATTTGCGCTGGCCTCACTCTGACAATGGAGGAGGCCCAGGACAGAAAGGTCAGTGTGGGAAAAAGGACGCTCAGTCCGTCTTAACCTACCTGATCTCCCGGTGGCTCAGCACTTCAACTCCCCCTCCCATTCCCAATCTGACCTTTTGGTCAGATTCCCAAACTGAAGATGTCGAAGAAAACCCACGCGGTCACGGGGAGAACGTACAAACTCCGTACAGACAGCATCTGTAGTCAGGATTGAACCCGGGTCTCCAGCGCTGTGAAGCAGCAACTCTACCCGCTGCGCCACCGTGCCGTCCCAAATTTTGTTATTTGTTATTTCCAAAGTTGCTAACTAAGCCACCTACATACTCTTCCAAATCATAAAGGGCGCATTACTGGTCACAGGCCTCCAATCTGAAAAACAGCCCTCCCTCCACGACTATTCTCTGCCTCCTACTACAAAACTTTGTCGGCATCAGAAACGTGGCGACTCTTGTGTACTGCCTTGGTGATGTCTGCTGAATGATTTTACCCGGTTGTATGCAGAATAAAGAATGTCACTGTTCCTAGGTACATGTGACAATGGAGTATCACTGAATCATTGAATTTTCTATCCAATTTGAAATCTCGCCCTGGAGTCTGTATATTTCTGGACCCGCTTCTGGACCCGCTGACCGCGTGGGATCTTGTCAACGGCCATAGAGTCGTACAGCCTTTGCTGAGGTCCATGTGGACAACGTCCACTGCCCTGCCTTTGTCACTGCTTCTCACCAATTTTGAACCAATTCTTTGAATTGGTTCAAAATCTCAACTTTAAAATTTTTTTCAAAATAGACTTTATTTGAGAAATAAATATATACAATACATGATCCTTACCAAACTCCATCCGACATTCTCGGAGGCTATACATACATACAATACAGTTTCCCCAAATCACAATTTTACAAGATACAAGATACATTAATTTATCACATGTGCCAGTTGGCACAGTGAAATGTGTGGTCACCATTTTACCCCCCACCCTTGCCACTCATGCGGCCCACTGGCGTGGAATGGCTTCCCATATTTTGAGGGGCTTCAATCTCATCGAAACACATCCCCAAAACCCCTGGAATGAGGAATCGGCCCCACTTCCTTGGGAAAGCAGCCGGGGTGGGAGATTGCAACCTTCTCGTGGTCCACCCTGTTTCGACGAATGCAATCAACCTGGCGTGCACAAACAGAAGATCAAACAGAACGAGTTGTCTTACAACTTTAGGCTATGCACGCCATGCAAGAAGAAGAAGGGAAAGCAGCCAACATCATCAAGGAACTCCTTCACCCTGGTCATTCTCTCTTCTCCCTTCTCCCATTGGGGCCAAGGTTCAAAAACCCTTCAACATGGGCAGCAGCAGATTCAGGACCAGCTTTGTCCCCGCTACTTTCAGACCTCCCTGCAGTTATCAGCAGTTGCTTTAACAACATTTGGACAGTTACGTGGATAGGACAGGCATAGAGGGCCAAATACAGGCAGCTGGGACTCCCCATATCCCCTGACTCCACTATCTTTAAGAGCCCTATCTAGCTCTCTCTTGAAAGTATCGAGAAAACCGGCCTCCACCGCCCTCTGAGGCAGAGAATTCCACAGACTCACAACTCTCTGGGTGAAAAGGTGTTTCCTCGTCTCCGTTCTAAATGGCTTACCCTTTATTCTTAAACTGTGGCCCCTGGTTCTGGACTCCCCCAACATCGGGAACATGTTTCCTGTCACAAGAATAAACCAATACCATTGGGTGTGTATGTGTGTCAGTGACGTTGAACTGTAGCTGTGGTTAACGGCTTTGAGAAAGATGTGCAGGTGGGCAGAGAATTATTGAGCCCGGCTCAGTTAGTTTCAACTTATGCAGCAGTAATTGATTTCAAAGATGAAATGCCAGAGGCTGCGTCATGGAATCTTGTGATATGAACTAAATGGTGCGTTACTGATGCACTTTCCCCAGGATTTGTGTTTAGTTTTTGGTTTGATCAAAAGATACTGAATTTATAAAACACTTGATTGAGTTCCGGCTGCCAGGGTAAATGGTAGAAGCAGTGGCATTTAGACACGCTCGTGATCACGCACTGAAGGGAGGGATATTGATCGTGTGTAGACATGTGAGGTTAGTTTAAATTGCCATTGTGGCCAGCACAAACATTGTGGACGAAGGGCCTGTTCCTGTGCTTTGTCATTCCATGTTCAGGTATGAAGAAGGGTCCTGACCCGAAACCTCACCTATCCTTTTTCTCCACAGATGCTGTCTGACCCGCTGAGTTACTTCAGCACTTTGTGTCTATCTTTGGTATAAACCAGCATCTGCAGTTCTTTGTTTCGATAATGAACTAGGTTGGGAGATCAGGTGTGCATGCCAGCTACCGAGAGATCGTGTTGTAGTCCGAAAACTGGGGAAGGAGCTATTCCTAAATCTGGTAGTAAATATATGAATTTATGGTACATGGATAGGACAGGTTTAGAGGGATATGGACCAAACGCAGGCAGATGGGGCTAGTGTAGCTGGGGCATGTTGGCCGGTGTGGGCAAGTTGTGCCGAAGGGCCTGTTTCCACACTATCATGATGGGGAGGCTCAGGGCTGCCAACTCTCACGCATTTAGCGTGAGAATCACGCATTTCGCCAACTTCTCACGCTCTCACACTGATCACAAGTTTCTCACGCTCTGTGTCATTTTAAAGCATAAATATTGCATTCAAGTGTAAGTTAAAAGACTCGCTACTATGCACCAGATTGCACAATTTCAAGCTGAAAAATGCGGAAGCTCCGTACCAATGGTAGAGCTACGCTCCCTCGGGCTTGGTCTCTCGCAATTTCTCACTCCCAACTCTCACCCAATGTTGGCAGCCCTGGGGAGGCTGGACAGGGCTACATCCACAACTCTCTGGGTCTGATTCGTAGATGAGGTTTGTGCTGAGCTTCAGCTGACTCCGAGTATTTTTTGAGTCTTGAATACAATCTAGAGTATTATTTCGGAACGGATCTTTACCTCGTTATATGGCCCAGTTTGCAAGCTTGAGTGATTGTCATCTTTGCATTTTTTTTAGTCTGCTGATAAACCTCCCGCACATGATTTTCAGTTTTTGTCTGATGTGGTGGATTCTGATGTGGAGGTACAGCAGGCAGTGAAGAAAGCGAATGGTATGTTGGCCTTTATAACAAGAGGAATCGAATATAGGAGCAAAGAGGTCCTTCTGCAGTTGTACAGAGCCCTAGTGAGACCACACCTGGAGTATTGTGTGCAGTTTTGGTCCCCTAATTTGAGGAAGGACATTCTTGCTATTGAGGGAGTGCAGTGTAGGTTTACAAGGTTAATTCCCGGGATGGCGGGACTGTCATATGCTGAGAGAATGAAGCAGCTGGGCTTGTATACTCTGGAGTTTAGAAGGATGAGAGGGTATCTCATTGAAACATACAAGATTGTTAAGGGTTTGGACACGCTAGAGGCAGGAAACATGTTCCCGATGTTGGGGGAGTCCAGAACCAGGGGCCACAGTTTAAGAATAAGGGATAAGCCATTTAGCACGGAGATGAGGAAACACTTTATCTCACAGAGTGGTGAGTCGGTGGAATTCTCTGCCTCAGAGGGCTGTGAAGGCCGGTTCTTTGGATGCTTTCAAGAGAGAGCTAGATTGGGCACTTAAAAATAGCGGAGTCAGGGGATATGGGGAGAAGGCAGGAACAGGGTACTGATTGGGGATGATCAGCCACGATCACATTGAATGGCGGTGCTGGCTCAAAGGGCCGAATGGCCCCACTCCTGTACCTATTGTCTATTGTCTATTCTCTTCCCCGACTGAATGATGAAATAGTAAATCCCTTCTGAAGGAGGAGTGAAAACCTTCAGACTTTAAGGGATAGGGTGAAACGGCATGGAAACAGGCCCTTTGGCCCAACTTGTCCATGCTAACCAAGTTGCCTAACTGAGCTGGACACCTTAGTCTAGGTATGTTACAAAACTTACCTTCAGTCGCGCTGTAATTCTGCCACTGGCCGTGTGCGCGATTTTGGCGCCTTTAAGGGGGGGGCGGGGTTAAAACGCGGTTTCTCCTCCCTTGTCCTGGAAATATTTTGTTGGAGTACAAAACTTCGCTGACAAAATCGTTCCTACCCGTGTTTTGTGATTTTTTTTATTTTATTAAATCGTCAATGTCAGCGCTACAGTCATTTTAAAATCAGCTCCTGAAGCGTCAACGCCAATAACGGGGACGGATTTCACACAATGGACAGGTAAACGAAAGTGCTTTCTTTAAATGTATAAAAGTGCTTCTTAAGAAGCCTTTAATTCACATTTTGTCATGCGACACGGTGATTTTATTCCCCGAATTAACGGCAGTATTTTTCATGCCAATACGGGGTTAAATTCACCGCAAATCAACGTTCCAAAAGATCGCGTTCCAGAAATTCTCACTCGCAAGATGAATTAAATCCCCATTAATTTACAGGTATTAAACATTCAATTCCTTCCATTTGGCCTGTAAATTCATGAAAATTAGATTAAAAAATTATGTTATATTGTGAATTATTGTGTGAATGTTATTTGGACACTTAGGCTATTTAAAAATGTTAATGTATTCTTAAGAAATTGATAGATGTTTAGATCTAGTAATTGAATTTTGTAATTAGCTACAATTAGGTAACTAACTAATTATATGCTTTACTTTCATGTCTTCGAAGTAAGATTGTTTCATATTTGTTTCAGAATGCTTCAATCTATAATACCTGAAAATTTCTT
This sequence comes from Malacoraja senta, assembly GCA_038087875.1. NCBI lineage: Eukaryota > Metazoa > Chordata > Chondrichthyes > Rajiformes > Rajidae > Malacoraja > Malacoraja senta. The sequence goes on from JAXLNO010000757.1 coordinate 211,491, forward strand.
TCAGTTACCATAATTTTTAAGAAAGTTATGGGCTTTTAACTGTCCTCGATCACAGCTTTTGTGTTAAGTCAATGGAAAAGCAATAGGGAACTAGATGCTAATTTCTGAGTATGATAATGGCCATAACTTTTTTAATACTGAAGATATGAAAGTGAATTAAGTGTCAAATTAAACTTCTTTTTATGCTTTATCTGATGGGATAAATTGCAGACTTTATTTTTTAAATCTCAAAATTTTGTAACATTGCTACTTAGTCTGCGTTTGGCCCATAGTGAAAAGGTTGGATAGAGTGGATGTGGAGAGGATGTTTCCACTAGTGGGAGAGTCTAGGACTAGAGGTCACAGCCTCAGAATTAAAAGACGTTCCTTTAGGAAGGCCGACACAAAAAGCTGGAGTAACTCAGTGGGGCAGGCAGCATCTCTGTAGAGAAGGAATGGGTGACGTTTCAGGTCGAGACACTTCATCACCAGCATCTGCAGTACCTTCCTACACAAGGAGATGAGGAAGAATTTGTTTAGTCAGATGGTGGTGAATCTGGGGAATTCTTTGCCACAGAAGGCTGTGGCTATTTTTAAGGCTGAGATAGGTAGATTCTTGACTAGTACGGGGGTCAAAAATTATGGGGAGAAGTCAGGAGAATGGGGTTTGGAGGGAGAGAGAGATCAGCCGTGATTGAATGGCGAGTAGACTTGATGGGCCAAATAGCCATAATTCTGCCCCTATCACTTATGACCTCATATTCCTCTAAACCTTTCCTATCCATGTACCCATCCAAATGTATTTTAAACCTTATAAATGTACTTGTTCCACCACTTCCTCTGGTAGCTCGTTCCATCTGCCCACCACCCTCTGTTTGGAAAAGCTTGTCCTGAAATTACACTTTCAGGACAAAAGAGTATTTCCTCCCCACCATTGACGATCCACACTTCACGCTGTCTTGACAAAGCAGCTAACATAATCAAGACTAACTCTGAAGAAGGGCTCGACCCAAAACGTCACCCATTCCTTCTCTCCAGAGATGCTGCCTGTCCCACTGAATTAAGCGCCTGTCCCACCAGCATGCGACTGCATGCGGCGAGCGAGACCAAATGTGGTGGCTTGAGGTGTACGGCCTCGCGGGGCCGGCCCCACTTCCAACCGCGGAGCCGTATGGAGCTGGTCCCGACATCATACTCACCAATCAGCTGGGCAGGAGGCGGGCCGACTGAATTTGGCATGGCATGGCATCGGGCGGTTACGTCATCACGCAACGGCACGCTGGGCGGTGACGTCATCGCGCAACGCCACGTGCTAGGCGTACGCCGTCAAGATGCTGCGTTCGCCGTCACGTAGCTGCGTACAGCGTCGAGGCGGTGCGTACGGCCTCAATGCGGCAGCGAGCCGGCAGGCCATTGCCGCGCGGAATTTTTGGACAGTGTCAGTTTGTCGGAGCCCCGCGCGGTGTCGGGACCAGCTCCGCACAACTCCATACGGCTCCGGCGATCGAAGTGGGACCGGCCCCTTGACCACGTTAGGACGCGCTAGCTGCATGCAGTCGCATGCTCGTGGGACAGGCCCTTTACTCCAACTTGTTGTGCATAATCAAGTCCAGAGTTTTTATTGTCATGTGCCCCAGATAGACAGATGTCCCAGATGTCTACTCCTGCACCTATTGTCTATTGCCTGTAGCAGGGGATCTCAACCTTTTTCTTCCCGTTTACCCCTGGCAACTTTAATAGCACATAATAATGTTATTTCACTTATTTGTGAACAACTAATGATGAACAGATACCAGAGGGTAAATTTACCCCCTGGGGGGTAAAGTTACCCCAGGTTGGGAACCCTTGGTCTATAGAACAATGAAATTCTTACTTACAGCAGAACAACAGAATATGTAAATATAGTACTCTGCAAACAATAGTATATATATATATATATATATATTTACCCATAGCACTTACCACTTGCAACTAGTTGCTCCCTCTTCTCCTCTCTCTCGTTGGTTAAAAGATATAAAAGCATGTACCCACCAGATTTAGGAAACCTAAAATAGGGTTTAGTCCTGATCTTCCAACCTACTACTTTTTAGTGGCCCTTCCAGTTAAAGAAAATCTGCACTTTCTCGGCAACTGTAACACTAATATCTTATTGAAACATATAAGATTATTAAGGGTCTGGACAGGCTAGAGGCAGGAAATATGTTCCCGATGTTGGGGGAGTCCAGAACCAGGGGCCACAGTTTAAGAATAAGGGATAAGCCATTTAGAACGGAGACGAGGAAACACTTTTTCTCCCAGAGAGTTGTGATTCTGTGGAATTCTCTGCCTCAGAGGGCGGTGGAGGCCGGTTCTCTGGATACTTTCAACAGAGAGCTAGATAGCGCTCTTAAAGATAGCGGAGTCAGGGGATATGGGGAGAAGGCAGGAACGGGGTACTGATTGTGGATGATCAGCCATGATCACATTGAATGGCGGCGCTGGCTCGATGGGCCGAATGGCCTGCTCCTGCACCTATGGTCTAAATTGTGCACTCTGGTATATTTGTTGAACTTTTGTATAGCTTGATTGCACTCGTGTACAGTATGATGTGACTGAATGCTGGAGTTACTCAGTGGGTCAGGCAGCATCTCTGGAGAAAAAAGATGGGTGACACGTCAGCTGGGTCTGAAGAAGGGTCTCAACCCAAAACGGCACCGTCCTTTTTTCCAGAGATGCTGCCTGACCTGCTGAGTTACACCAGCATTTTTCTGATTCTGCGAGGAAAGAGATTTCTCCTCACCATGGCATCCACTCGATCGAATTCGGAATCCTGCAGTCCTTGTCCTGTTTCACAAGGCAGCTGCACTGATTGTACCGCTGCTGGCAAAACTCATTTCACTGCACTTTATTGTGTATGTGATGTATAGATTGATTGATTAATTGATATCCAAAGAAAAGACTGCAGAAAGTTGTGACCACTGCCCAGTCCATCATCGGCTCTGACCTTCCCACCATCGAAGGAATCTATCGCAGTCGCTGCCTCAAAAAGGCTACCAGCATCATCAAAGTCCCACACCATCCTGGCCACACACTCATCTCTCCGTTGCCATCGGGAAGAAGGTACAGGAGCTTGAAATCTGGTACATCCAGGTTCAGGAACAGCTGCTTCCCCACAGCCATCAGGCTATTAAACATGACATCAAACAAACTCTGAACAATAACAGCCTATTGCACTTTATCTGTTTATTTATTCTGTATATATATGGTCTATGGTATATAGACACACTGATCTGTTCTGTATTTATGCTTACAATACTCTGTGGTGCTGCAGCAAAGCAAGAATTTCATTGTCCTATCTGGGACACATGACAATAAACTCTCTTGACTCTTGACACAAAATGCTGGAGTAACTCAGCGGGACAGGCAGCATCTCTGGACAGAAGGAACGGGTGACGTTTCGGGTTGAGACCCTTCTTCAGACTGAGAGTCAGGGGAGAGGGAAACTAGAGGTGTGGAAGGGTGAGTTGTGAAAACGAGAAATCAAAGGGGCAGAGATCAAAGAATACATGGTGGTAGAACTGGAGAGAAGGAGGAATCACAGAGGGAGCTGCGCCAGTTTGAGATAGGAGGAGAACTTTTTCCCAAGTATATGCCCAGCAAGTGCATTCTAAAAAATAAAATGCTGCCTTCAGATCTTGGCAGGTAGTTTGGTTTTCACATATGGTGGTAAATCGTGACTTTGTTGGTGGTGTTGTGGTTGACGAGTTATCACAACGGAAGGAAATACAAACCTTCCTTTTATTCTCAATGATTTGATTGTTCGCACCTCTGTTCTCTCTTCGTGGATGTGAAGCGGTTGAGTTAAAAGTTCTGAAATCGTTGTCTTTAGCTCGAAAACGGCCACCTGAAAGCAGCGAAAATTGTGCTGTTGAGAGTCCATTGAGAGTGATGATCGATAGGACAAACCGGCCCCATGTGTCAATGGTCAATGCCGGGGGTCGCCGGAGAAGAGCTCTGACGGCCGGCCTGCGGCCTAAAACATCTGGAAGCCGTGGTCTCCGATAAGGAGGTGGCTGATTCGGGAGCTCTGGGCCGCGGGGTGCGCTCGTGCTGTCCCGACGTCGGCGCTCCGACCATCCCGACCAGAAGGCTTGAACATCCGGCCGTCCGTAGCGGCGACTACGGAGGGTCAGGGTCCCGACCACGGGTCAACAAGGGAGGAGGAGGTGGAGGACTGTCTGAACTGTGTTGCCTTTCACCACAGTGAAGAATGCTGTGGTGGATGTCTGTGTTGAATTATGTTGTGTATTATGTCCTTATTGTAACGCTGCATGGTAAATTACATTTCACTGCACCTTATGGTGCCTGTGACAAATAAATGTGAACTTTGGATGTTTTCTTTACAATCTCTTCCCTCTCAACCCTATTCTTCTGCCTTCTCCCCACAACCCCTGGCACCCGTACTAATCAAGAATCTATCTATCTCTACCTTAAAAATATCCAGTGACTTAGGGTACAAAGGTACTTTAAAAAAAAACTGAGGTCAGGTAAGGGGGGATGAAAGTTGGAGAGTTGGTATGTCCTATTTGCGTAATGCTCATAAAAACTATTTGTTTTTCTCTTTTCCCTCTTTCTCTTTCTCCTTCTTTTCTAGGGTCTATTTCTTAACTCTTTTTCTTTTGTTTTTAATTTTGTTCATATAGGATCTTCGTTCTTTCTTATTGTCACATTTTCTGCACTTTCACTTTTTCCTTCACTTTCTTCTTTCTCTCAATCTCATCCTTTCCCTTTTCTAGTGTAAAAAACAAACGGAGTACATTAATTGTAAGAAGATATAAGTGACGAGTACTAATGTATGTGGTTGTAATGTAATGTACTTCCAATAAATAAAAAATAAAAAATAAAAAAATAAAATAAAAAAATATCCAGTGACTTGGCCTCCACAGCCTTCTGTGGCAATGAATTCCACAGATTCACCACCCTCTGACTAAAGATATTCTGCCTCATCTCCTTTTTAAAGGAACATCCTTTAATTCTGAGCCTGTGCCCTCTGGTCCTAGATTCTCCCACTAGTGGAAACATCCTCTCCACATGCACTCTATCCAGGCATGTGTGGAAACAGGCCCTTCGGCCCAACTTGTCCACACCGGTCAACATGACCCAGCTACACTAGTCACACTTGCCTGCGTTTGGTCCATATCCCTCCAAACTTGTCCTATCCATGTACCTGTCTAACTGTTTCTTAAATGTTGGGATAGTCTCAGCCTCAATTACCTCCTTTGGCAGCTTGTTCCATACACTCACCACCCTTTGTGTGGAAAAAGTTACTCTCAGATTCCTATTAATTCTTTTTCCCTTCACCTTAAACCTATATCCATCCCCTGGTCCTCGATTCCCCTACTCTGGGCAAGAGATTCTGTGCATCTTCCCGATTTATTCCTCTCATGATTTTATAAACACCACATTCAGAGTTCTGGTATTTTTCTCTTTGCACGACCTATTATTCTTCCAACCTACCTCACTGTGGACCTTGCGCTTAAAAGAAAACTGCACTTTCTCTGTAACTGTAGCATGATATTCAGCAATGTGGGTATTTGTCTCTTCCTTTAGCCCATGGAGGTCAATGAATGAATGATTTCTGGTCAACTTGACACAGCACAGCACAGAAACACGCCCTTCAGCCCACAATGCCTGTACTGAACATGATTTAAGTTAATCTCGGCCTGGGTAAATGGGTAAGCCATTTAGAACGAAGATGAGGAAACACTTTTTCACACAGAGAGTTGTGAGTCTGTGGAATTCTCTGCTTTGGCCCTTCAATGTGATCATGGCTGATCATCCCCAATCAGTACCCCGTTCCTGCCTTCTCCCCATATCACCTGACACCGCTATCTTTAAGAGCCTTATCTAACTCTCTCTTGAAAGTATCCAGAGAACCGGCCTCCACCACCCTCTGAGGCAGAGAATTCTACAGACTCACAACTCTCTGTGTGAAAAAGTGTTTCCTCATCTCTGTTCTAAATGGCTTACCCCTTATTCTTAAACTGTGGCCCCTGGTTCTGGACTCCCCCAACATCGGGAACATGTTTCCTGCCTCTAGCGTGTCCAAACCCTTAATAATCTTATATGTTTCAATAAGATATCCTCTCATCCTTCTAAACTCCAGAGTATACAAGCCCAGCTGCTCCATTCTCTCAGCATATGACAGTCCCGCCATCCCGGGAATTAACCTTGTAAACCTACGCTGCACTCCCTCAATAGCAAGAATGTCCTTCCTCAAATTAGGGGACCAAAACTGCACACAATACTCCTGGTGTGGTCTCACTAGGGCCCTGAACAACTGCAGAAGGACCTCTTTGCTCCTATACTCGACTCCTCTTGTTATAAAGGCCAACATGCCATTCGCTTTCTTCACTGCCTTCTGTACCTGAATGCTTACTTTCATTGACTGATGAACAAAGACCCCCCAGATCCCGTTGTACTTCCCCTTTTCCCAACTTGACACCATTTAGATAGTAATCTGCCTTCCTGTTTTTGCTACCAAAGTGGATAACCTCACATTTATCCACATTAAACTTCATCTGCCATGCATCTGCCCACTCACCCAACCTGTCCAAGTCACCCTGCATTCTCATCGCATCCTCCTCACAGTTCACACTGACACCCAGCTTTGTGTCATCAGCAAATTTGCTAATGTTAGCTTCTTAATTACAGCGCCACCCTTCCTGTTCATCGTGGTGTGTGTGTCTGTATCACATTGGTTTTGCACCGTGTGAATTTCACTCAGACAGCGCTCCCCCCGCTTGCCCTGTCCCCCGCCTGCATAACGGGCTGGTGAAGAAAGCCGTGTGCGTGTGCGTGTGTTCCACTCTGACAGTCGCCGTTCCAGTTGCCGTTTTTTTCAGGCGTCTGCCGGCAACTTGACAGTCAGCGGCAGTCGCCTGAAAAATCACCGAAGTGGGACAGGGCCCATTCGTCTGCTGAAGAGTCTCGACGCAAAAAGCCGTCTCTTCCTTTTCTCCAGAGATGCTGCCTGACTCGCTGAGTTACATCAGCTTTTTGTGTCTATCTTCCGTGTTATAGACATCTCTTTGTATCCATCAAAAACCTGTTATTGTCAAAGAAAATGGAAGTGGTTCAAAGAAGGGCCATGTTCTACTTGATGCCTTGACAAGAGTTTTAACAGAATTTATTGCTGGTCGAGATGAAAGGAAGTGAGTGTGGCTCAGCAGTGTGGTTCTTCAAAGATGCTTTTTTCTGCCAATACATATGGGTTGTATAAATGTGGTAACGCTGACTTTACCCATTAGCTTTTTCGTAGACAAGTAGGTGCCGGTAAGCAAAGCGTTCCTTGCTGTTGGAGTCTATGGCAGAGCTGCTTAAGCTGTTTAAGGGCCTAACTGTCTAATTTAATGCATACATTTTATTGTTCTCCATTATAGGGAGGATGTGGATGTTTTGGAAAGGGTGCACAGGAGGTTTAGTTTAGTTTTGTTTGAGTTTAGAGATACAGCGTGGAAACAGGCCCTTCGGCCCACCGAGTCTGTACCGACCAGCGATCCCCGCACATTAACGCTACCCTACACACACTCGGGACAATTTTTACATTTATAACCAAGCCAATTAACCTACAAACCTGTATGTCTTTGGAGTGTGGGAGGAAACCGAAGAACTCGGAGAAAACCCACACAGGTCACAGGGAGAACAATAAATAATAGGTGCAGGAGTAGGCCATTCGGTCCTTCGAGCCAGCACCGCCATTCAATGTAATCATGGCTGATCATCCCCAATAAGTACTCCATTCCTGCCTTCTCCCCATATCCCCTGACTCCGCTATCTTTAAGAGCCCTATCTAGCTCTCTCTTGAAAGTATCCAGAGAACCGGCCTCCCCCGCCCTCTGAGGCAGAGAATTCCACATACTCACAACTCTCTGTGTGAAAAAGTGTTTCCTCGTTCCCGTTCTAAATGGCTTACCCCTTATTCTTAAACTGTGGCCCCTGGTTCTGGACTCCCCCAATGTACAAACTCCACACAGACAGCACCCGTAGTTGGGATTGAACTGGGGTTTCTGGCGCCGTAAGAGCTGTAATGCAGCAACTCTACCGCTGCGCCACCGTGCCGCGGTTCAGACAGAAAATGCTGGAGTAACTCAGCGGGTCAGGCATCATCTCTGGAGAAAAGGAATAGGTGACGTATCGGGTCGAGACCCTTCTTCAGACTGAGATTCAGGCGGAAGGAAAACTAGGTGAGAATGATGCCTGAATTAGGAGGTAGTGACTACAGGGAGAGCTTGGACAGTCAAGAGTTGTTCTCTCTAGAAACCCAGAGGTTGAGGGGAGACCTGAGGGAAATATATAAAATTGATAGAGTAGACAACAGGATGGAAATATTAAATACCAGAGGTCTAGCTTTAAGGTGACCGGCCAAAGTTTAAAATAAATGTGCAGGGTAAGTTTTATTTTGTACACATTGGGTGGTGGGTGCCTGGAACATGCTGACGGAGGGGGTGGAGGCATATACAATAGTGGCGTTTAAGAGGCTTTTAGATAGGCACAGGATATGCAGGGAATGGAGGGATATGGATCACGTGCAGGCAGAGGGGAGTTGGTCTTGGCATCATGTTCGGCACGGACCTTGTGGGCCGAAGGGCCTGTTCCTGTACCGTTGTAATCATTGTGTAATGTTAAAAATTCTAAAAATTTGAGGGACCAGATTTTAACTTTTTTGTGGTGCCTATACTATAGACCGGCACGTACCGTCGCAAAAAAACACCGTTTAGTTTAGAGATACAGCGTTGAAACAGGCCCTTCGGCCCACCGGGTCCACGTCGACCAGTGATCCCCGCACACTAACACCATCCGACACCGACTTGGGACAATTTTTACATTTACCAAGCTAATTAACCTACAAACCTGTACGTCTTTGCAGTGTGGGAGCAAACCGAAGATCTCGGTGAAACTATAATAGATAGTGCGAAAAGAGAAAGGTCACATAGTGTTACAGCTACAGAGAAAGTACAGTAACGGAAGGATTGTAAACAGGGAGATTAGACGATTGAGATTAAATCCAAAATTAATGACATTTTTAAGGCAGAGGTGGACAGATTCTTGTGTTAAAGAAGGAACTGCAGATGCTGGAAAATCGAAGGTACACAAAAATGCTGGAGAAACTCAGCGGGTGCAGCAGCATCTATGGAGCGAAGGAAATAGGCGACGTTTCGGGCCGAAACCCTTCTTGATTAGTACGGGTATCAGGGGTTATGGGGAGAAGGCAGGAGAATGGGGTTAGGAGGGAGAGATAGATCAGCCATGATTGAATGGCGGAGTAGACTCGATGGGCTAATTCTGCTCCTGCCACTTATGACCTAATATAAGATGTTTAAGAAAGAACTGCAGATGCTGGAAAAATCAAAGGTAGACAAAAATGCTGGAGAAACTCAGCAGGTGAGGCAGCATCTATGGAGCGAAGGAATAGGTGACGTTTCGGGTCGAGACCCTTCTTCAGACCTGAAACGTCACCTATTTCCTTCGCTCCATAGATGCTGCCTCACCCGCTGAGTTTCCCCAGCATTTTTGTCTACCTAATATAAGAGGTCAGTTCAGGAGCCTAATAGGTGGGGAAGAAGCTGTTCCTGAATCTGGCTGGAACATGCTTTCAAGCTCCACAACTCTGCAATTGTGTGCAACCATGGGCAGAGCAGTTGTGAAACCAAGCTGTGACGCAACCCGGCAGAATGCTTTCGATAGAAGTTGCTGAATTTCCCCAGCCTCCTGAGGAAGTAGAGGCGTTGAGGCGTTTTTTTTTTTTGGCTGTAACTTCAATGCGGTTGCTCCAGAACAAATTATTGGTGACCTTCTTATCCAGTCCACACACAAGATTAGAAGTTGTTCAGCCAGAGCCCTCGTGAGACCACACCTGGAGTATCGTGTGCAGTTTTGGTCCCCTAATTTGAGGAAGGACATTCTTGCTATTGAGGGAGCGCAGCATAGGTTTACAAGGTTAATACCCGGGATGGTGGGACTGTCATTTGCTGAGAGAATGGAGCGGCTGGGCTTGTATACTCTGGAATTTAGAAAGATGAGAGGGCATCTTATTGAAACATATAACATTATTAAGGGTTTGGACACGCTAGAGGCAGGAAACATGTTCCCGATGTTGGGGGAGTCCAGAACCAGGGGGCACAGTTGAAGAATAAGGGGTAAGCCATTTAGAACAGAGATGAGGAAAGAATTTTTCACACACAGAGTTGTGAGTCTGTGGAATTCTCTGCCTCAGAGGGCGGTGGAGGCAGGTTCTCTGGATACTTTCAAGAGAGAGCTAGATAGGGCTCTTAAAGATAGCAAAGTCAGGGGATATGGGGAGAAGGCAGGAACGGGGTACTGATTGGGGATGATCAGCCATGATCACATTGAATGGCGGTGCTGGCTCGAAGTCTATTGTCTATTGAACACATTTCTCGACATCTGCATACAATGGTGTCTGTCTTGTCGCTTCTTGTGCGTGGTGGTGGGAAGATTGGTGGAAACAGGGCCGCGACGTGAATGCTCTTTCCTTGACCCCGTGATATTCGCACCAATGAAGCTGAATCTCTCAACCATTTCCACTTTGGCACCATTGATGCTGATTGGGGCATGTTGTACTCCACCACGCTTTCTGAAGTCAATAACTAGCTCCTTTGCCGTGCTTAGTTTAGTTTAGACACACAGCGCGGAAACAAGCCATTCGGCCCACCGAGTCCACACCGACCAGCGATCCCCGCACATCAACACTGACCTACACACACTAGGGACAATTTTATATTCATACCGAGTCAATTAACCTACAAACCTGTACGTCTTTGGAGTGTGGGGGGGAAATCGAAGATCTTGGAGAAAACCCACGCAGGTCACGGGGAGAACGTGCAAACTCCGTACAGACAGCACCCGTAGTCAGGATGGAACCCCGGTCTCTGGCGCTGTAAGGCAGCAGCTCTACCGCTGCGCCACTGTGCCACAGCTGACATTATGGAAGAGGTGATTGTCCTGGCACCGTGTTACTAAGCTCTTTATCTCCTTCCTGTACTTCGTCTCATCATTATTTGAGCTCTGCCCTGGAGTAGGTGAGGTGAATATCACAGAAACATGGGTATGATGTGTAGGAAGGAACTGCAGATGCTGGTTTGCACCGAAGATGGGCACAAAATGCTGGAGTAACTCTGCGGGACACGCAGCATCTCTGGAGAAAAGGAATGGGTGAAGTTTTGGGTCGAGACCCTTCGTCAGACTCCAGAGATGCTGTTTACTCACTGAGTTACTCCAGCATTCTGAGTCTTATCTGAAGCTGGATAACATGGCAGTGTTGGGAATGGAATGATCTATGTTGTTGGGATGAATCATAGAATCATAGAAAGTAGGTGCGAGAGCAGACCACCAGGTCCATCGAGCCCGCACCGCCATTCGCTCATGGCTGAACACCAAACAAACAAACACCCCCACCCACAAACAGTAGACACAAAACACAGAACACAAGACGCTACCCTCCCCTTTATAGCGCTATCACCCCTCTCCACCCCAAGAACCGAGTGATCTCCTGGGGATGGGCTGAAGAGGAGTGGGAGGAAACTGCTGTTGCGCTTAAACACTGATGTGGACCAACTGTGTTGAAGTCCTGTGCTGTAAATGTCATTCAACACCATGGTCATTTCCTCTGCAGCCACCCTGAAACTAAACATTACAAAATTATGTTGCATTAGACAGCAGTGTAGACTTTCACAGTCTTTTTTTTAAAATCAAAAATATTTATTCAAACATTAAAATAGTATTTACAACACAATAAAACAAAACAGATCCCACCACCATAGTACAAGACAAAACAGATATACCAAGTAAACCACTAAACAACTATCTTCACTCAGGATACACTCAACCCCCCCCCCCCCCCCCCCGCGCTGCCCAGCGGTCCCGGAAATCCCCCAGCATGCCCGTGGACAGCGTGTAATAATAATAATAATACATTTTATTTATAGGTGCCTTTCAAGAGTCTCAAGGACACCTTACAGAATTTAACAAGTAAAAAACATATAATCGGAGTAAAATAAATTATAAAGACATCACCAATACACAAATTAAAGACAGAATTCGATCCAAAGACAAAGAAAAATCAGAAACACAATGTGAAGAGAGAGCAGCGGCAGCTAAACTGCGCCAGCGTACACTCTCCCTTCTGACAGCCATCTTGGACACAGACTAAAATAGTCACTTACACACAAAAATCATCCCCCCACAATGGTTACCACTGTGGGGGAAGGCACAATGTCCAGTCCCTCCCTACCACCATCCTCTGCCTCAGAGGGCGGTGGAGGCCGGTTCTCTGGATGCTTTCAAGAAAGAGCTAGATAGGGCTCTTAAAGTCTACTGCGGGATGTCAGTGGGTGGAAAGGAATGGTCGACGTTTCGGGTCAGGACCCTACATCAGTACGCGGGGCTGGATGGGCGATCTATATTCATCAGTCCAAATTTCAGTAATTGCAGAAGATAAATCAAGTAAAATTGTTTAAAGGATATCCGGTGCCCAGTTTATGGATCACGGTAAAAGAAAGCTAATTCAGCAAAGTCCATTAGGGAAGGAAGGCTGGAATATGACCTCTACGTATCTCAGGACCCACAGCAACGTGGCTGAATCTTAATGACTTCTGAAAATATTCCAGCAATCCACTCAGTTCAATGACATTTAGTCTTAAAACAATAAATAGTCCAACTGGCGATCAGTGCCCACATCCTGTGAATAAGTGTGGACGTTGGGTTTTGCAATCTTAATTCATCAAGTTGTGCAGCCTCTGCATTCCCAGTGTGACGAGCCTCACTGGGGGTTTGAACTGTTGGTGCGCTGTGCAGTGAGCAACAGCTGAAGGGGGCGGGGGGGGGGGGATCTCGGTGGCCTGAGCTCTCTCCAGACAGCAGGGAATGTCTGCAATCGCTGCTTGACCCCCTCCCTCCCTCTGTCCAACCGGACGGGGCTGCTCCCACACCTGTTGGCGTCCAGCAACCCGCTGTTGAGCTGAAACAGGTGCCCCTGCTTTCCACGAGGCATTCTGGCGACTCGCTCGTTCCGTTTGGCACCGGTCTCTTTGTGAATTCTTCAGCGCTGGGGCTAAAAACAAACCATCATTTCACGCCCAAAGTGTTTTATTGCCATACTCTTAATTGAGCAAGAGACAAAAGTGCCGAAGGAACTCAGCGGGACAGGCACCATCTGTGGAGGGAAAGGACAGGGCGACAGAGTGGCGCAGCGGTACGGTTGCTGCTTCACAGCGCCGGAGAACCAGGTTTGACAATAGACAATAGACAATAGGTGCAGGAGTAGGCCATTTGGCCCTTTGATCCTAACTACGTGTGCTGTCTGTCCAGAGTTTATCCGTTCTCCCTGTGACCGCGTGGGGTTTCTCCGGGTGCTCCGGTTTCCTCTCACAGGACAGTACAGGGGTTGTAGGTTAATTGTCCCTAGTGTGTAGGTTCAAACTAGTGTAATTTAACAAACAAAAGATTGTTAAGGGCTTGGACACGCTAGAGGCAGGAAACATGTTCCCGATGTTGGGGGAGTCCAGAACCAGGGCCCACACAGTTTAAGAATAAGGGGTAAGCCATTTAGAACGGAGATGAGGAAACACTTTTTCTCACAGACAATGGTGAGCCTGTGGAATTCTCTGCATCAGAGGGCGGTGGAGGCTGGTTCTCTGGATGCTTTCAAGAGAGCGCTGGATAGGGCTCTTAAAAGTAGCAGAGTCAGGGGATATGGGGAGAAGGCAGGAACGGGGTACTGATTGGGGATGATCAGCCATGATCACATTGAATGGCGGTGCTGGCTCGAAGGGCCGAATGGCCTACACCTGCACCTATTGTCTATTGTCGATTGTACAGGTGATCGCTGGTTGGCGCAGACTTGGTGGGCCAAAGAAGCTGTAAATGTTTTGGGTCGGGACACTTCTTCAGACTGATGGAGGGGGGGGGGCGGAAAGAGTTAGAAAAGAGAGGTGAGGTGGGCCAATGCCTTGCAAGTGATAAGTCAAAGATAAACACAAACAGTGTGAGTAACTCAGCGGGTCAGACAGCATCACTGGACATGGATCTGCGGCTAATGGGGAGGGTGAGGATTACTTGCAGGCAGAGATTAGTTTGATTCGGAATCATGTTGGGCATGGACATTGTGGGGCAATGCTGTACTGTTCTATATCTGTGATAAAAGGGTGGGGGAGGGAGAATATAAAAAGCAGAACCACCTAATCCTTTGTAAATAAGGAAATGGTGTTCTGGCGTCAAGCCAGGCAATATGTGGAGTTTAACATGAGATCACTTAGTTAAGTTTAGACATACAGTGTGGAAACAGGCCCTACAGCCCACCGAGACCGCACCAACAAGCGATCTCAGCACATTAACACTATCCTACACACACTGGCGACAATTTACATTTATACCAAGCCAATTAACCTACAAGCCTTTGGAGTGTGGGAGGAAACTGAAAATCTCTGTAAAAAAAAAAACACGTGCTCAAGGGGAGAATGTGCAAACTCTGTACAGATGTTTAAGAAAGAACTGCAGATGCTGGAAAAATCGAATAGACAAAATTGCTGGAGAAACTCAGCGGGTGAGGCAGCATCTACGGAGCGAAGGAATAGGTGACGTTTCGGGTCAGTCTGAAGAAGGGTCTCAACCCGAAACAACACCAACTATGTACAGATAGCACCCGTAATCGGGATTGAACCCAGGTCTCTGGCGCTGCAAGGCAGCAACTCTGCCGCTGTGTCGCCGTGGGTGGGTGATGAGTTCAGACGGTGTGAAAAATCCCTGCTCTGCTTTTAAATACGCATCCACTTCCAGCAGATCTCTGGATCACAGTGAGCCACACATGAAGCAGTTCCAGGCAAAGATCCTACAGCGAGCAAGATAGTCCACTCGACGAAAAAGACGTAGTACGGTCATGGGCAGATTCATGGGTAATTTAAGGCCCCATTTCTGTAACCGGCTTCCGTCTCCGCACCAAAGATCCCATAAGATAATAGTGCGGAGACGGAAGCCGGTTACGGAAACATCCTCGTGAAAATAAAAGTTATTTGGTAAAAATCTTCTCCTCATTTTCAGAATTTAAATTTATTAACACAAACTGTTCCCCCGCAACGTTGATTACACTGCGAGTCGGGTCGGGTCGGGTTACGGAAATGGATGAAAAAAAGGCCCACGTTCCGCTCCGTTGCGTACTACACGTCAGCCCATTGCATTTAGCAGGAGTGGTCTATCTTGCTCCGCTAGAGGAACTTTGGTTCCAGGAATGCCCTTGAATGTGGAGGTGCAGTGCCCTCACTGTCCAAATCAGGTGTTTGTAAGCGAGACCAAAGCTGAGGCTTCAAATCCAGCCTGCCAGAGTCAAAACTGCAGCCACTGGAACTCTGTGGCAGGCAAGAGACTTGCCCAGATTTCCCTACTCTGGGCAAGAGACTCTGTGCGTTTACCCGATCTATTCCACTCATGATTTTATACATCTTTTTAAGCTCATCCTCCTGCGCTTCGAGGAATAAAGTCCTACCCTGCCAAACCTCTCCTTGTAGCTCAGACCCTTGAGTTCTGGCAGAGAATGGAGCGGCTGGGCTTGTATACTCTGGAATTTAGAAAGATGAGAGGGGATCTTATTGAAACATAAGATTATTAAGGGTTTGGACACGCTAGAGGCAGGAAGCATGCTCCCGATGTTGGGGGAGTCCAGAACCAGGGGCCACAGTTTAAGAATAAGGGGTAAGCCATTTAGAACGGAGACGAGGAAACACTTTTTCCCACAGAGAGTTGTGAGTGTGGAATTCTCTGCCTCAGAGGGCGGTGGAGGCAGGTTCTCTGGATACTTTCAAGAGAGAGCTAGATAGGGCTCTTAAAAATAGCGGAGTCAGGGGATATGGGGAGAATGCAGGAATGGGGTACTGATTGGGGATGATCAGCCATGATCACATTGAATGGCGGTGCTGGCCTGAAGGGCTGAATGGCCTACTCCTGCACCTATTGTCTATTGTCTGGCAGCATCCTCAGAAATCAGGTTGAGCCAAAGGGCTTGTTTCCTTGCTACTTGAATATGCCCTGCCATGGGGAAAAGTGTTTTGACTATCCTATCTATGCTTCTAGTAACCTCATACACTTCTAAACTGTATGTGTAAAAAAGAACTGCAGATGCTGGTTTAAATCGATGGTAGATACAAAATGCTGGAGTAACTCAGCAGGTGAGGCAGCATCTCTGGAGAGAAGGAATGGGCAATGTGAAGGGTCGAAACCCTTCTCGACCCGAAACGTCGCCCATTCCTTCTCTCCAGAGATGGTGCCTCACCCGCTGAGTTACTCCAGCATTTTGTGTCTACCTTGAACTACTGTATACTTGTACTGTATCTGAGATGTTTATCTAAGATGTATCTAAGTGCTAGTAGCCCTTGTACTAAGGTCAAAAGTGATAGGAGCAGAATTAGGCCGTTAAGCCCATCAAGTCTACTCCACCATTCAATCATTACTGATCTATCTCTCTCACCTAACCCCTTCTCCCCATAATCCCTGACACCCGTACTAGTCAAGAATATATATCAATCTTTGATGTAAATATTTCTATTGACGGCCTCCACAGCCTACTGTGACAAAGAGTTCCACAGATTCACCACCCTCTGACAAAATAAATTCCTCCTCATCTCCTTCCTAAAGGAAAGTCCTTTAATTCTGAGGCTGTGACCTCTGGTCCTAGACTCTCTCACTAGTGGAAACATCCTCTTCACATCCACTCTATCCAAGCCTTTAACTATTCGGTAAGTTTCAATGAGGCCTGATCCTTCTAAACTCCAGCGAGCACAGGCCCAGTGCTGTCAAATGCTCATCATAGGATAACCCACTCATTCCTGGGATCATTCTTATAAACCTCCTCTGGACCCTGTCCATAGCCAGCACATCCTTCCTCTGATATTGGGCCCAAAATTGCTCACAATACTAAACTGTATACAAAAATAAATTTCACTGTACGTGTGAGAAGTGGCCGATTCGGAAACTCCAAGCCGCTGGGAGTGTTCTTCCATTCCGACGTGGTGGTTTAGATCATCCCGGAGGGGGGGGGCCTGGGCATCGGACTGCGTAGCGGCGTAACTGCGGGGGGCTCGAGGCCCCGACCACGGGGAACAAAGAGGAAGATGACTGAACTTTATTGCCTTCCCTCACAGTGGGAAACGTTGATTCCGCTGTGTGGGGCTGTTCATGTTAAACTCTATCGTGTGTTGTGTTATTTTTATTCGTGTGGCTGTATGGCAACCCAAATTTCATTGGTGCAGAAGCACCGGCCCTGCGGTCTGCGGTGCTTCTGGCAGCGGCGCGGCGGGAACTTTAAATCGTCGACCGCCGGCCTGCGGCCTACACCAACCTGAAGCCGCGGTCTCCGGTGGGGGAGGCACCGTTTCAGGACTTACCTTGACTTTTACTCATCTGGACGCCCGTAGCGGCGGCTGCGGAGGGTTGAGGTCCCGACCACGGGGGAAAATGGAGGAGGACTGGCCAAATTTTGTGCCTTCCACCACAGTGATGAATGCTGTGGTGGATGTTCATGTTAAATTTTGATTGTGTTTTTGTGTGTTCTTTTTCATTGTACCGCTGCTGGCAAATTTATTTCACGTGCACTTTATGTGCAATGTGACGAATAAAACTGATTGATTGATTGATTGCAGTGACAATAAATGTAAGCTTGAAAGTTGAAACTTGAGAAATAAAGTGGCATTGTATCAGGTCGCCCACCATTCAGCCTCTACTGCTGCAGGGAAAACAAGTGCAGCCTATCCAAATCCCTCCCAATATCTAAATTTCTCCCTTTCACTGGGTGATGAACAAAATACTGACAATTGAGGTTTTGATCAGCGAAACGACAGAATGGTTTGAGAGAGGAAAGACTTCTCCTGTGTCACAAGTCGAGAATTGTATTGTCATCTGCCCCGAAATGGAACGATTAAATTCTTACTTGCAGCTGTGCAACAGATATGAATGAATGAATACGTTTATTGGCCAAGTATTCACATACAAGGAATTTGCCTTGGTGCTCCGCCCGCAAGTGACAACATGACACGCAGTGACTGTTAGGAATGACACATAAACATTAAACATTAATAATAAAACGTTACATTAAATGTAAACATATTATTCTGTAAAACCCATAATAAATAAACAAAAAAAGGTTCTGTATTTATAAACATCATCGGATATATCGATAATGCTAGTGCAAAATAAAAAATAATGTCGTTCGGAGCCTGTATGGAGGTTGCAGCGTTTAATAGCCTGATGGTTGTAGGGAAGAAGCTGTTCCTGAATCTGAACGTTACAGTTTTCAGGCTCCTGTACCTTCTTCCCGATGGCAGGGGTGAAATGAGAGCGTGGCCAGGATGGTGTGGATCTCTGATGATGCTGGCTGCCTTTTTGAGGCAGCGTCTCCAATAGACAATAGACAATAGGTGCAGGAGTAGGCCATTTGGCCCTTTGATCCTAACTACGTGTGCTGTCTGTCCAGAGTTTATCCGTTCTCCCTGTGACCGCGTGGGGTTTCTCCGGGTGCTCCGGTTTCCTCTCACAGGACAGTACAGGGGTTGTAGGTTAATTGTCCCTAGTGTGTAGGTTCAAACTAGTGTAATTTAACAAACAAAAGATTGTTAAGGGCTTGGACACGCTAGAGGCAGGAAACATGTTCCCGATGTTGGGGGAGTCCAGAACCAGGGCCCACACAGTTTAAGAATAAGGGGTAAGCCATTTAGAACGGAGATGAGGAAACACTTTTTCTCACAGACAATGGTGAGCCTGTGGAATTCTCTGCATCAGAGGGCGGTGGAGGCTGGTTCTCTGGATGCTTTCAAGAGAGCGCTGGATAGGGCTCTTAAAAGTAGCAGAGTCAGGGGATATGGGGAGAAGGCAGGAACGGGGTACTGATTGGGGATGATCAGCCATGATCACATTGAATGGCGGTGCTGGCTCGAAGGGCCGAATGGCCTACACCTGCACCTATTGTCTATTGTCGATTGTACAGGTGATCGCTGGTTGGCGCAGACTTGGTGGGCCAAAGAAGCTGTAAATGTTTTGGGTCGGGACACTTCTTCAGACTGATGGAGGGGGGGGGGCGGAAAGAGTTAGAAAAGAGAGGTGAGGTGGGCCAATGCCTTGCAAGTGATAAGTCAAAGATAAACACAAACAGTGTGAGTAACTCAGCGGGTCAGACAGCATCACTGGACATGGATCTGCGGCTAATGGGGAGGGTGAGGATTACTTGCAGGCAGAGATTAGTTTGATTCGGAATCATGTTGGGCATGGACATTGTGGGGCAATGCTGTACTGTTCTATATCTGTGATAAAAGGGTGGGGGAGGGAGAATATAAAAAGCAGAACCACCTAATCCTTTGTAAATAAGGAAATGGTGTTCTGGCGTCAAGCCAGGCAATATGTGGAGTTTAACATGAGATCACTTAGTTAAGTTTAGACATACAGTGTGGAAACAGGCCCTACAGCCCACCGAGACCGCACCAACAAGCGATCTCAGCACATTAACACTATCCTACACACACTGGCGACAATTTACATTTATACCAAGCCAATTAACCTACAAGCCTTTGGAGTGTGGGAGGAAACTGAAAATCTCTGTAAAAAAAAAAACACGTGCTCAAGGGGAGAAT